>CM042671.1:50977255-51577255 GCA_023638005.1 Forsythia suspensa
CAAGATAATTGCCAAAAGTTCACGAAGAACTATTCATATCAAACTTCTAAAGAATGTAAAAAAAAAAAGTTAAACTTTGTTAATGCATTAGAAAACATTCAGTTGATAAATAGTTAAGTGAAACTTTCACCATGAAAGGAATCCTCCAAATTTTATGTCTTGTTATCTGTTCAAACCTACAAGGGCCACATAGATGGATATGCAGCAGAAAGTGGTTGTGATACTGACAATTACAATTGCCTTTGCCTTTGCATAGATAAATAGCTAAACCCACAATCTGAAGTACAAATGACAGAGAAACCTAAAGGTGTTGCAGATGCTTAAGAAAATGCAAGTTGAAAATATACCTTTTTGACCCCAATGTGTAAGATGTGTGGTGTAAAAGCTAGTCCAGCAGAACTATTCATCCATTCACCTGGTACAAAAAATTTAAATTTGTTCAGAACAGCACGTCTCCCAAACTAAAATACTGAAGTAAATCTTTGTAAACAGAAAAAATAAGGAGAGTTCTCAATCCATTTATTTTCCCATTAGTTTTTCCTTTATTAAATTGAACCTTGAAAAGATAAAGGATAGTAATCTAAAACAGATATTACTTTAATAAGCTATGAATTTGACTATAGAAAACAAACAAGACATCATCTAAATCTCAAACATATGGCTCAGTATGAAACAAGATAACTAACTCCTACGAAATGTGAAACTCACCAAAAGATGCCGCTGTCGCTCGCCTCAATTCTAGGTGGGCTTTATGGGACTTCTCTCCCGAGCTAATGACTCCCGAGGAAGGCGTGGAGGACATGGGAGACAATGCCAAAGACATGTTAGACCCTTCTGGAGCATATTTCCTAGGCCTACCCCTTTTTTTCTTCCCAAAATCACCACCAGGTGACAGATTAGAGACTACAGCCATGCTACTACTTATAGCACCATCACTGACCCTAGCACTGGGTTGAACTGCAATGCCGAGGTCTGACTGGGGATTAAATAAGAAAGATGTTTAATTTCAATATATATTTTGGAAGATCTAATAAGAGCGTTAAAAATCTTGAAACTCAAGAACATGAGTTTGTTTTTGAAGTTGTAACATAAGATTGATTTATGAGAAGAGAAAGTACATTTCGTATTTTATGCCAATGGATTTAATGCTTACTGGTTAATGTATATAGGCTCGGAAGAAATAAAATCTCCTCTACAATTCAACAAGCAGCAAATCATGGCATTACAATTGCAAGAACCTAGGTGATTAGAGATGGTGGATATTCTCCTTTAGAATAATCTTCTGGCTCCTTGGCTAAGCAATAAGAAGAGTTTTATTAATGTAAATGCCTACCAATTTTGTTATGTATTCTTTGTGGTTGAATGCTTCAAATTATACTACTATAGTCTATCAAGCAAACCATATCACTAAGAATATATTTGTATTCATGAGCAAAATCTTGTAGAATAGATGTTAAATGTATCACATGTTTTAAAACCAATATTTACATTTTGTATCTAATATTTTACAATGTTCGAAGACATTGTTTTGATATTTTGTATAGTATAATTAGTAACAAAATTGAAACTATTGAAATAATAGTGTTCATTTAAAATTACCAAATAGTTGTTGTGGCTAAGGGATAATCAAATACAGTGAAAAAACCTTCATGGTAATTCATTTTCATTCGGCATTTTGATTTCCCTTGTTAGTGCACAAGTCAAAAATTATATTATATATAAAAATATATTATGAATGAACTAAAGCTAAAATTTCTTTGTAAACTACATTTTTTGTGCATGTTACATGTAATTTTGATTCATCAATTGGTTTGATTAATACTTGAATACATTTACTTGTTTTAGCTCTAGATAATGCAACATATAATTGTCCATGTGAGAATATGATTCGGAAGATATAATCCAACAAAATCTAGAGTTTGACCTTGAGCTTTATTTATTGTCATTGCAAAACAAGGACGGATAGGAAATTGAGTTCTTTTAAACCAGAACTAATTTTTATCACTTTCAAGAGGAATAAATGGAATTCTAGGTAAAATACTTGTGTTCCACGATATTCTCCTATAGCTATTTCAAAGATAAATAACATTACGCTCAAACTTACGACAAACTAATCTTGTACCATTGCATAATCCTTCCAAGGGTTGATGTTTCTAAGTAATATAACCGGACAATTTGCTTTTAATATAAGTTCATGTGGAGGAATACCATTTGGAGTTAATGTATTTAGAAAATCTTCATGGATACTTTGTTCGCTTTTTTCTAATGTTTCATCATAACTATAGTATGTAAATGTTTCACCGGAATTTCTTGTAATAAAATATTATTTATTTGATCTACACTCTCATTTTTGGAGTTAAAATTACTCGGTTAATCATCGTGTTTAAATTGTCAACATAATCATTTAAATTTGAAAGACAACGTTAATCGCTTTTTTAAAGATGCTATTTCATCTTTAAAAGATATGGTAATTTTTGGAGATAGTTTAATCATGTTACATGTATGTTGTACTTCAATCCCATCACCAATATTCAAGAATAATTTTGAGAATAATGGATCTAATTGAGCCCTCATATTTTGAACTAATTTAAATTGTTTAAACTGTGGCCATAAATTGGAATAAACGAGACTCGCTTGTATTATATCTTCTCGTGTTCCTTTTTGAATAATCGGTAAAACTTGTCTAAAATCTCCTCCTAAAACAACAATTTTTCCACCAAATGGTAAATCACATTCATTAATATCTCTTAACATCTTATCTACAACTTCAATAGCATAGCGATGTACCATTGGTGCTTCATCCCAAATGATTAATGTTGTCATTCTAAATAGACTTGCTAACGCAGATTGTTTACTAACCGAACAACTCATATTACTATTGATTTCTAATGGAATCTTAAATCTTGAATGTGCGCTCATTGTGCTGTGTAATAGAGCAATTGCAGAACTCCTCAAGAAGCAAAGAGCTAAGGCTATAAGATTCTTTGATCTAAGCTTGCAAGTAATGCTTTATATAAATATGTTTTACCTGCTCCACCGGTCCATCTATAAAACAAAACCGATGAATTACTAAAAACATGTTCTAGAATTTCATCATATGCAATTTGTTGTTGTTGATTTAAAGTATTTGTAGACAAGATATCTATTTTAATAGCATTGTTTCTCATTTCTTCAAAGAATTATATTAGCTAAATTTTCTTTTCTTCCACTATTATTTGAAAAGGTACAAGAGAAAACTCATTTATATTTTTACCACTGGCTCTAATAAACAATTTATATCACGTAAAGCTTTCATTTCAAAGATCAACAATAGGTATACCATTATTTGTATAATCTTCATAAATAAAGTTACTTAAATTGAATCCATAATGCTCTTGGATCATCGTGCCCACATAAAGTTAATATAGTAGCAAATAAACGACGCAGTTGAATAAGGCATTTGATAAGTAATAGCTTCTCCTAAACAAAGTTCACAATAATTATTACCACTTAATAAACCATACGAAACAAACCGCTTCATTTAAATGAAGACATATAAATTCCATTAACTACTTTCAAACTTTCAAATGATGTTGCTCATTTAATATGATTTAATAAAACTCAGAATAATATCTTTCACCCTCAACTATATTAGTCGCCACAATTCTACCAATCACGCTTTCCTTGTTTTCTTCGGCGCCATATTTTACTTTGTGCATCCCATACAAAATATTGAGGAAATTTTTGTATAACAATGTTTTAGCTAATTCATTTGTGCAATTCATTTTAAAAAATTCAGTTAGCATTGTTTGTTGTCTATAATTAGAATTTATAATTGTTGACAAATTTTCGTAGTTTTTATATGTCACTAAATGATTATTTTCAAGATGTAATTGTAGTGATATAATCACGGAGAAATTTCGAGATAAAATGAATCCATATATTCTCCACATTGCTTGTGTGGAGAAATCCATCTACCAGATCGGTATCTTCGATTTCATCGATATCCTCATTTTTATTGTTATTTACACAAAACTTACTTTATCATGTCCTTTGTATACATATTTATATAGATATTTAATGCCTTTTATCGTCGAACAAATTTCTACATTTATATGACAATCATATTTAGCGTATAAATAAGGATTATAAGGCACAACCCATTTATTATCTAATAAATGTCCTCTAACTTTAACAAATTGGTTATTATTACATGCCTATAATTTGGATAAGAATTATCACCAACAAAAGTTTTCATAGTATATTGTTTTGGATATTTATTTTTGCACTCTCCTTTTTGTTCATACAAACATTATTTGGATTCAATATACCACAAGGACCATGCATCATATGTTTCACTATAATAGAATGTAGATGAGGGTTATTATTTATGTCCGTATTTCACATGAAACAATATTATCAATTGAATCAAGATTGTAATTTTGAAACTCAGATTCAAAATTAACAAAAAATGAGCATGTGGAAGTCCTCTTTTTGAAATTTATCACATAAATATAACCAAAGAATCGGTCCAAATATTTTATGCTTTATTAAATCAAGTTTCAATTCTTCTAATTTTGCTCAATACACGTGCAATTAAATCAGTCTATTTTGACTTGCATCATTATGTTTCAATTCTTGTTTTATTTCATCCCAATTAGGATTACAAGTTATTGTTAAAAATATATCAGTTTACCAAATCTTTGAACTAATGCCATTGCATCCATATATCTTTTTTCATATCTCTAGGACCTCCAATAAAAGAAGATGGTAAAATAATTTTTCAACCAATTTTATAACTTCTATTTTCACCATTTTCTACACTATCAACAATTCCTTGATAAAGTTCAAAGACGTATTTCTTTTTGGTTTTGATGAAAATAATCTAATCTACTTGTTTCAATCTTAACATACATATCTACTACATATTGTTGTAACAACCTACCAAAGATGGAGCAAAATAGAATTGTCAAGAGTTCGCAGACCGTAGTTTGTAAAAGAGTATTCCGACAAGAAACTTGTGATTTCTTCTTTTCCTTGTCAACACTACAAAAAATATAAAACAATAAACAACTACAATGGAAAACTCTTAACTATAAAATAATAGATAATTCAAAAGAACAAACTATGTCGTTAGTAATAACTCAGTATTCTCTTTCTCAATTATCTCATTGATGTAATTTATAATATTTATGTCAAACATATTTTCAACTATTGGAGTATCATAAATTGTATCTTGTTTACATTTTTCAATACCTTCGTGCCATCCAGATTCACCAAAAGGAAATAATAATGGATATTGAAGAGGATCATAACAACCAAAATAGTAATGTATTCTATGTAAAGTATTAGAATGACAATATATTGATATATCTCGAAATCTAATGTCGCAGATGGATCTTCATCAACCCAAACCGCAAAGAACTTGTGATGCGATGGGGTATTGTATACTCTTTGATCAAGTCCTCGATCACATCTAATGTGTATTTTACACATTTCTAAACATTCAATATCACTTAAGGATCGAAAAAACTTATCGTAAGGATTAATCTTCAATATATCTATTAATTTATATAACATTGATTCGTAAAACTTATTTGATTTTTGTAACCTATTTTGTATTTTATTTTCAAGATCATAGAAGTATAATTGTAAATAAGATGGATTATTATCAATTGGTAAAATTTGATTTATGTAATGATATACTTGTCCTTGAACTCTAAATGTGTAAATACCTTTGTATTTTGTAAACAAAGTTTTATCATATTTAACACCAAATGATGTAAATGCAAAATGGTTATTATAATAACGCCCATTATTTTTAAAATGTAATGCTTCACTTGAATTAGAGGTATATAATTCATACAATTCAATAGGTACATTGTTTGTGTGCAATTTTACTTTTCCATTAGAACAACAAAAACCTTTACTTTCTTTATCAAATTTTTAGCATTGCAATATTTACAAATTGTTGGTTCTTGTAATATATAGGTTTTGTTCGAATAATTGTTATGTCAATTTTGAATTGCATTGATTCATTGGGAGTTGTTTAATTTTGTAGTAAGTCATGGTTGGGTCCTTTGAACACTAATGTTGATTATCTACACCATCTTCAAAGAAGCACTTTCCACATCTACAAAGTGGAAAATTCTTTGTCATCACACCTTTCAACTACAATACATAAACTTCAATCTAAATACATAAACTTCAATCTAAATAATTATAAAAATATTATCACAAATTGAATATCGCTTCTTATTTTAATTTCTAAGACAATAATACTTACCAATTAAATTCGAACTTCCACTTCCATCATTGAAATTCATTTGTACTTCATCAATAAGTTGAAGTCTTGTTCTATGTACTATCTTTGTAGATTGAAATTTTTACGCCAAAGATACAACTCTCTCGCCGCCTTTTTCAGATTTCTTTACTTTCTTCATCCATGGACTCAAGGAAAAAGATTATTTAGGAAAACCCAATAACAGAGCATAGTACATTTAAGATTTAAAAGGCAAAACAGAAATGAGATTTGTTTCCATGTTTGGAAATACTTCAATTTAATTTGAACGGGTCAAATTGGTCAAACACAATTTTATCTACACATTTCACAAGACTTACAATTTATAACCTATTTTTTATTTACACATTGACCTACAACTTATAATAAAAGAACTCTAAAAATAATTTCAAAGACTACCAAACAAATTGTATAAACACAATTAAAAAGAAAAAGAAAAGGAGATAAGAATACAACTTGCTAATGGGTCAAGTGATTATCACACGTGAAAAAAAGAAAGCTTAAAAAACTATTTATAATTAACTATGGTAAGAGAATAATCAACAAAATATACAAATTGCACTTTTAACTTCACAAACTTTACCATTATAGAAGGAACTTTTATGAATTAGATGTCTATCGAAAGTCATTCAAAATTGTGCAGTGACTTGAAGTAAGCTTAATTTCTAGGCAAAGTAAATTAATGCATTTTCTAAGGACTATAAAATGACTAATAAAAAAAATTGTCGCAAAGCAAAGTTCCAATTAGTATACATAACACTTATCTTAACCTTGTTTCCAATTAGTATACATAACACTTATCTTAACTTTTTTTTTATTGTGTATGCATTGGCACATGAATACAATTATGAGAATCAATCACCTTTTTAGCACTATGTATAAAAGTTGATATTTTTTTTTCATTTCTCCTTTTTAATACAATGTATAGAAATTGTACTAACTGCTTTGCTTCCTAAGAGCATCTACAATGGGTTCTTTAAATATAAGATTCTCTCTATTTTAAAGAGCCAAACTTTAAAATTATACTTCAAATGACTCTCTAAATTAACTTTTTAAAATACAAACCAAACCCACTCTCTACAATTAAATGTATTTAAACAATTTCAATTTTCAATACTCCAAATAATAATTGAATGAAATAGTGTATACAAAATAAAATAGAAAAATAGAATAAAATCATATAATAATTAAGAGAGAAGCATGTTAAAAGAAAATAAATGAAAAATAATAAATACTTATTAGAAGAAGTAAAATAAAGTATTAAAGATAAAGAGATTGTTGGAGCACATAAAATATTTCATCATCTAAATTTATAGATGCTCTATAAAATAAAAAATATGCTCTTTATAAATAGAGAGTTTAATGGAGATGCTCTAATATTTGTAGTTTTGGAATCGTAATTGATTTCCCACAAAACAAAAATGAGAATAAAATACAATTCTTGAAAATAGTCCCAAATAAATGGAGCTAATAATTATTTGCAAATTCAACCAGATGACTCACATTTGAATAAATCTCATAATTAAACCAAAACACGATTCAAACAATTGTAGTATATTGATAATCTTTAAAACAAAAAACATAAATGCAAAAATTAATCATACATCATATTTACTTCAAATATAAAATCTAATTGATCTGCTATACACAAAACAAGATGAAAGGTACACGTTCGTCAACAAAAACTAATTCATCACAATAATGATCATTAAGAAAGAATCTAACCAAAAAGTAGACCAATCAAATAAACATTCAAAAACTAATCAAAACTATATAAGCAACAAAAAGTCACCGAGATCAAGATAAGAAAAAATAGTTGGTAGTGCAAATTTATCGAGCTAATCTTCTAGGTGCTATTTGTAAACATTGGCTTCACCAATGAGATAAATTGAAAGACATGATTCATGAAAACTCAGATAATCCCATAGGCAAGTACTCAATTGAGCTACTACCTTGGGCAAATAAGACAAGTGAACTAAAATACTACAATCACTTTTAAATTTTTTCGCTCATTAATTTGATTACTTATAATGTAATTATAATTTTTAAGGCCATCGATTCAATCTAATAAAATAACATTAAAAAAATAAACGTTAATGTTATATAAATTATAAATTTAAGCAATTTCCACCAATTGAAGCAAAATTGCTAAAAGTCAGTTAGATTGGATCTAAACTAAATGCCTTCTTAAAGCCTTGTAGGCGAAGCAACAGAATGTGAATGTCACATAATAAATTGTCTTTCAACACAAGGACAAGAACCATTTATATAAAGACATCAATTGAACTCATTTGAAAAAAAAAAAATCCTTCATCTTTTTATTTTAGAAGTTTTAGATTAGTTTTTATGTTGATGTTATAGATGAGCTAAGAACTAAAAGATAGAAAGAAACGACAAAGAAAATATAAAAACACTACTAATGGCCAAATATAAAAAAATAAACTTACTCGTTATAAAGGGAAGAAAAAGTCAAGCACTTGATGTCTTGCTACCAACATTCAAGGCAATTGCTTTGACTTGCCACATGGGAGTCGCTTGAACCACCTTTTGTTCCAAAACCCGGTCTGCAGATGTAAAATTACCAAAAGATGATGAGAATTAATCAACTTATCACCAAAAAATACTAAAAGTCAAAACCAAACAAAAAGAAAACTCGCTTAAAGATACATCAAGACACATTAGCTCAAGTTGTGAATGTCCAACCTATTGCAGTTCTATCAATTCCAGAGGATGAATTAAAAAACAATAGAGATAACTTTGGCTCTGATTCCTTAATTGGGAAAGGCTCATATGGACAAGTATATTATGGAATTCTTAAGAATGGTCGGACTGCAATAAAGAAGTTGGATGCAAGCAAGCAACCAGATGACAAATTCTTAGCCAAAGTGTAATTTGAATATTGTAACTTATTCAGTAATACAGGTTATTCTTCAGCTTTAATCAAGCTATATGTGTCTAAAGATCTCTTTATTCATTTGCTTTATTAAGCCAACTCTCTGAACTCATAACCTAACTTCAGATTTATCCAGTTTTATGCGCCAAAGCTCTGCTTTTTTCTCAAATATTCTGTATTAAGTTTTTCTATGAAAATGAATGTTATATAATCATTTCTAACATCATGTTTTGAATGCAAAATAACCTGTCTTTCACTAAAATGGGAAACAAATAAGAAATCAAAATATATTAAAATTATGAGCACTCTTTCGGACATCTAACATACTCTAAATAACTTCTAGAATTGGAAAAGGACTTGCTAATTGACCGCAAAGCCATCCTTATGCTAAAGGGAACCAAAAGCTTAAAATTGGATATTCTTGATGAACAAGAGCAACTTAAATAGCAAAGAACACCACAAGTTATCATGATCAAAATAGTACCTTGCCAATGGGGAACGGTCAGCTCAATCTGGAGATTGTGAAACCCTGTGCAAATGAAACAAATATCAATCTAAATCATGCAACATATTAAAAAGTTCTATAATTAATATTTGTCTGCTCTAAAACATCCAAGACCCAGTATAAGGTTCCTTACAAGTATAACAAGCATCCAATCCAACTGATCCACAATATAGAAAACTAAACACCAATGGAACAAAAATAAAATAAACAAACAAATGAAAATAAAAATGCTATCATAAAATTTATAATCACGCAATGTGGCAAGGGCAAGGGCAAGGGCAGGGGGGCAAGGGCAAGATAAAAAGTTTTTGCTTATGTCAATAGTAATAATACTCACCGTAAAGCAAACCGAAGTGCCCACAAATTTCGCAACCATTTTCATACATGGGATTTGCTGGTATTTTCAAGTGTTTTAAGAGGGTCAAGAAATGGCCAATGACCGTGAAGAATATATTCCCAAATTGGAGCCCATCATTCCAAGTTGGGTATGATCTCTGCTTCTCGTTAAAGTGATACCAATGCATTTTTGTGCTTCCGCAACAGCTTTGTAATTTTTATAAATGTATTTCTTTGTCAATTTGAAGTTTAAGAAGTTATGTGATTTTGATGATTCATCGAAAATTCTCTTCTTTGATTACTCATTTGTCCAGACGCCATCGAGATTTGAAATGGGATATCATCTCTCTTCTTGTTAAGTGATACCAATGCATCTTTGTGCTTTGTGAAAATTTTTGTAATATTTTACATATTTCTGCTGTGAATTTGAAGTTTAGGAAATGATAAGACTTTGATGATTCAAAGAAAAGTCTCTTCGGTTCATTTTTCGCTTTGAAACCGACATCAAACGAATGAACCTAAACAAAACCAAACAAGAAACTTCACAAACATCCTAAAATTGACCCAAAAAAACACAGGAACTAAAAAAAAATATGAAGATGAACGAATTTGAGACAATTTTTTCATTTTTCCAAATCACATAAACAAAAAAATCATCCCAGCAACACCTAAAAATAAAAATTGAAAAAAATGAACATATTTTACCATTATGACATAACTATAAATGAATGAAAACGAGTGAAACAAAGACAAAAAGCTATCGAAATTGGCAAAATCGAACCCAAAACTTCACAAGACGACCTCAAATTGACGAAACAACACGTAAAACTAATTTATGGAAAAAAAATTAAAAATCGAAAATCCTAAAGCATAAAACATATATTACCCGTTACCCAAAGCTTAAAATCCCGATTGAAAACATTACCTTCGGTTGGTGTTTCACCTTGAACATCTTTCTTTTCGGATCCTAGTGATTTGCGCCCACTATGCTTAACAAATGCCCAAAAATTGTTTCCTTTAAAATAACCCTCAAAATAAGAAGAAGAAGAAGAAGGACAAGAGTAATCGAATGGAATATTGTTCACCACACTAAGATGAGGAAGAAAAGGAATTGGATTTTTCATCATGCGGGTAGGGGTTTGTGCGAAGACAAAGAGAAGGATTTTTCACCGCGGGTCAAGGGTGGGGGTTTGTGCGGTCAAGATTACATTTTATATGGGAACATCCAACCACGCTGCGTTTGCAAGGCCTTAAAAAAAAAAAAAAAAAAAAAACACACCAAAACGACGCTGCTTTTGGTCAAGCGTGAATAGTGATTTCCCAAACCAAGATTTATATGTTTGTAAGATTTCTTCACTTTTAATATAATTGGCTTAGTTTGATATTTTTGTACGTTTAAGAGAATCAATTTTTTCTCGTGATTAAGAAAAATCACCGTGATAAGAATCAGATAAGTATTCGATAAACTTTTGTTTTAAAATTATTGTATATTTCAAAATCAAAATTTGAGTGTTTGGCAAACAAAAGTGGTTTAATGAGGTAACTGTATAAAATTATTAAAATAGACATTGATTATAATAATATTCTCTTGTGTTATTATTATCATGAATAATATTGTAAAGGGAAATTGGCGCAAATGGTCCCTAACATATAACATTAGTGCGCAAATGGTCCCTAACATTTCATTTTTGATAGAATAGTTCCTAACCTATCCATTTAGATGCGCAATTGGTCTTTTTTGACGGATTCCGTTAAAAATTTGTTAAAAACCTTTCATTGAGGTGCGCAAATGGTCCCTCTCATTAAATTTTTGTCTTTATTAGTAGGGGTAAAATTGTCAAGTTACATTTTTTTTCAACCTTTCAATTGGCGCAAATGGTTCCTAACCTTACTTTTAATTAAAAAAATTTGCAATTGATTTCCTAACCTTTGCAAAAAGTCAAAATAGGTCCGATACTTTAATTTTTTTTAAAAAAATTTCCACCATCTTCCTCAAATACCCCACCACACCCCTTTGAAAATTCGACCAAAGAAGGGGGATTTCTCCCCATGTTTCCGTTCGTGACCAGAAACATAGGGGGAGAAATTTCCCCTACCCGCTGCGACGTGGATGGGGGATTTTCCCCTGCTTTCGCGCCACGGCTTGAAACAAGCGGGGAGAAACCGCAAATAGGGGAGAAACCGCCCACACCAGCCGCGACGTGGATGGGGAATTTCTCCTCCACTGCTTTTCGCCACGGCACGGAACAAGGAGGGAGATGACGGGGAGATGACCATTTTCACCCCAATTCACGGTGTTGGATGGGGTAGGGGTGGGGTGTTTGAAGTGGGGATGGAGACTTGGTCAAAAAAAATTTATCGAGCCATCCAACTTCAACCCGATTGGCTCGATGGGTTAGTTGTATCGGGCAAAATTGACCCGATTTTTATTTAATATTGTAATGATAGATGTTGTAATGATAAAATTAAAATTTGAATTTTAAATAATATAATTACTTAACAATAATAAAATAATTTTAATTAGCACATTTGTTAATAATTGTGATTTTAAATTTTAGTTATTTTATAATAGTTCATAAAATATATAAAATAATTTAGTATATTATTAATTTGTTAGTTTTCTTTTAATTTTTAATATAAAAAATTAAAGTATCGGATTCATTTTTACTTTTTTTAAAGGTTAGGAATCCAATTGTAAATTTCTTTAATTAAAAGTAAGGTTATGGACCATTTGAGCCAATTGAAATGTTGAAAAAAAATGTAACTTGACAATTTTACCCATACTAATCAAGACAAAAAAAAATAAGAAGGACCATTTGCACACCTCAGTGAAAGGTTTTTAACGGATTTTTAATGGAATCTGTCAAAAATGACCAATTGCGCACCTAAATGGATAGGTTAGGGACCATTCCGCCAAAAATGAAAGGTTAGAGACCATTTGCGCACTTCATACGTTAGGGACCATTTGCGCCAATTTCCCTATTGTAAAATTTATTTTTACTTTTATAATAATATATAATGTTATCAAAAAATTTCCAAGACAATATATTCACTATAGTTAAATAAAAAGAATTATAAACATCTATTAAATCTCAAAATACATAAAAATTACAAGATAAAAACATAATCGTATAGTACAAAAATTAATTAAATTTAAATTTAAATTATTTGTGGAGATGTACTATAATTAGAATACTAAGAGTCTGTTTGGTAGGGTTTAAAAATAATTTTTTAGAAAAATTTGATAAAAAAAATGATGAAATGTGAAAATTTATAAATCTCATAAAATATGTGGTTGAAAATGAGTATAAGAAAAAAAGAGTTTATTTTAAACTCTACCAAACAAAGCGCTAATGAACATTGGACATAAAAATAATTACTTTAATTAATTAATGTCAAATTGATATTTTAATAATAGATAAGTGAAAAAATTAAAAGCAAAATCTAAAAAGTTGTTATTTTGTTACATCTCACTACCTGCTACAAGATGGTACAAATTTTTTTATAACCGTTTTTTTTTTTAAATTTATCAAATGTCTAAAATAATTTCTGATTGTTTGGCAACTAATATCAATCCTAAACGAACCTTGATTCACGGATGAAATATGTTGAATCCTTAACTTTCTAAATTGAGACATACGATTCTAATATTGAAACATTTCATCCGTGTTTGTTTATCTCTATGGATAACTTGCATAAAACCCAAAAAAAAAAAAAACATTTTACATATTTACATATCTTTAGTTAAAGACCCTATGCTTAAATGAAATGAATCTTTTTGAACTATGCATGCATACAATAAATATTAATAATTATAATTAAGATATTAACATTTTTTCCCACTAAATCACTTTTTCTTTTATTTTGCATCAATTGATCTCAGTCAAATGCGGTGGTGAGAACAAAGGATAATCGATGAAAGTGTCGACCCTCAAATTTATAAATTGGAACATTTTAATACTTAACCCATAATTTGTTTAAGTAAATTTGAAAAAAAAAAATTATACCTTTATTTTGTATTAAAATAAATAATAAATAACAAAAAAACAAAACAAATAAAAAACAAAACAAAATCCTTTGCAACAAAATTTCAGAAATCAGAACCCCATGGCAGCCCTCACTCAGCATACTCCATACAGGGGACGGAGCTAGGAATTTTAGCTTGTGGGGGTACATGGCAATTAGCGGTGCTACAAGGTCTTTGTCATGAGGATACTAGGATGACCTGTAACTAGTGATGGCAACGGGGCGGATCTGGGCGGTTCGACCTGATCCAAATCCGCCCGCAATAATTGTAGGAGATCCAAATCATCCCGCGATCCGTCATTTTTCGGGAGATCGGATACGGATCGGGCGGATCGAGTCCCGATCCAGATATCGATCCATATTTTTTGGCATTCAAAAATTCAAAATATATTGAAACAAGCTTTACTACTATACTATAAGAGTTTAAACAACATCATCCTCATCACTAAACCTTGTGCAAGGTCCACAATATGTCGAAAGTGATAAATTTTTTATTCAAAAAATATTTTAATTATCAAATCACATATAAAACAAAAAATAAATTCAATATTTTAATCATTTTTTTAAAATTGAGGCGAGGCGGGCGGGCGGGCGGATCGGGCACCCTAATCCGGTTACTCGAGATCCGCGGTGGATCACAGATATCCGTCTCCGATCCGCCCGCCGATCGCGGATCGGTATTTTTCGCTCCATTCGAATCGGGTATCCATCGAGTTCGGGCGGATCAGATATTTTGCCATCTCTACCGTAACGCCTATAAAAGTCATGACACAAATGGCAGAATCGATAGAAATAGCGGCATTTGAAAAACACAATAAAACTACTTAATTTATACAATAACTTTGTTATTTTATAAAAGTAATCGACTTTGGATTAGTTGTATATAACAATATAATAAAATAGTGAAAAAATGAAAAAAAAAAGAATCAACATTTTATTTTTTAAAAAAATTAAGTTTGAATTAAACAAAACTTGAAAAATAAAAATAAAAAATGTGAAAAAAAAATGAAAATCATAGTTACTCATGTGCATATAAATATAAAAGTAAAATAATCAAAATATAAAAAAAAATATATTCCCAATAAGTGAAGAAAAAATAAAATTATGTTCGAGTTAAGTAAGAAAAAAACATAACTATATTTCACGAGATTGGTACGTAAAAAGGAAATGATATATTTTTTATTTTCATATTTTGAAATTGAAAATCAAGGAAACGTCAAATTCAAAGATTAAATTCGATTGTTAAGCGTATTGTTTTGTCAACTTTTTCTTTTTAAAATGTGAGGAAATTATATTGAAATTCATAGAATTATGTAAAAAGAAAAATATGCAGATGGAACAAAAGTTAGGAATTCAAAATCATTTTTAAAGTTGGAGATTAATTGCACAAATTTCTCAAAAGAAAATAAAAGAAAAATTTAACATAGTATCTAGAACCTAGGAGCCTAGGATTCGAACCCATATCCAACTCATTATAAAAGGAATGCTTTGCCACTAGGCTAGAGACCATTTGCTTGCATTGATGTAAATTTAGGCTGTGTTTGATTGTACTATTTTTCATGGAAAATGTCATATTCATTCAAAATAATGTCACATTAGAGGAAAATATTTTTTAACTTTGACTATTTGATACAAGGTGGAAAAAGAAAAAAAATTCTAAAGCACAATTACTTAAAGCATGGATTTGGCCACTTTGTTAGAAAATATCTTCTCATCATTTTGGTGGTTTTTATTTTCCTTGTAACATGGAATTTTTTTTTTCCTTTTCCACCCTTCCCAATGAAACACACCCTTATTGTTTTTATTTTGTTATGGAGACAAAATTACAAAATTTAAATCTTCCGAAGGCAAAATCAAAATTTTGAAATGTCCCCACTGCCCCCACTCTCAATCCGCCAGTAAATTCTCTATATATAGGGAAATGTTACTCTAGCTATCATATCCAAAACCTACAAACCCCATATCACTATTTTCATTTGCTTCTCTATTGTTCAATGGCAACTTCATAAAATGTTAACGCCGCCGCCGCAGCTCGCGTTCCTGATGACGCTCCCGTGCCTGTGGCTGCCGCCGTCGTCGCTGCCGCTCCCACTGTTAAGGGAGAATGTCTTATTTTTTTAGTAATCCTTTTAATTTCATCTATAATCTGGTTTTCTATTATAATGGGGTTATTTATGGACAAGAAGAAGATATGGCTGCATGAAGAAGCCAGTGATATGTATATTATTTTTCTATTATTTCTGACTTCGTTCTTTTGTTTCCTAATACGTCAGTTGATGAGATATCTTAACAAGCGTTCCAAGAAGTTGCAATTTGGTATAATTGTAACAATCTATGGGCTTCACGTATGGTTAGCCTATTTTTGTTTAAAAAAGGAGGAGAGATACTTTGAATATTTAGCGGCGGGCTCTATTACATTTGTATTAACTCTGAGATTAAGTGACAGGCATGAGAATCCACACACTATAATACCCAAAAGCACACTCCCTTCATGTATATTATTCTATATACCGGCAGTTGACTTGATCGTCGGAGTACCAATGATCGTATGATCCTTTTTTTCGGTGATCTTGGTGCCTAACGATCGTCCTATTGTACAAGTAACATACATGCTGGTAGAACAAAATTCTAGAAATTGGGTCTATTGAACTTTTTTGATTGGACATTTATAGTCGTCTTCTTGGGTCATTTGTTGAAATAAAAGTGTTCGCAGATGGCTATGAACATTAAAGGGAAGATAAGGAAACTACATAATTTTTTTGGTGGAAGAGGATACTTATATTATTCAAGAACTTTTTATTTTTATCTTAATACAAAATGGTAGAACTCACTCCCATTTATACTAGTGGCACCTCTTTAAACAATGGTTAAGATTGTGCCAACAAACTTTTAATCTAATACTTACAAATCACTTCTAGAATTCTCCATCTAAATATTTACTACACTAGAATTTTCTACTAAAATATCTAGATCTCTAGAAATTTTTCTATACAACATCTTCACAAATATCATGATATTTTCTAAGGGCTTATCTAAGAATAAACTTCTAGAAATTGGGTCTATTGAGCTTATTTGATTGGACATTTATTTTAAGTTCAATAAACTTTGGATCAAATCAAGTTTTTCTTCCAACATCATTCATATTTAACTCATTTTTGCTTAAAGAAAGACAAGCAATACTTTAAGCATGTAGCCACATGATCTATTTCATTCATATTAGCATTGAGGCTAGGTGACATAAAGAACAATGCAGACCCTTTGTTACAAGCCAGGATTCTACAATTCATAGGAGTTGCTTAGGGTGGGGTGGGGTGGGGGTGGGGGTGGGGGGACGGGTGGCCTTTGATTCGTCAACCAGCTCGAATATTTTTTTTTTTAAACCGAAAAAAATAATTGAAAAATAATTTTTAATTATTTGTAGTAACCCGGGTTCGATTTTTTTTAGTCCATTTCTAGCAAAAATTATAATTTGTATTCTATTTTTTTTTTTTTTTTTTGAGGTCCTGCCTGACCCACCCCCCTATTACCCTAATAAGCGGGTCCTGGATGACCGATTTTTTTTGCTATCCTTATAATTACTATTAACACTGGGATGATTAGTAACATTAAAGACTATAAAGAAAAGGCTCTATGCATGGGAGTTGGGACCCTTGTTGGTTTTGTGATTGTGGTAATCATAGTTAACATATACTTATTTTACTTATATTTATCGTGCATGTAACTTATTTTTTCATACATTTTAATAGAATGTACCAAAAGCTGATGAAAGATTCGTTGAGAACTTATTTTTTGCACTTGTGCCATTGTTCAACAATCTCTTCAACATCCGCATTCCTAGATAAAGTAATAAGTTCAACAATCTCTTCAAGCAGGAGAAAGAGATTTTGTTGTGTTGTCTTTTGTAGAGACCAAGATACGAATCTGTGATTGAGTTTTTGTTTCTCATAATGTTTATTCTTGTGGATTGTTGCTTAAGATACAAATCACGATTTTTTGTGCGTGTGCACATGCATATGTCACAACTCAAGTTAATTTTTAAACTTGTATTGGTATTCTTATCAATCATTTATTCATTAACATAGCAAATGAATCAAAGAACAAGGTGCATCTTGTATTGCTTCGTGACTTATATAAAGTTAGAGTCAAAACTCGAAAATGAAATTTATGATTTGATTAAAAAGTAACAAGAATTTACACAATATTATGTAGTGCAGATATTTACATATGTATTAATTTTACATATACTTTTTATGTTATTCCAACATTTTTTTTAATAAATTCCATTCTTATGTTGTAGGTGTAGGACTTTTTGATACCAAAAGAGAGGAAAATTACAAAATTCCGTTCTTTTGTTCAACCATTAACGTGATCACAAAATTGAACGGAAAACATTTATGTATTGCTCATATTTTTCTCTCTCTCCATTAACATCGGATTCTGCATCACGTGTCAGCAGATCTCCAGTCAAGCCTCTGTCAGCATGTATGTTACCTGCACATTAGGACGACCGTTAAGCACCAACATCACTGAGAAAAAAGGTCCGACGATCAAGTCAACTGCCGGTATATGGAATAATATACGGGGATGGGGAGTGCTTTTCGATGTGGGAAAGACAAGCCGGCAGAAATTTGAGCAGAGTTTAAGGTGAGAATAATACGTACCTTAGAACAACATGAGACGTTGTATTTATAGCCTCAGAGTTTTAATTGATTTAGAAAAACAATCAATTAAATATCTGATTGGATTCTCCTTCCTTATGTGATAGGGAAGATCGATTGTCAAGGTAATTTCCCGATTTCAGCCCTTATTTGAGTTGATCACGTTGCTTAATCTTTATGAGACTGAGATTTGATTTTCTTGTGAGAATCCGTGTGACAATCAAACACAATCTTTCTTTGAATATATCTCTGGTCATTCTGAAATATTATGTCTTTCATGAATTATGGTGGATTCAAGCCCGATTTAAGCTTCTTGAATTGACCACGAGAGTCGATGACCTTTATGGGCTTCGCTGCACTCTGGTTTAGGAATGCTAATATGTTGCTCGGCGTTCGCAGCTTTTACAAATTCAAAAGGCCATCACTGGATTTATGAGACTTTCGCGAGACCAAAATTGGGCCTTTATAGGGCTTAGGTGACCCTTACGACGAGAGACTTTACCAAAATCGGTGGTAATAATAATGATAATAATTTGATTAAAATTTGAAAATTCTTAGGTCTCTTGAATTTTTATGTGTTTGTGATCGTGCTAATTGAAAATGTGCAATCAAATTGTAATTTGCGGGTCCACGTTAATGGTGAGGTTTATTGATTTTAGAATAAATAGGAAATGGATTTACCTTTTATTTGATTGATGAAATACAAAAATTTCAAAAAGTCATTTTAAATGTAGCAAGAGACTTCAAGAAAAGAGAAGGGGGAAAAAATAACGTAACAAAGGGTTTGTAATTTCAAAATACGATGAATCCCAACTTATTGAACAAGATAACTAATAAGTTTCCACGGGATAAATATAAAAGTACATTATTATTTCATACTAAAAATTAAAATTACAAATATTAAAATAAAAGAGTTTCAATTTATTTATTTTTATATTTTTTGAGTAAATTTTGTCTCGTTTGAGAAATAACAAAAATAGTACATTCTCATATTCTTTTTTTAATTTCTCTAATTACCCACCCTTAAAATCTCAATTTTAACCCCCCTGAATAAAATTAATTCATATTTGTCTTAGATTTTTTGTATTCGACGTCTATTTGAATTTCTTTCAATTATATAGACTATGCTTTTATTTTTAATTCTTTACCGTTTGGGTTTTAATAAATATTAATTTTTAAAAAGAATTTGTGATTATATTGTCTTAAATATTTAATATTATTGTAAGCTAGTAAGATTAACTTTTATAATATTTTATAATTAAAGTTTATTTTAGTAATGGTATATATGTAGAATAATAAAACATTTTTTCTACCTTCTCAACTGTTAATTTTGAAATAGACAACAATTTAGAATAAAATTTACCAAGTACTTAACTTAGATTTTTCGCAACTAAATCCACAGTGTTGAAGTATGTGAACTTTGTCGAGGATGTAAAAGAAGAAAATAAAGCCTAGTATCGCTTATTTGGACAGATAGAGTTTTTGCTATAAAAATTTGAATTATGTTAGGCTTCTTTCATTTTTTTCCCTCGTTCAATTCACTACAAAGATGTGAGTATTCATTAAAAGGTGAGCACAAAATACACTACAAATTTAAGAGAGGAATATTCCTAACCTCCATTCGTTGAGGGAACATTAATAGGCATAGCAATGAGTCTGGGCGAGCGCACTCATTGGCACGGCTTTTGTCTTAGATGAGCTAGGACTGTTGGGCCCACAAGCCGAGCAGGGATTGGCACTTTGCACAAAAGTGGGACTTACCCAGCTCATGGTCTGAGCTTATGATGGGCATAGCCATGTGGGCCCACGAGCATGTCGATTTTATTTTATTTTTCAATTTTAAAATTTACAAAAAAATGTTACAACAAATACATTAATTAATTAATATAACAACGGCGGAGAAGGAGTTACGACAAATATGTAGTTTTTTCAGGTGTAATTTGAAAAGATACTACTCGTTTTTTCTAGCTCTCCATTCGAACTGGCTCGTCGAACTTGCAGGCCTAGGCACCTAGGCTCGACTCCCCCAGTTAAGCCAAAATTTGAGCTTGGCCCGAACCTAGGCACGTCTAAGAACGAGTCATCGACGATTCAAGCACAGACTTTCACGAACTAACTCGCAAGTTTAACGAATCGTTCGAGCTAATTGTCACCTCAAGACTACAATATGGAAATATTAGGTGGTGTTCTCTTTGTCTTTGAAGTTTTGTGTTTTGAGTTTTGAATTCATTTTTGTATTTTGTGTTTTGAGTGTTTGTTTTGAGATTTTTGAAAACGCGTTCTTTTGAAATTTTCGATAATTGTTTCGAAAATAGAAACTCGAAAACGCAACGTTACTTGAAATTTTATAAATTTGGATTTATTTAGAATTAAAAATAATTATTAATTAAAACAATTACAAATAATTAAAAACAATTTAAACTTGGAATTAAAAACATTTAAAAACATTTCATTATAGAATTAAAAATATTTAAAATCAATTGAAAACAATTAAAAACATTTAATTATGAAATTAAAACATTAAAAATCATTAAAACAATTAAAAACATTTAAACACAATTAAAAACATTTAAATATGGAATTAAAAAATTTAAAAATCATTAAAAACAATTAAAAACATTTACACACAATTAAAAATATTTAATTATGGAATTAAAAACATTTAAAATCATTAAAAACAATTAAAAACATTTAAACATGGAATTAAAAACATTTAAAAATCATTAAAAACAATTAAAAACATTTATACACATTTAAAATATTTAATTATGAAATTAAAACATTTACAAATTATTAAATACAATTAAAATCATTTAAAAGAATTAAAAACTAAATGTTAGGGGACTTGAACCGCCGACCTCCTTAGGTTGAAAACCGTTCTTGGCCACTTTGGAAAGGAACATGTTTTGTTAAAAACACGCGAAACTCCCTTAAATCATCATCTGTTTTCGTGGTGTAAAATGAAAAAAAAAGGGAAGCCGCGTTGAGGAATCGAAACCCAGACCTCCCATTTGCAAAACGCGTGTTTTGCCATTTTGGAAAATGCCATTCTTTTGCACATAAAACACGAAAACGGATATTTATCCATTTTCCGTTTCCTTTGTTAATTTTTTGCGCGTTTTGGAAAATTGTTTTTCAAAATAGGTAAGGTAAACGCGTTTTCACTATTTTCAAAAATAGAAAATGAAAATGGGTTAAAAAAGCAAGAGAACAGGCCCTTAGCCAATTGATTCATATATTTCACGGGACTTACAACTTTATCAACTTTTCAACCACATATTTAACTAACTTTTTCAAAATTTCCTAAAATACTAATTTTAAACTCCACCAAACAAGCATTAAACATGGATCCTATAAAATGTGTAAATAATAAGTGGATAGTAAGTTGTGGGTCTTACGAAATGTATGGATAAAAATATATTTGATTAATTTGACCAAATTGAAATTATAATTTAAACTTGATCAAAAATACACTTCTCATTCATGAAATGACTTTTTTTAAAAAAATTAATTAGGGGTACAATATTTTTATTATCATTTTAACAATTTATAATTATGGGTCCAAGCCTCCAAGGTTTTTATTAATATTCACATTAAACAGGTTGCGCTAATGAATGAGATTGTCCTTTTCTCTACCTGATTAATAAATTTTTTTTCTTCCTTCTAAAAAGAGAAATAATATAATATTAAAACTATTAAAATTTAAGGATCGTGTTTAATTTAAAATTATATAAAAATTACTGTATTGTATTATTTACGTCTAACATTTAATTAATGTAAAAAAAATAATTAACGACAAACAATTTTTAAATTAACGTTTAAGTTGGTCGTAAAGCACACCAATACCTTTGTCATTAACACAAATTTTGATGACAAATATAAGTAAATGGGTTGGAAATTAAACATAAAATAACTTATAACATCATTATATTAATGAAAAAAAAGAATTAGTTAGGCCATCTCCAACTTATATCTTCAAATTAGTCTAACTTTTGCACTAAAATGGTGCAACTTTCACACCAAATCCACATGTCATTTCCAACCCATTACTTCAAATGTTGCACCAAATGAAAAGTGTCCATTATCATATATTTATATTTGTAATTTTGAACAATAATTTAATTCAAAAATTATTTAATCATATAGTGTATTTATAATTTTATATTAAATATATAAATTTTAAATTACATTTAATTTTCGTAATTATTGTATTCATTAAAAAAAATAAGAAAAGACACAATACTAAATATCACAATTTCAAAAACATTTAACATAATAAAAAAAAATTGGACAGAATACAAAAAAAAAAAAAATGTCAAAACATAATTAATTTTGTCATTTAATCCTCGGAATTATTATTCAATTTATTACTTCTAATACAATTTATTTTGTCAATAAAAATAATAATCAAATTAAAAAAATTATAAATCAATTTATATCACAACAATTAAATTCCAAAGAAAAAAAGGACACAAAAGAAAACTAAATGTTCACTTCAGTCAATTCGGAGTAAATGTGGAATAATTGTTCACGCCAAATTCATCTTTATCTGTTCATCTTCTCAAAATGGCGCAACTATTTGGCGTTGGATTGGAGAACAGATTTGCTCCATCTTGACGTTTTTACTTCAATTTGGCGATGAATTGGAGATGCATTTATAAATTGTTTACGAAACTTTGGCTTTTAACTAAAAATGAATTTTTAGTGCATACATAAAAGAACACGTTGGGAATAAATAATTAAAAAATTATTTAAAAAAATACATACTGTATTACTTTGTTTTTCAAAAAAGCTAGCTTACATGTTTTTGTTTTGTTTTTATGTCTTGCCTTCTACAGTCTACTTCTGGAAAATTTTGTATGCAATCACATTTTGGTAAGAGGGGGTAGGGCCATAGGGGTGAAAGTTGAAAGGGATATGGTAGACAAGAGAATATTTGGTCAGTGCAAAATCAAGGTGCCAGTACGAAGATCATGACTGGGCCCCATTACATCGAATTTCAGTACCCAACGTCCTACCTTTGCCAATAAAGTCATGATTATCTTTCACTTCCCCTAACGCCAAACAAAAACACTACTTACAAGTATTTATAAGTTAATCAAATATTATTTTTATTAAGACAATTTGTAAAATTTAGATTTTTTATCTACATATTCTATAAAATATACTGCGATAATATATATATAAAATTAAGATATTAATATTTATTCCACTAAATCACTTTTTCTTTTATTTTGCATCAATTGATCTCAGTCGAATGCGGTGGTGAGAACAAAGAATAATCGATGAAAGTGTCGGACCCTCAAATTTATAAATTGAAACATTTTAGTTCATTTCAGTAAATTAAAAAAAAAAAAAAAAGATTATACCTTTATTTTGTATTAAAATAAAACAAAACAAAATCCTTTGCTGCAAAATTTCAGAAATCAGAACCCCATGGAAGCCCTCAGTAACCATACTCTATATAGTAGGGACTTGATCTATATAGTATATATAGCAATAGCAGTCTAGCAAATGTTACACCAGCCATCATTTCCAAAACCTACGAACCCTACTCTATTACCATTTTCATTTGCTTTTCTATTTTTCAATTGTTAAATCAGAAATTGCTAATACAGCAGCTCCCGCTACCGCTGTCCCTGCCGCTCCTGTTCTCGCTGTCGCTCCCGTTCCCGCTGTCCCTGCCGCTCCCGCTCCTACTCCCGAAAGTGGTGGTGATATGGGTGCTGGTGCTAATGCAGCAGTGGACGCTGCTGCCGCCGCTCCCGCTCTTAAGGGGAATGGCTCTTTTTTTTAGTAATCCTTTTAATTTTATCTTTAATCTGGTTTTCTATTACAATGGGGATATTTGTTGACAAGAAGAGGATATGGCTACATGAACAAGCCAGTGCAATGTATATTATTGTACTATTACTTCTGTCCATGCTCTTGTGTTTCCTAATCCGTCCGTTCATGAGGTATCTTAACCGGAAGTCCAAGAACTTGCAATTTGCTGTAATTGTAACAATCTATGGGCTTCACGTATGGTTAGCCTATTTTTGTTTAAAAAGAAGGAGAGATACTTTGAATATTTAGCGGCAGGATCTATTGCATTTGTATTAACTCTGAGACTAAGTGACACGCATGAGAATCCACACACTATGCTAAAAGCCACAGTTCTGCAGTTCATAGGTGTTGCAATTGAAACTGTAATGAACTCCAAAGATCACAGAGAAAAGATTGCATGGATGGCAGCGGTTGAAGAAGTCTATAATATAGGTTGATGGAAGCGTGTTTATATTGTAAAGCTTTGTTGTATATGTACAAATTGTTATAGATCATTTACACATTTGGATATTAATTTGTCTTTTATGTTTTTGTTTATTTGTTTCATTTGATTAATTATATAATGGAAACTTTCGAGATTTTTGATATCCCACCATTTTTAATGTGCTTGTTTCATATACAAAAACATTACTGTTAGCATGATAGAGCACAAAATCAAACTAAATAATAAGAGATTTGCATAAGATTGACAGTAGAATCAATTCCATGAAAAGCTTTATGAAATGAAAAACTTAAATTGGCTTTTTATAGATAACTAGTTGTAGTTGTTTTATTTTTAGATTTTTAATGTTTTAATTAAAATACTATTTTTTATACTGTATATATAAATTATTTATGAAAAATGAATTTTTTGAATAATTTGAAATCTTTGTGTAAGCAAATGGGTAGGAAATTAAACATAAAATAACTAATTAACATCATTAATTATATTATTGAAAAGAAAAAATTCGTTATCAATTGTTTATGAAACTTTGGCTTTTTAGTGAATTTAAAAATTATTTTAAAAAATATATACTGTACTTGTTTTTCAAGAAAGCTAGCTTGCATGTTTTTGTATTTTTGTCAGTCTTGCCTTCTATTTTGGAAAATTTTGTATGCAATCACGTTTTACTAAGAGGGGTAGGGCCATAAGGGTGAAAGTTGAAAGGGAAATGATAGACGAGAATACTTGGTCAGTGCAAAATCAAGGTGCAGTAGTACTATTTTTCAGTGTTCAGAAAATACGAAGATCATGACTGGGTCCCATTACATGGAATTCGAATTTCAATAACCAACTTCCCACCTTTGCCAATAAAGTTAAATCACGTTTGGCTGAGCTTAAAATCAGCTGCTTATAAGTAATTTTCATGACTAGTATGATACTTCTCAAAAAAGTGCTTATCTTTCACTTCTCCCTAACCGACTAACCCCAAACAAACTATACCATGTTTGACACTACTTATAAATATTTATAAGTTAATCAAATATTATTTTGATGTATACAAATCGTAAAATTTATATTTTTATCTACACATTTCGTAAGACATACTACTTATAATATATAAAAAAACATTACCAAACAAGTACGTATTCGTAACCTTTGCTTAGTTTAGTAATAATATATCATAGCCACCTAATAATACATGATTTCTCGTGATTGTCACTGTCATAGACTCTTCCCTTTTAATATAATTGGCTTAGTTTGATATAATTGTGCTTTTAAGAGAAACAATTTTTGTTGTATTATAGAAAAAAAATAGCTCTAATAAGAATCACATATGTGTTCGGTAAATTCCTGTTTCAAATTGGTTGTATGTTTCAAAATCAGAATTTGAGTGTTTGATAAATAAAAACAATTTATTCATGTAATTGTATAAAATTATTAAAATGAACATTGATTATAACAATGTTCTTTTGTATTATAATTATCATGAATAATATTGTAAAATTTATTTTTTCTTTTATAACAATATATAATGTTATAAAAAAAAATACCAAGACAATACATTCACTATATATAATTAAATAAAAATAAAAATTATAAACATCTATTAAATTTCAAAGTACCTAAAAATTACAAAATAAAAGTATAGTTATATAGTACAAAATTTAATTAAATTTAAATTTAAATTATTTGTGAAGATGTATAATAATTAGAATACTAAAAGTCTGTTTGGTGGGGTTTAAAAATAATTTTTTAAGAAAGTGTGATAGAAAAATGATGAAATGTATAGTTGAAAAGTTGTAAATTTTATAAAATATTTGGTTGAAAATAAGTGTGAAAAAAATTATTTTAAATTCTACCAAACAGGCGCTATAAACTTATGACATGAAAATTTACTTTAATTAATTAATGTCAATTTTTAATATTTTAATAATAGATAAGTGGAAAAACTAAAAGTAGAATTTGTAAAGTTACCATTTTTCTGCATGCTATAGATTTTTTTATAATTAATTTTTTTAAAAAAATTATCAAATGCTTAAAACAACTTCTAATTGTTTGACAATTAACATTAATCCTAATTGACTCTTAGTGGCGGATGAAATATGTTGAATCCTCAACTTTCTAACTTGAGACATCCAGATTCTAATATTGAAAACATTTCATTCGTGTTTGTTTATTTCTATGGACAACCTATGTAAAACCAAAAAAAAAAAAAAAAATATTTGTACAAAAAAAAAAAAACAACATTTACATATTTACATATCTTTAATTATGGTGACGATCTCCTTTCTACAGTAAAGAAGAGATATAATATCTATTGGACATTTGTCTAGTGATGATTAAACAAGTACTTGGCTTTAAATGTTAAATACTTTTACTTTCAATTCTCATTAAATAAGTGTCTAATAGATGTTATAACTACATTACTACAACTTTAAGTAAGGCCTTGTTTGACACAGATTAAAAACTCATTTTGGTTTTTTTCAAATTGTTATTTTTTACTTTTCAACCCACTTTTAACATGAAAAGTCAACAATTTCAACTCAAATAAATCAATATTGGTCAAATAAATCAAAATTGGTTTATAAACTAGTTTATAAGAGCTTGTTTGACATGGGTTATAAACTATTTTGGTTTATTTCAAATAGTTATTTTCGACTTTTCAACCCACTTTTAACATAAAAATTAATAATTTCAACTTAAATAAATCATTATTGAACTATAAATGCTTTTGAACTATGCATGCATACAATAAATATTAATAATTATATTCCGATCAAAAAAAAAAAAATATATTAATAATTATATTTTCGATAAAAAAAAAATTAATAATTATAACAAAATCCTTTGCAGCAAAATTTCAGAAATCAGAACACATAGCAGCCTTTGTACAGTACCTATATTATATCATGCATTAATTACAATGTCATGCATGGGTACTGTATCACTTCCAAATTAAACATGCAGCCAATAATTAATAAAATAGTTAAAATAGTAGGGTTATCTGACCACTGTCCACTGAGTGCACAGAAAGCACGTCAGTGAGGTTCCCCAAATTCTAGGTTTCTTGTTTTTTTGGCATTTCACTTTTTAAAGGGAAATTGGAGCAAATGATCCCAAACATTTATCCTCAATACACAAATAATCCTTAATGTTTATTTTTAACATAAAATTCTATAATCTATGTATTTTGACACGTAATTCATCTTTATTTGATAAAAAAGACAAATATACCCTTATTTTTAGTTTAAAAAATTTTCAATTAACTTCATAACCTTTAAAAAAGTACAAATATATCAGATAATTTTAATTTTTTATGAAAAATTAAAAGAACTAACAAATTGCTAATATTCTGAACATTATCAATTTAAGTTCATAATTATAAAAATTATTTTATTATTTTTAAGTAATCATATTATTTAAAATTTAAACATTAATTTTATCGTTACAACATAAAAAGAGAAATAACTGTCACAAACTTGTCACTCAAATATTTTTATTTAATTGAAATATTCGTTTATTACCTAAAAATATTAGAGCTCAATTTGAATTACTCATACTTAATTTATCATTTTATTGCAGTTCAAAAACAAAGAACACATAATGTGTAAATTAATTTTTATTAGTAGTTTTGTGATTTAAAAAAATACATAATAAAATTGGTTCAATGTCATAAAATTATATATGTCATTTTGTTATTTATTTAACTTATTTTTTATTCAATTTTTGTATATCACATAGCAATTACATATACCTAAAACTCAATATTTTTATATTTTCACTTATGAAAAATTTAATTTTCACGACTATAGTGATATATTTAATATGTTAAATTAAATATTATTTAATAAATGTATAGACCTATTTGCATATTTTACAAATGTTAGAAATCTAATTGTAATTTTTTTAAATTATAACTAAGGACATTTTTGTCTTTTTTATCAAATAAGGACCAATTGCACACCAAAATACATAGATTAAAGACTATTCTATCAGAAAATAAAGGTTTAAGAACTATTTTCACACTGAAGACAAATATTAGAGATCATATGCGCCCATTTCCCCTTCTTAAATGATTAAAGATTCAATTAGTTTTCTTGAGTAGCAAGTTTCATATTTTAAATATTATTATTAGTTTTTATGAAAATTAAACAAAACTCCCGTCCTAAACATTTTGTTTCTTTCGCATATTTCATTTTTTTATATATATAATTCCATCAAAATGTCAAGTTTTGAATGAATAAAATTAATAAAATATCGTTCTTAACACCTAATATAACTTTTAAATATTTTAAATCCCAAAGAAACACCCATTTTTTTAATACAAAAATATTTTTAAAAATTGGTTGAATGGACAGCAATTTACGAAGAAATTTATACAAAATATTCGAAGAAGACAACTACGATGATAACTGCAAGTTTCTCAATTTTATTTTTTTTAATTAACTCAAATGTAATTGTATTTTTTTATCTCAATTTTTTTAATTAACTCAAACGTAATTGTAATTTTTTATCACTTATTTATCGACAATGAAATTTTATATTTATTTATTTTATTTTCGTATTTATGGACATATGATTATTTTATTTTTACTTAACAAAGTTTTTAATTGAAATATGTATGCTTTTCAATTCCCACCATAAAGCAAATTCTGCATGGTGAATGAAGAAAGTTGGAAAAAATAGGGTAAATTACGCATTTTGTCCCCAACCTTTCACCTCTGTTGCATCTTTGTCCCCAACCTTTTATTTGTCACAGTTTACCCTCAACCTTTGATTAATTAACGCTTCTTGTCCCCATTAAGTTTTCCGTCCAAATAAATCGTCAAGTCATCGGGTGAAGCTCACGTGGAATCAAGATGAAGGGCAAATCCGTCAACCTACTATTTCCTTCTCTCCAACCAACGTGTTTGAAAAGTTAAAACCCTATTGATTATCATTTTCACAAAGACAGCCCGTTCCCATTCCAGTTCCTCTTCCAAAATTTTAATTTCATGTTCTATTTTAGTTAAGCTTTCAAGGGTTTTGCTAATGCGCGATAGGATTTCTCCATTTTCTTGGACTTGATGGATGTTTTTTTAGGTAAGCAGAAGTTGTGTCAACAAAAAATGGCTCGCCGTCGTGCAATTGATGAACCCGCTCCCAACTACGGTAGGTGCATGTGTCATATTGTTAATACGGTCTATTTCAGAATTTTGGTGTTATTTTGAATTTTGGTAAACTCAACATTGGTGTCTTTGGCTTTTTTTAGGTGATGATGAAAACATTTTCACGTTAAAATGCTTCCACAATGGTGGTTTCTTCTGGAGAATGTCACACAAAGTGTATCAGCATGGAAAGGTAGATTTCTTTGACTATATTAAGTCTGAGAAGTTCTGTATGTTAGACCTAGAATGGGTGGTGAAGAACTTAGGGTACAAAGATCCAATATGTTTCATGTACAGGAGACATAAAATGTCTCTAGATAATGGGTTGATGAGATTATCAAATGACAAAGATGTGTTAATAATGCTGGAAGAAGTTAGCAAGTCCAGGTTGCTGATGTGTACCTCATTCAACGAACGCCAACTCTTTGTTTGCCATGGGATGATAACATTCCAGTAGCTCCTCACAAAGGGGTGATTAACGATGCTGGTGGTGATATTACAAGAGTAGTCATTACAGATTTGGAAACTGGGATTGAACTAGGGAGACCAGAAAGCTCAACTTTAAAACCACAAAATGAATCCATTATACGTGAGGATCTAAATTATGATGTTGGGAGTGTGTATGACGAGGTTATAAAAGAATGGAATGATGTTTTAATAAATAGTTTTGACAGCGTTTTTGGTGTTCAGTTCGATGAAATGTTTGTGCAACATGCCGAGGGTCTTGATCATGATAATGTTGTAGATTGTAATGATGGTTTAGGTGGTAATGTTATAGATTGTAATAAGGGGTTGGGTATTCATGCTACAGAGTGTAACCAGGGTTTGGGCGTTGACCTTGAAGACTGTATCGAAGACCAATGTGGTAATGGTGAAAATTCTAATGGTGGGGGTGGTAATGGAGAAGACCGTAATGATAATTCCATACTAACAGATTCGGACTACGAACAAGAAGAAACCAACTTAGGGGATGAACAACCAGTTGAGTGGCAATTTACATTGAATGATGAATCAAACATGCAGTACGAAGACACTGATGAAGAAAACTCAGATGATTTACGAAGTATAGACAATGATGACTCAGATGAAGGAGATAACCACAAGGAATCTGATCCAATATTCAATGAAAGAACTGATCTTGTAGACCCACAGTTTGTAATAGGTATTACTTCTGCCAATTTAATGAATAAATTGTATATCTTAACACTGCATCTCCCCAACCTTTTTGTTTTAACGTAACAAGTCCAAAATCTTTAGTTTTTTATAGCAGGTCCTAATTAAGGACATATAAACACATTTATTGTCTTATTCTTACAGTGTTTGCGATTTCTTTGGTAAGATAATATTGAAAAAAGCAATCAAGGAGTATTCTATAAAGAATGCTAGGGACATAAGAATTCGGAAAGATGACAAGATTCGTGTTAGAGCTCGTTGCAAGAAGCCATGTCCTTGGGTGCTGTATGCAAGAAAGCTACGTGAAAGTAATACGTCGTAATTAATACATCAAGATGGAGCACACCTGTGCAATGATATTCAACAATAAGAGTGCAAATTCAACGTACTTCGCCAATAAGTACATGAATAACTTTAGACATGATCCTAATTGGTCTTCGAGGCGTTTGAAGAGACAGTTGATGATTGATCGTCTTGTTTTCGTATCTAAAGCACAATATTATAGAACTAGAGCAAGATGTCTTCAAACAATAAGGGAAGCAATAAAGAACAATATAGACTATCAACGACTATTGCTCGGGAATTGAAAAGGAGCAACATTGGAAGTACAGTTGTCCTTCAAACTGAAATGGTGGGGGATGCAAGAGAATTTAAGAGAATTTATATATGTTTGAGTGCTTGCAAGGAAGGATTTAGAGCGGGATGTAGACCCGGTAATTGGACTTGATGGATGTTTTTGAGGGTGAATTTGGAGGACACATCTTGATGGCAGCTTGGAATCGACGGGGACAATTGTATGTTTCCCATTGCTTATTCTATAGTGGAGTCTGAAAACACAAGCAGTTGGAACTGGTTTCTAGAGTTGTTAACTGATGATGTGGGAATTGGTAATTCACATGGATGGACCTTCATTAGTGATAAACAGAAAGGGTTAATTGATGCGTTGGAAACATGGTGTAGGCATTCAGAGCATCGTTTTTGTGTAAGACATTTGTACAATAATTTTAAGGGAAAGTATAAGGGCTTAGCCTTGAAGAATTTGTTGTGGACAGCTGCTAGGGCAACGACTCAAGCAGAGTGGAATATAGAAATGGAAAAAATGAAAGTAGAAGACATTGAAGCCTACAAATGGTTGATTGAGAAACCTGCAACTCAATGGAGCAAGTCCCACTTTAGAGAGCATCCAAAGTGTGATATTTTGTTGAACAACTTGTGTGAATCGTGGAATGCAGCCATAATGCAAGCTAGAGACAAACCTATTATCACACTATTGGAAAAGATAAGATTTTATCTTATGATAAGGATGGCAACCAAAAGAGAAAGTGTAGAAAAATGGAAGCAACCATTTGGGCCGAAAATTTGCAAAATACTAGAGAAAAATGGAAATGATTCAAAATTTTGTCGCTCTAGGTGGTGCGGTGAACTGAAGTTTCAAGTAAGTTATGCATTTGGAGGGGGACTGTATGCAGTTGATCTAAATAATATGACTTGTTCATGTAGGAAGATGCAAGTTGAGTGGCATCCCTTGTTGTCATGCCATCATTGTATGAATGAAAGAAACTTGAAAATTGAAAATTATGTGGACAAGTTTTTAAGAAGCGAGATGTATATCAAGACGTATGCTCCATTCATTTCTCCAATGGAAGGACCGAGCTATGGTTCGGACAAAATAAAAATCCTATAACTCCACCCAAGATATTGCAGACAATGACTGGAAGGCCAAAAGGTAAGAAGAAGAGAGGCAGATGAGCCACCCAAAAAAGCAACAAAAGAGGACGATTTGGAATGCAAATGACATGTAAGTCATGTGGGAAAAGTGGCCACAACAAGCGTACTTGCAAGGAAAAATTAAGCACCAGCAAGACAAACAAGCAGGGAAGACAAAAATAAGAAAATATGTGAAAACTATTTTTTTGTCTAAGGTTTGACGTTGAAGATCATTTATGTTTTTTTTGTCTGGATTAGTATGTAGTTCAACTACCTTTTTGTTTGGGTTATTCTGTAGTTTAGTTGGGTGGTCTCTTTTTCTATTTGACTTTTGTTCATGGGTTTTTTGACAAATATGTACTAAAACTACAACTTGTTGAATGGTTTATGAAGCTACAATTTAGTTCAGTGCATGGTCTTTCTTATTGCAACTGATTTATAATTGAATTAAAATTCTTATTGTAGTTGGTTGAAATATTTTGTTTGGAAAAATAAAATAAAAAATATTCCAATTTTCATGTGGAAAATCTTTTGTCTGGGACTCATATGCTGTGTATATGAGTTCATGATTTTAGTGCTATTGCTTATTACAAAGGTTCATGACTTCTTTTAATTAGGCCTTTCACTATTTTGCTACTGGTATTGGGTCTTCATTGCCAACTTGCTTACATTGGTGCCTACTTCATAATTCTTTTATGTATTGAGAATTATTTGTTTCAGAAGTTATAGCTAAATGCAGAAGCTATAAAATTGAATCAAAATGATGAGTTTTGAACATATTTAATGTTTCATCATCTTCTATTCTTCATATTGAAATTAAAAGAGCAAAATTTTGTCAAACCAAAATAGTAAATCAAACTTAAAACACAATGAGTGAGTCTAAACTACAGATTTTCATTAAGATTGAGTGCCAAATTACACATTCCAATAGAAAACTTACAACAAAATGATATAAACCACACCACAACACCAAAAACCGCCAAACACACCACCCCTAAAACACAAATAATGCTACAACAATCTAAATCTAATTTATATTGGTTCAAAGCATCAATACATCCATTTCGCTCCTTCAATGCAGGGACATATAAGTGGGTCATACCACACAAAGCATCAACACCTATTTCGTTGAAAAGAAAGATCATTTATGATTCCAAGAAAAAAATTAGGGTTCCAATGCGTATTTGCCGTGGACACAAAAAAGCATTCTTCGAAGATGTCTTTAGCTCCAAAGGGTTTTTACTTTTGCAGAATCTTGCTTCCACTTTTTTTTTTCTTTACAGAAGAGAGAAGGAAAGAGAAACAAGAAATGTAAATATGGTGAAGTGTAGGAAATTTGTGGTGTATTTCAATGACGTTGAGATTATCAAGACAAGTAATGTTAATATTAAATTGGTTGGAGAGAAGGAAATAGTAGGTTGACGGATTTGCCCTTCATCTTGATTCCACGTGAGCTTCACCTGATGACTTGATGATTTATTTGGACGGAAAACTTAATTGGGGACAAGAAGCGTTAATTAATCAAAGGTTGAGGGTAAAACTGTGACAAATAAAAGGTTGGGGACAAAGATGCAACGGAGGTGAAAGGTTGGGGACAAAATGCGTAATTTCAAAAAAAATATTTATATTTTTATAATTTGTAGTACCTTAGTTGGCAGTTTGGCATCATTTCTGTGGGATGTGTTCCCATATGCAAATGACACGTACCAAAAAAAATGTAAAATTGTTAGACACACCACAATACAGAAAGTGGGAGTATTTTTATTAGCCAATGTAAATGCTAGTATATATATAATGCCCAATTCGAGCATGTATTGGACTAGCAATCTGCCTATCATGATCAAAACCCTACTCTATCACTATTTTCATTTGCTAATATTAATATTTTCAATTGTTCAAATGACCATATCCAAAAATGTAACCATATATATGCTCGAAGAGATTTCTGGTTCTGGTTTGGAAGGTGGAGTGGACAGCGGCGGTGGTGTTATTGGTGGTCAGGGTGGCTCTGGTAGCATTATTGGTAGTGGTGGTGACGGTGGTGATGTAGGAGTTGGCCATACTGGTTCCGGCCTAGAGATAGAAATGGTAGAAGTCAAAGTTGGTGGTGGTGATGTGGGTGTTGGTGCTAACGCAGCAGTGGCCGCTCTCGCTCCTACCAACAAGCTGCTATTCGTTTTTGTTATTGTCGTCTTCTTGGGTTATTTGTTGGAATAAAAATGTTTTCACGTGGCTATGAGGATTAAAGGAAAGATAAGGAAACCACATATATTATTCAAGAAAACATTGCTTTTAGCATAATACAAAATGGTAGAACTCACTCCCATTTATACTAGCTAGTGGCACCTCCTTGAGCAATGGCTAAGATTGTGCCAACAAACTTTTAATCTAATACTTACAAATCACCACTAGAATTCTCCATCTAAATATCTACTACACTAGAATTTTTACTAAAAATCCTTAAAATGTCTAGATCTCTAAAAATATCTCTCTAGTACATCTTCACAAATATCATGAGATATTTTCTAAGGGCTTATCTAGAGCAAACTTTTAGAAATTGGGTATATTGGGCTTGTTTAATGGGACATTTATTTTAATTTCAATAAACCTTGGATCTAATCAAATTTAGATTCCAACATCATTCATATTTAACTCATTTCTTGCTTATAGAAAGACAGCAATACTTTAAGCATGTAGCCACAGGATCTATTTCATTCATATTAGCATTGAGGCTAGGTGACATAAAGAACGATGCAGGCCCTTTGTTAGAAGCCACGATTCTGCAATTCCCAGGAGTTGCTATTAACTCTAGGATGAATAGCAACATTAAAGACTACAAAGAAAATGCTAAATGCATGGGAGTTGGGACCCTGGTTGGTTTTGTGATTGTAGTAATAATATTTAACATATACATCCACATTCCCGAGATAAAGTAATAAGTTCAACAATCTCTTCAAGCAGGAGAAAGAGATTTTCTTTGTGTTGCCTTTTGTAGAGACCAAGATACGAACCCGTGATTGAGTTTTGTTTCTCTCATAATGTTTACTCTTCGTGGATTGTTGCTCAAGATACAAATAATGTTATTACATTTTTGTTTGTGTGTGCACATGCATATGCTCAAATGTTAATTTTGCGAACTTATATACATGTAGAATAATAAAACATGTTTTTTTATACCATATGCTCAAATGTTAATTTTGAAATAGACAACAATTTTAAAATAAAATTTACTTAGTACTTAACTTATTTTTCTCACAGCTAATTCCACAATGTTGAAGTTTGTGAACTTTGCTGAGGAGGTAAAAGAAGAAAATAAAGCCTACCATCGCTTGTTTGGACATATAAAGTTTTTGCTTTAAAATTTTGCATCGTGTTAGGCTTCTTTTATTTTTTTATTTTTATTATTTTTCTCTCGCTCAATCCACTACAAAGATGGAGTATTCATTAAAAGATTAGCACAAAATCACTACAACAAAATGTCTATTTCGCGACAATATATTTTGCGATATATATAAATTTGTTGCAATAAGTAATTTAGCGCAACACTTATTTATAGTTTGTCGCATAAAAATTGTGGTGGAAAAATAAGTAACAAAGAAATATAAGGCGACATAAAAAATTGTCGTGAAATGTCAAAATGCGCGACAAGTAATAAATTGTCACCAAAAATATGATGGGAAGCATGACGCCAAAATATTTTTGGTGGAAAACTTATGGCGACAAACTTTGATTTCTTGCAACACGCTTTTTGTAATGCAATAGATCTACTTTTGGCGACAAGGAATATTTGTTACTAAAAATTCTAGGATGGAGGAAAAAATTACGACACTTATATTTGTTATTGCTCTAGCTTGTAGGGATGGTGGAAAACAAATCTTGACATCCAAATTCGTCGTCTATTAGTCTTTGTAATTAACACCATTTTCACAAGTCTATTCTACCATTGTTCATAAATAAATATTTCAATTAATTAACAAATCATAATAAATTATTAATAAGTATGCACAAACATGCCATTGTGTTTTTTTCAATGTGAAATTATTTTTTATACAATTTTATTGCGTGTAACGTGTAAATCGTAAAATTTTAAAACATTTAAATTTGTTCCATAAAAGATGAGGGAAGAGCCGTCAATTTTTTTTTACAAATAGTTCTTAGTAAAATAAACAAGCCCAACTATAGCAATACCCAATGCATTAATCGACATAAGTAGAAAATCTTGTTGTCTAGTTTGGTAGTATCTCAAAATGGTACTATAAATAAGTGGCACTAAGAACTAATAAGTTAAAATAATAATATAAAGTTTAAATTAGTTTTAAGGGTGGCCGATAAATCTTAACTGGGGAACCCAAGTAAACCCACACTTGAAAGAGTATTCCATCCAAACCATTTATCTTAGATAGTTTAAAGTAGAAAGAAAAAGTCAAAAATCATAATACATCATAACCTATGTGAAGAATTCGTGGTTAATGTGTGGTAAAAACTTTTTAGTTTTTACCACGGATTTCATTATCTGTAACAACGGTTATCGAATACAAGAAAAATCTTATTTCTTGTAGTTTTGCTTCCTCAACCTCCTAAAAATATAATATTGATTGATAGATATTTAAAAGATAAATACTGAGTCTTAAAAAGGGAGAAATAATTTCAGATTTAAATAATAGATGTCTCAACATTCAAGTAACAAGTTTTCTAGTATTTACACCCGTAAGAATGACAAAATTCCAGCTACCACAACATATTAAAACCCAACCATAATACATATTACTGCTTCAAGTACATGTATCGAAATCAATTAGATTACAACACATGAAACTTGATTATATTAAAAACGTGATAGTCATAAGAAATTAACATGTGCCAATCAGGAAAAAAGTTGCTAAATGATTTAGATTTTGTATTTTGAAACTAGTGGCTGGTTCTTTTTTCATTTTTTGAAATGTAAATAGAGGACAAACAAATAGTTAAATAGCGTGTCGCATAACTTTTCTCGGAAGAAGAGTAGAGGAAAAGTTATAATTTCTTGGTCCAAACAAATCTAGTTTACATGCCAAACTCGCATGAGGTAATCCATCACCGATCTCTTAAAAAATGTTAAAAAGAAGTTGCTACGATCCTCGTGCCCAGTGCTAGTTTGAGATTTCCAACACTCTCTGTTTTTAGCTCGCCAAAGATATTACCCAAGCCTCTAGTGGCCATATCTCTTTCTGCAAGTTGAAAACCTTGTCCAAGATCACAACATTCTTCAAGAGTTGCAAGCCTCTCTCAAGTACAAAGACGTGTCTTACTTGCTTTCTCGAATCGAGAGGGTTCTACTTCTCCTTTGAAAGATTCTACCTCGCCTAGTCTTTCAATTCCTCCCCATCCGTGTCATCCAACGAGGCAATTTTACTTGAGAAGGAACTTGAGGATCCGAAACTTCAATCGCCTTGACTAGTTGGAGAGTCTTCACCTTTTCAAGCGTTTTTCCTCCAAGCGTGGAATCGACGATAATATATGCATATATTTATGATATCTTCTTTTAATTGCATCATTGGTCATGAATCTACCATTGCTGTTCCTTTGCAGAAATACCAATCGATTTGCCATTTGTGCAAGAACCAATACGCCCAGATAAGGATGAATCTTCACAAGTGATCAAATCGTCCAGTGGCATACTTCATCATTTCTCTTCCAAAGTTACCGATGAGTCAGTTCATGAGGTAGCCTTCATCTCATCCTCTTTAACATGTTTTTTACTGTAATGAGGATGCTAAGTAATTGCATTTATCTTTACAGGACGCTGATGCTATTTTGCACTCCATCCAGTATTTATTTACATCTTGGGAACAAGTTAAGGCTAATCAAACCTTTCGTTCTTCCTCGGCCGATCGTCCTTCATCGTGATCTGCTGCGTTTTCTATAGAAAATATGAACATTCTCAAGTAAGCAGACTTGAGTACACCTCCTTCATGGACATGGATATAGTAAACGCTAGTGCTACCACCAACGGGACAAATTTGAGCATCTAAGCAATCAAATGGCTCAAGCACTTGAACTTCCTTCACTCAAACTTTCAACCGATGTGTCCTACAATTCAAGTATACAACACGACTTATTTATCCCGAATGAATAATGTGATCTCTCTCGTGCATTTAGATGTTCAAGCGGTTGAATCAACCTCCTTCGGGTCTAGACCCTCTTTATTTTAGCATCGGCGATTGAAAGAGAGTAGGATCCTCCATCTCATAAGTAAGGTCAAGCCGGAATTCCATCATTCATTTCTTCTTCTTTTTTCGTGCAAAAACAGAGATTGAAAACTCAAGTGAGGATTTAGCCTCCTGATGGACTACAAGTTGCAAAATTTATAATTGTGAGAATTTGACTATCCTTTATACTAAAAAGAGAGAGACTTGGTCTCCCAACTCAAGAAGTTGGAAATGGCTGGTTGGGTTACTGGGATAAAGATCAATCGACTCACTCCAATTTTTTAAAATCCGTCCCAAATCTTTTTATTTTTTATATCTATATTTTAAAATGTAAATCGCATTTAAAAAATAAAAAATACTATTAAAAATTAACTACTTAATTAAACAAGAAGTTAAATGGGGATATGTTAATTCCTAGATCCGATTTGATCTCATACTTAGAGATGGAACTAGATGTTCTATTTTTATTATACTCATTTCTACTAGCTACTATGTTCAATTCAATTCTCTTTCAAATCGGCCATGCCTATCCTTAGTCTTGACATTCTAATCGGTCCAATAACAATATTGAATACAATAACTATACCACAACTCGGTCATATAATTTATTTTCTTCTTCTTTAAGTATGTCGATCCACCTTTTGCAGTGGAGTGAAGCAAATGATCGAACGGTGTAGCCACACTCACTAGGAAAACTTGCTTGTTGATTAAATCCAAATACCCCTAGGTTCATCTAAATAGTTGTAGATCAATCCTATAGTTTGAATCTTAACTAATTTAACTATATTGTCTTGAATCGAATTAATTACAGTTATTTTATTTTTAAATTATTGTTCTTATCATATCACGAGTAACATGTGAACGAAACTTTTAAGTTAAATTAATTTTTTATTTGTATAAATTGACTATAATTTTTAAATTTGAGACTATCCTCCAATTTAAAAATAGCCTCGATCTGAAAATATTTTAAAATTTTATCTTTTATAATTTTTTAAATCAATACATATTTTTTAATATTATGATTATAAATTTTGTACTTGAAAAATTAAATTAAAATCCCTTCAAACAAAAAGAAAACAAGGGTAGAGTGGGGATTAAAGCCCAACCCAAAAGTGTTTTAATCCAACATTTTAATTCTATACTAGTGAAATTCACGTGCAAGACACATGTTATATTTTAATTAAGTATTTAATAGTGTAATCATTGTTAGTGAATTTTTTAATTATTTTTTCACATATGAAATATAAGTCTAAGTAAAACATATATTAAAATTTATTGAAGTAAATACGTATTATTTAAAGGTGAGCGATATAGTTTCAATTGATCTTTAACAAGAACGTTCTTCACTTTTAGATGATGTAATGAATGATATGTAGTTCACTAACATAATTGATTAATACAAATCCTATAACTGATTAAAGTGTAAACTTATTTTATATTTCTCTTCATTATGACTCGACTTTGTAAATTATTTCAATTATTTCAATTTAATTTTATTCATTCTAATATATCAAACATTAAAAAAATTTAAATTACACGAGTATCGTGAGATATGAATAAGATTTCTTGTAAACTTATGGTAATAAGTAGTAAAAATGCTTATTATAGATTATCATAAATTGTTAATTAGTGATTTTATTTTTTGATATATTGGATGTGGTTGTATTCATGGATATATTTTATTTATCTACTATTGTAACTTTCTACCTTGATAGTAGTATACTCTCTCTCTTTTTCTTGCATAATGCAAGATTTTGTGCTTGTGGGTAAGTTTTCTTGGACTTAATTATAATTTGATTCAAGATGTCGGCATGAAAAAATGAATTAAAACTATGTATTTCTTGTAATCTTAATCAATGTGTTGCTAACTTAATATAAATAATTAATTGAAGGAAATTTGTTTCGATTGCAAATAATTTTGAAGTTCAAAGTGAGTTGTTTGATATATTAACCTATGTCTCGGTTTAAGAGGCCGAACCTAGAGCCTAATATGTGTGTGTGTGTGTGTGTGTGTGTGTGTGTGTGTAGAATTGAATTTTGTTTCAATAGTTTAAGTTATTAGGAATTTGGATAGCTTTTATTTAGAGAAAAATAAAAAAAAAATATTTGATTGGGTATCCAAAATAATAAAAAAATTTGAAAAAATTTTGGGCGATTTTTTGAAAGGCATGACTAAAGTCGGAAAGAAGACTAACAAGACGACCAAAGGAAGACGAAAAAAAAAATGATGAAACGTTGAAAAAATTGGGTTGAAAAAATATACAATTAAAAAAAAATGAAAAGAAAACAAAGGATCGGAAATAGGAAAAAGTTTAAAAAAAGAAAAAGAAATAATAGTTGGTCACGTAATTCTATAAATAGTGCTCACACTCAATTCAATTTTTAATATCTTTGGGATAAGAGCAACTCCAACCATGATATTTAAAATAGTACAACTTTTACACCAAGATAGTGCAATTTTCACACTATTTTTTTTACACATCTCCAATCACGATCTTTAAAAATTACACTAAATCAATAGTACTTATTTTGTTTTTTTATGAAAAAGAGTATGAAAAAGGAATATATAAGAAAAAGCAAATTTGACAAGTGTAAAAAGAAGGACAAAAATGGAAAGAAAAAATGTGAAAAACCCACGCCAAATGAACAGCACGGTTCACCGCGCCATTTTGGCGTTTGGTTTTAGCACTCCATTGGAGCATAATTTCAGCGCCTTCACGCCAAAATGGCGCTACATTGGAGTTGCTCCTCTCCCATTCAGTCTCTCTCCCGCCAGTGAGGTTCCTCTCTCTCACTCTCCAGTCGCCAGCCTCCCAACCCACCGCCGGCCAACCCACCACAGCTGAACAACCCTGGTTCAGGTAATCTCCACTTTTGTAAAACTTTTAGCTCATTTAAAATTTTTAGGTCAATTTGTTGAAAAACTTAGAACCCTAAAAAATAAATCAATCTAAAATTTCTGTCTCTCTCGCATCCCCCATCTCGCTAGTCGCCATCCACCGCCGGAGTCGCAGCTCACAAGAATTATCAATAAGAGATGGTCACAAAAGGACCAGTACGGCACCGTTTTTTCTTACCTTCCAAGAAGCCAGAAACAGCGTACTACTCCTCCTCCGCCGCCGCGTCTATTTTCGTCGAGTCGAAGCTATGCCCTGTTCCGATTTCCACCCTACCGCCGCCGCTGCGCTTGGCTTATTTAATATCCGGCTCAGCAGGAGATGGCGGCATGCTCCTACGCACCCTCCAGGCGCTTTATCATCCCCACAATCAGAACGTGATTCACCTCGATGCCGAGTCATCCGCCGAAGCATCTGCACAATTACGTGAAAACGCACCCCATTTTTGGGAAATTCAAGAATGTTCGGATGACTACCAAGGCTAATTTGGTAACTTACCGTGCCCCCACCATGGTGGCCAATACACTGCATGCGGCTGTCATTTTGCTGAAGGAAGGAGGGGATTGGGATTGGTTTATTAATCTTAGCGCCTCTGATTACCCACTGATCACTCAAGATGGTAATAATTAATTCTAACTAATATAAACCTTTTGTTTTTATTTTCTATTGGAAGAAAATAAAGATTGGATTTGTAGGCTATTTTGATATTTTGTCCAAGTGGATTTGTTTTAATTTTGCTTAATGATTTGTGGGTTTGATTGATCATTAGATCTGCTGTATACATTTTCGCACTTGCCGAGAGATCTTATTGATCATACAAGTAACATTGGCTGGAAAGAGTAAGTAAAATTTTCTACAATATTCAACTTTTTCTTTTAACCTAGCCTTGTTGATTTATATCTGGGGTTAAGGGATTTATAGCTCTAATCAATGGTGTGGTATTACACCGAACATGCGTAGGTTTCAGAGAGCGAAGCCTGTAACCACGTTTGTAGATGACTAAGAAATCTGATGTGTTCTGGATTACGCAACGAAGAAGTGTGCCGACAGCATTTAAACTCTTTACAGGTACAATTTGCATTACTTATTTGGCTTTTTTTTTTTTATTGTGTTTTCTATTAATACACTACAAATTTAAGAGAAGAACATTCCTAACCTCCATTCCATGAGAGAACAATAGGCATAGCAATGAGTCCGGGCGAGCCCCGCTCACGGGCACGACTTGTGCCTTAGATGAGCTCGGGCTTTTGGACCCACAAGCCGAGTTGGGATTGGCTCGTTGCTTGCTCCAAAGCGGGGCTTAGCCCAACTCGTAGGCTGAGCTTAAGATGGGCCGAGCCAGGTGGGCATATGAGCCCGTCATTTTTTTTTTATTTTTAAATTTTAAAATTTACAAAAAAAATGTTAAATAAATACATTAATTAATTAATATAACGAAGATGGAGGAGGAGTTACTACAAATACGCTGTTTTTTCATGTCTAGTTTGAAAAGATGCTACACGTTGATGGTAAGCCTAATTTTGGCCCAAACACAAGTCAAGCTGGCTAGCTCCCCATGCGAATTGGCTCGTTGATCTTGCAGGCCTAGGCACCAGGGCTCGGCTCACCTAGTTAAATTAAATTTTGAGCTCAGCTCAAACCTAGGCTCGTCTAAGAACAAGTTGCTAACGATTCGAGCATGGACTTTTATGAACCAACTTGCAAGTTTAACGAGTCGTTCGAGTTAATTGTCACCCCTAGACTACAATATGAAAATATTAACTAATTGAATTTTATCAACTTTTCAATCACGTATTTTACCATTTTTTTTTAAAAAATTTCTTAAAAAACTAATTTTAAATTTCACCAAACAAACATTAAACACGTGTTCTATAAAATGTGTGAATAATAAGTTAATAGTAAATTGTTGGTCTTACGAAATGTATGATAAAAAATATATTTGACCAGTTGAAATTATAATTTAAACTTGACTAAACATTCACTTCTCTTTCATTAAATGATTTTTTTTTTTTAATGAATTAGTGGGTACAATATTTTTATTATCATTTTAACAATTTATAATTATGGGTCCAAGGTTTTTATTATTATTCATATTAAACAGGTTGCGCTAATGAATGAGATTGTACGTTTCTGAGTTTTCTCTACCTGATTAATAAATTTTTTATTCCTTTTAAAAAAGGGAAATAATATAATTTTAACACTATTAAAATTTAAGGATTGTGTTTAATTTAAAATTATATAAAAATTACTGTATTGTATTATTTACGTCTAACATTTAATTAATGTAAAAAATTAATAATTAACGACAAACTATCTTTAAATTAACGTTTAAGCTCGTCATAGAACCTATACCTTTGTCACTAACACAAATTTGACGACAAATATAAGCAAATGGGTAGGAAATTAAACATAATATAGCTGGAAAAAAAAATGTCAACTGTATATGAAACTTTGGCTTTTAACTAAAAATGAATTTAATTTTTAGTGCATACATAAAAGAACACGTTGGGAAATTTTTCATAAATAATTAAAAAAAAAAATTTATTTAAAAATAAATATACTGGATTACTTGTTTTTCAAGAAAGCTACCTTATATGTTTTTGTTTTTATGTCTTGCCTTCTATTTTGGAAAATTTTGTATGCAATCCCATTTTACTAAGAGGGGTAGGGCCGTAGGGGTGAAAGTTGAAAGGGAAATGGTAGACAAGAGAATAATTGGTCAGTGCAAAATCAAGGTGCATTAGCCAGCCCAGAGTACTATTCAGTGTTCAGAAAACGAAGATCATGACTGGGCATCATTACATGGAACCTCAAAAAGTGCTTTATCTTTCAATTCCCCTTACGCCAAACAAACTACCATGTTTGATACTATTTATAAGTATTTAAAAATTAGTCAAATATTATTTTTATTTATGCAATTCATCAAATATACATATTTTTATCTATATATTCCATAAAACATACTATTTATAATATATAAAAAAATATACCAAAAAAGTCCGTATTTCGTAACCTGTCTAGATTAATAATAATATATTGAAGCCACCTAATAATACATGATTTTTTGCCTTCTACTTAAGGAAATTTTTTAAGAAAGCTACATTACATGTTTTTGTTTTGTTTTTATGTCTGAATGCTGATCTCCTGCCCACAGGTGGACAAGACAGCATGTGGGTAGTTGATGTAAAAATCAGCTTTTTGTTTGACACATCGGCATTTCCGTTCACAGACTTGAGGACAATGGTGGTTGAGAAATACTTTGTAAAGTTGAGTGAGGAATGGGAAACAATCTGAATTTGAGTAAGCACTTAGAAACATGAGGCAAAGTTTAGTGAGGGTTGAAGTAATTACTCTCTTTTTGAGCTTTAATTTTGTGAGAAAAGGCAGGTCTTCACTTTTCTTTCTTGTTTTCTTAATCCTCTCTATCACCTGTGCTTTTCAGTATCAAGCTCATGTTGCACCTGCAGGTAAATTTCCCCTTTTTCTGTTAAGGGTTTGTTTGCTGAGCAATGCAGAAGTCAGAATCTCTGAGATTTTAGAAATTCATGATGAATTTTTATTTGTTTGTCAAATGGATCTGCTTATTTTTTTTATGTAGAAGTTTAATTACTTGTGTTTGTTAATTCTTTTCTTTTTCCAAATTCAGGGCCATTGATAAAACACCTGTCATCTCTTCTCAAATGGACCAGGTCTTCCTCCAAAGCACCCCAACAATCAGGTAATATCACTGTTTGTTATAAACGTTTTCTGTTTCTCATTTTAGATTTTTGTTATGTATTTACTTATTTAGCGAATTCCTGCCTTTACGAATGGAAACCGTATCAGAGGCAAATATACCATTTCATGCTTATCTTTCACTTCCCTCTAACCCCAAACAAACTACCATGTTTGAAACTACTTATAAGTATTTATAAGTCACCAAATATTATTTTTAACTAGGAGTGGGCATGAGTTGGGTTGGTTCGGTTTTGGACCCAAACAGAAACTGAACCGACCACTTCGGTTTGGTGTTTCTCCCAAACCAAATCAAACCGCTTTGTTGGACAAACCTATCCAAACCGAACCGACTAAGTTTAGGCGGTTTGGGCTTGTATTTGTATTCTAAAAAAATAACAATAACTTCCATTTCAAAATTTCTTTTGGACATGAAACAAATTATTTACAAAATATTTAAATATAACTCTCATTTACAAATTAACCAACATTTACAATCTTTATATGGACATGCAAGATATTAATTTTGGACATTTACTACGAGGTTTAATTTAATTTTTGTTCTTATGAGTTATAATTGCATTCGGTTCGGGTTGGTTTGGTTTATTTATCATAAATCGAAATTGAACGAGCCCAAATTTATTTTTTAGCTTAGTAAACCAAACCAAACCGACTCGAATCGGTTCGGTTTGAGCGGTTTGGATGCCCATCCCTATTTTTAACTACATAGTTTGTAAAATTTACATTTTTTTATCTATATATTTCGTAGGACCTACTATTTCTAATATATAAAAAAAAATTACCAAATAAGGAAGTATTCGTAACCTTTGTCTAGTTTAATAATATATTGAAGCCACTTAATAATACATGATTTCTTGTGATTGTCAACGTCATAGACTATCAAAATTGTTAAAATCTTCTTTATTAATTTCTTCACTTTTAATATAATTGGCTTAAAGTTTGATATTGTTATACTTTTGAGAAAATTAATTTTATGTTTTAAAATCAGCATTTAAGTATTTTGTAAACAAAAGTGATTTATTGATGCAATTGTATAAAATTACTAAAATAGATATTGATTATAATAATATTATTTTGTATTATTATTATTTTCATAAATGATATTGTAAAATTTAATTAACAATATATAATGTTATCAAAAAAATTTCAAGACAATACATTGAACATAATTAAATAAAAATATAAATATCTATTAAATCTCAAAATACATAAAGATTAGAAAACAAAAGCATAATCATATAGTACAAAATTAAATAAATTTAAATTTAAATTATTTGTAGAGATGCATTATAATTATAATTAGACTACTAAGAGTCTGCTTGGTGGGGTTTCAAAATAATTTTTTTAGAAAATTTAGATAAAATGATAAAAAAAAAATTATTTTGATAAAAACTAAAAATAATTAGTTTAATTAATTAATATCAAAATTAATATTTTAATAATAGATAAGTGGTAAAATTAAAAGCAGAATATGAAAAGTTACCATTTTGATGCATCTCAAAATTTATTATAAAATGGTATAGATTTTTTTGTAGTTATTATTATTTTTTTTAAATTTATCAAATGTCTAAAAGCAGATCTTAGTGGCGAGATGAAATATGTTGAATCCTCACCTTTCTAAATTGAGACATTCATATTCTAATATTGAAAACATTTCATTCGTGTTTGTTTATTTCTACGGATTACTTTGTAAAAAAAAAAAAAAGTGAACATTTATATATTTACATTTGTTTGTATAGAAAATGGTTACTGATTGCATTATAGATGGTAATGTGGCAAGTGAATTTGTGAATTTGTGAATTTGTGATAATAAGTCATGGACAAATGGATCATTGTATTATTTTGCCACATCATCTTCTCGGCGCTAATCCGACATCGTGATGTGCAAGTAGCATGACTCCTTTAGTTAAAGACCATTGCCTAAATGAAATGAATCTTTTGGAACTATGCGCAATTGCGTGCATACAATAAATATTAATAATTATAATTAAGATACTAAAATTTATTCCACTAAATCACTTTCTCTTTTATTTTGTGTCAATCAATCGATAGCGGTGGTGAAAACAAAGGATAATCGATGAAAGTGTCGGTATTCAAATCTATAAATTAGAACATTTTAATACTTAATGCTTAAAATTGTTTCAGTAAATAAAAAAAAAAAGATTAAACTTTTATTTTGTATTAAAACGAATAAAAATAACAAAAAAATAAATAAATAAAAAACAAAAGCTTTTATAATCAAATTTTAGAACTCCATAGCACCTTCTGTACAATTGTACACACACTGTATCCATGCATTAATTACAATACCTACACTCTATACATGCACCTTAAATGTCGCTTCCAAATTATAAATGTAGCCCGCCTATGAGAGATATGAGTGTAGAAAAGTGTAGAAATCATGCGCCCCTCTAGGGATTTTTTTTCCTGGTTGCTTTACTAATGTTATTATGGTTAAAAGTTTCAATTAGGTTTTTTTTTTAATTAGAATGTTTTATATCTTAACTATTATTATTTTTTTAGGGGTAATTGCATCTAAGGTCCCCAACGTTTCAAAATCGTTGGGAATATGCCCATAACCTTAAATAATAGCACCAAACATCCCAACGTATGAAGAAATATACATCATAAGTCTCTATTGACAGTTTTCATCAATTTTCTCCGTTAAAACCAAAATTTAGAATGCACGCGTTACATATTCCCAAAAAATGCAAGTGAAATTGGAGCTGACTGAATCGAAAATCCATCGACAATGTACTGTTCATCGAGCTATACTAGACTCCCCGATGAGTTTTTTTCTCATCAATCTTCAACAACAGATGTAGGACAGTTACCGTCCTACAACTCGGAATCGGAGCTTGCAAAAAAGGAGAAGAATCGACTCGGATCTGCCGAGACCACCGTGCATTTCATCCTAATTTGCTTGTGCTTTGTGCCATTATTTTGTGGTTTTTTTCCAGTTGATATCGTAAACAAAGGCAATTTGGTTGTTAGCAAAGTCGAGGATTAGACAATCCGCGCAGAATCAACATAAGCAGTGCAACAAGCAATGTTCCATTAGAATTCAAAGAAATCTCTTGATTCAGCTGACTACAACTCTACAAGATGACTGAAATAGGTTATTTTTCAATGAGCTTACTGCCTCCGACGAAGTTTTGTAGTCATTTGAATACTGGGCGCGTATGATTTTTATATCGCATAATTCTCTTTTGTTGTTTTTGTTTTTATAAAAAAAACAGCCTCATCACCATTCTTATCTTTCACTTGATCATTGTGGTTCTCTGTAGTGTCGTGATTTTGACTTTTGGGGTGTTCGGATGCGGTTTCACTTGATCATTGTGGAATTGAAAGAAGAATATGATTATGTGGGGAGAAAGAATCGGGGTTAACCATGGTGCGCCTCCAACTCAATTTCCCTCCTCCTCCTTTGCAAACTGGCAAAATTGCCACCACGCTCAACACCGCCACTTTCCTCACCGCCATCCTCACTCTGGCACTCTCACCAAACCATCTAAATCCACTTTACGTATGCCCTCTCCACTCTTCTTCTCCACCTCCTCCTCCACTATCTTTTTTGCCTTATCCGACTCCACCACTTGCAAAGCCCTCTCTAAAGCAGCATTGCTTAGCTCCGTGATGATATTTTTTATGCTCCTAGACTTGTCTAAAGTACTTAAATCCCAAACAGTCACCGGAAAATTGCGATTCAAACTTTCCCATCCTCTATCTCCATACCTGCGTGGAAAATCCTTCATTGTTTTCGCCAACTCCTGAGTTTCTTTCCCATCAAACTTCTGTGCTATTATAAATTATGCTGTAGAAGCACGTTGTTGGTTATTCAATAGTCAAATTTCGTTGTTGTTGACATCAGAGAAATGATTATGTTTGCAGAAAATCAAGCCAAGTCTAAAGTGGGTTTTGAAGTGGGTTGCGTAGCAAAGATTGATTGAAATGAAGAAGAAAGTGAAAGTGGAGTTACATTTTCAACCTTGCCATTCTCAGTCGTCATTTTTGGAAAATTTTAGTGCAATGATCCAATTTTATGTTTTAACAAAGAAAACTGACAAAATGTGTAAAGAGGGACCTACGATGACTATCTCTTCATACGTTGAGGACATGTGATGCTATTTTTTTAGGTTAGGGACATATCTCCAACGATTTTGAAACGTTGGAGACTTTTGATGCAATTATCCTTATTTTTTTATGAAAGTTAAACACAAAACTCCATTCCTAAACAAAAAATTTCGTTTCTTCTTGATTTATATATATATTGCACTAACTATCAAACATACTCTATTCTTACCCTACTATTTTTATTTCTCTCTAACTTGTTGCTATTATGACGATTCTCACTCATTATAATAGTTGAACTCAAACATATACCAGAAGAGAGTTGCGATTTGGAGGTTGGAGCTCATATTAGAAGTAGCAGTGACATTATCGGCAGTGTTGGTGGCGGCCATGCATGTTGGTGGTGTTAGTGGCGTAGAAGCTGGACATGGCAGCGGCGACACGGAGACAGAATGTAGAAGTTGGATTTGTTAGTGTGGGGGCGAGGTTGCTGGAGGTGATATTATTGGCGGCAGCGGTGGAGGGGCTGGTGGTGGAATAGAAATTCCGACGGGGGAGATCGAGATAGAGCTTACTCTGATTACTAGGCAGAGCCGGAATCCTAGTCGTAATGTGAGGTCTCCCAGTGATAATGTGGATGATGATGGTGGTAACTTAGAGGCTGATGATGTTGTTGCCGATCTTAAGGTGAAATGGTTTTTCCTTTTGGCAGCCCTTCTAAGTGCATCATTACTTTTGTTTTCTATATCATTGGAGAATCACTTTATTGAGATCAAGCCATTTCGGGAGTATTGAAGGTTGTTGCGGTGATTCTTTAATATTTTTTTTGCGTCAATATTCATATGTGTCCTAATTCGTGTTATTATGAGGTTTCTAAGGAAGCGCCCTAAGAAGCTGCAATTTGTTACTGTTATAATAGTCTCTTTGGGTCATTCATATTTAATTCGTGTATGCTTACGAAAGAGGAGCAATACTTTAAAAAGATAACCATAAGATCTCTTTCATTTATATTAACATTGAGGCTAAGCGGCGTAAAAGACAATTCGGACCCTTTGTTTATAAGCTATGATTTGAGTTGCTATTGGCAATCGGCATGAATAGCAAGATTAGATACTATTATCGCAACCACGAAACCAATAATGGCCACAGTTCCCATCCATATAGTTTTTTTTTTTGTAGTATGTAATCTTGCTATTCATGCCGGTGCCAATAGCAACTCTAATGAATTGAAGAATCATAGCTTGTAACAAAGAGTCTATATTGTCCTTTACGCCGCTTAGCCTCATTGTTAATATAAATGAAAGGGATCCTATGACTACTTCTTTAAAGTACCGCTCTTCTTTCGTCAAGCATAAATGAGTTAAATATGAATGACCCAAGAAGACTATTATAATAGTAACAAATTGCAGCTTCTTAGGGGCGCTTCCTCAGAAACCATGTAATAACATGAATTAGGACACATATGAATATTGGCGCAAAAAGTATTAAGAATCAGTTGCAACACCCTTCAATACTCATGGGAATGTCTTGATTTCAATAAAGTGATTCCCCAGTAATATAGAAAACCAAAGTAATGATGCACTTAGAAATGCTGCCAAAAGGAAAAACCATTTCACCTTAAAATCGGCAACATCATCGACCTCGAAAGTTACCACCACGATCACCCACATTATCAACAGGGGACCTCACATTATGGCTAGGATTCCGACTTTGCTTAGTAATCAGTGGAGTAAAATCTATCTCAATCTCTCCCATCGGAGTTTCTATTCCACCATCGACCCTTCCACCGCTACTACCAATAATATCACCTCCAACAATCTCGTCCCCACACTACCAACTCTGACTTCTACATTTTCTGTCTTTGTGTCGCCGCGACCATGTCCAGCTCCTACACCCACTACCGATAATGTCACTGCCACTTCCAATATTTGCTCCAACCTCCAAATCACAAATCTCTTCTCGTATTCTGTTTTGAATTCAAACTATTATAATGAGTGAGAATATTAATAATAGTTACTACCTAGAGAGAAATGAAAATAGTAAGATAATAATATAGTAGGTTTCATATAAATTTGTAAGAAACGAAATGTTTAGGTCCGGAGTTTTGTGCTTAATTTTCATAAAAAATAATAATAATAATTAAGATATAAAACTTGCTACTCAAGAAAAACTAATTGAAACTTTAGCCATAATAATATTAGTAATGCAAAAAAACAAAAAACCTAGAAGGGATGGGTGCATGCTTTGTGTGGCACTTAGAGGTTCTGCTTGGCTGGCCAGTGGTGGAGCTAGGGGGTTCCCAGGGAGACCTGGACCCCCTAACTTTTTGGATTTCTTTTTCTTTCTCTGTTTTTTTTTGTAATTTTTAATATATAATTTAACTTTTATCTAATATCAATTTAATGGATGACAATTGGACCAATTAGAACTTGTTTGGTATAGTTTATAAATTAGTTTATTTGACCAAAATAGTTTATTTGACAAAGAATAGTAAAAAATGACAGGCTACTGAGGTAAAATTTTTGGTCAAATAAACTATTTTTTTTATCAAATAAACTAGTTCATAAATTAGATCAAACCGGTTCTTAATGTAAGACAATTAGACCCATTGACCTAATAAAATTAATAATACAAATTTACAAATGATTGGCTCATTCTTCAAATGATAATACAAATTTAATAAAAGCACTTTGCTTGTTAATACATATCGTGTTTAAATGATAATTGTATATAACACTATTAAAATGATTTAAATTTGTGTCCATCGAGTACGTAGCTTAATTTTAGATAAAATAGATATAAATTCTATTTTTGTGCAATGACTTCTTATAAGTTTTTTAAAGACTATAACTTATAAAAAAAATATTAGATTATCATAAGAATGAGCTTAGTAATTGTGTTTGAGAGAGAAAATTTCGGAGGCATCTCCCGTAAACAGTTCCCCCTTCCCCCTATCCATTTCTATTTAGGACCCCTCAACTTCAAAAGTCTAGCCGCCATCGTGGCTATTGCATGTATAATTTGGAAGTGACAATTAAGGTGTACCATGCATGACATAGTTGGCATTGTAATTAATGCATGGATAGAGTGTAGGTGCAATTGTACTAGAGAGGTTGCTATGGGTTTTGAAATTTTGGTGCAAAAGGTTTTTATTTTTTGTTATTTATTATTCATTCTAATACCAAATAAAGGAATAATCGTTTTTTGGTAAATTTATGGACACGCATTAAGTATTAAAATGTTTCAATTTATAAATTTGAGAATCCGACACTTTCATCGATTCTCATGTATCCATCATCGCTTATGAGTGAGATCAACCAATGCAAAAGTTTCGTTTCATTTAAGCACACGGTCTTTATTTATTGTATGCATGCATAGTTCAAAAAGATTCGTTTCATTTAAGCACATGGTCTTTAACAAATGATATTTAAATTTGTAAATGTTGTTCTTTTTTTTTTTGTGTATTTAATTTTTTTTTTTGTTTTATGCAAGTTATCCATAGAGATAAACAAACACGAATGTAATGTTTTCAATATTAGAATCAGAATGTCTCAATTTAGAAAGTTGAGAATTCAACATATTTCATTCGCTATTAAGAGTCTGTTTAAAATTGATATTAGAGGCCAACATCAGATTGTTTGTTCATCCACCATTAAGAGTCCATCTAAAATTGATTTTAGAGGTCAACTTTTGATTATCAAACAATCAGAAGTTGTTTTTAAGTATTTGATAAATTTTAAAAAAAATGATTATAAAAAGATCTGTACCATTTAAAAGTAGATTTTGAGATAGAGCGAAATAGTAACTTTTACTGATTTTGTTTTTAGTTTTTCACTTTTCTATTATTAACATTTCAATTTGACCTTAATTAATTAAAGTAATACATCCACAAATAATTTATTAAAATTTCTTAAAAAATTACTTTTAAACTCTATCAAACAAAATTTTAGTATTCTAATTATAATGCATCCACAAATAATTTAAATTTAAATTTAATTAATTTTTGTACGACTATATGACTATGCTTTTATTTTGTAATTTTTAAATATTTTGAGATTTAATAGATATTTATTATTTCGTAGTTGCTATTTTATTGTTAAGTTTTGAGTTTATTAATTTAATTTTGAAAAAAAATTGAATATATACTGCAATTTGATGATTCAACTTTTAGATTTTGATTCAAGTCTAGAAAATCTAAAGTTCGACCATGCATGAAAGTGTTGTCTCCCGCACTTGTTTTACGTCTTTATCCATTGGAAATATTTCCTCCGTCTCAAATATATAGGCCACATTCTCTTTTTCTCTAGTCTCAAATATATAGGCTTGTTTCTATTTTTGAAGTATTTTTTTTGTTTCTTTACTAAAATAAAATATCTTTATTTAATTTGTTTATTTATAATTATTTTTTTTCAACTTAATCTTGAAATTGTACATTAAATAATACTCATTAAATAAGAGTAAATTAGAAAAACTATTGATAAAATTTATATTTTCAATAACATTCTTAATTCGTGTGAAAAACTCAATCATTATATATATTTTGGGACGGAATGAAGATAAATCTTTCAATCAATAAAATAGACGCGCTCATGAGTAAGGACAAAACCCCACGTACACTATACATTTTTTCTTTCATTTCCCATTTTTTTTCCTTCGGGGATGTACAATTAGATGTTCAAAGAGTACAACTTATAGTAAAAGTGACGCTCACTTATGGAATGCTTTTAGAGACAGGATCCACATGTCATGCAATGTCAAGTAAATAGATATTTATAACAGAGTGATGATCTCCTATACACTGTATGTAGGAAATCATTAACCATTGATGATGTGGACTAATGCAAGACATCACCACACAACGCACAATTGTATGTGGATACAAATATATCTACACATAGTAGGTAAATGATCTCTTACCCACCGTGGAAAAGACATCATTACTCTTTATAAATAACGGGTCGTTGTCACTTTATTTTCAAATTTTTTATTTTTTTTATTAAAATACTATGTTTTATACTGTCTATATCAATTATTTATGAAAATGATATTTTTCAATAATTTGAAATCTTTAAAATATTTCAATTAAAAAAAAAAAAAGCAGAATATATTACAAAGAAAATTACAACAAACTGCTTCCAATAAAAAAATTACCACAAAGATCTTAAAAGAAAATGCCTAAAAAAAAATTAATTTCTTTTACTAGATTCATGGATGCTCAATTAAAATAATCAGAGCACCTAATTCTTCAAAACCAAACATTGTTTTTATCCTCTATGGACGTAGGGTCTCACAAGAACCCTCCAACTCTTCTTCTTCTTCTTCCTCCTCTTTCTCCTTCTCCTTCTCCTCCTCACCATAGTCTTCACAGTTAATGCAAACAGCCGAATCTACATTTTTAATTGTACCTAATTCTATATCTTCCTCCTCCTCCTCCTCACCATAGTCTTCACAGTTAATGCAAACAGTCGAATCTACATTTTTAATTGTACCTAATTCTATATCTTCTAACACAACAACCGGGCCAGTTGTAGTCGGATAATTTTCTATATCACCATTAGAACCCACAACATTTAAATTAAGGTTCGAATTCGATGAAGAAGAAATAGGAACATTGGTGAATTTAACCATGTAAGGAAAAAAGTCCAAATAAAGCATCCAACGTTTGTTTGGGTCTCCCACATCGTCTGGAATAACTCCAAAAATTCGTAACCTAAAAAATCTAAAAATGAATGCCCACATTAGAATTGAAAGAAAAGAAGTAAATACGTTCATACGTGACATATATACAGGTACATTTATCACCATCAATACATCCACAAAAATCGACCTAGTAAGCTTCTTGAGAACTTCAATCACCTTCCCCATAACCTTGCTAATTTCTTTCTCCTCACACTTGTTATATTGGATGCATACACACCCACAAGCGTGCACAATGCACATATATATTGAGATACTTCAGTGTTAGATAAGCATTAAAATTGTAGCTATCTAAACAATGTAAAGTCGATAAGCATTAAATTTGAATATAAACTAGTATAGATAATTTTCACACTAGCTACGTGCTTATCATTTAATCTTTAATTTTTCTGTTTTTTTGTAACGACCACATACTAGAAACATTTCGTTCAGATTTAATATTTATCTACTATATATATACACGTTTTTTCTTGATATCATGAGAGTAGGATGGAGTATGTATATAAGGTGAGTCGAACCATCCAATCGCGACAAGGTCCACCTCCACGTGGCCATGCTCATAGGGCAATTAAATAGGTTGGTCCAATTTAATTAAAATAGACAAATACAAGTATATAAGGTGTTTCCCACAATGTACACTATACATTTTTTCTATTTTTTTTTTTTTTTTTAAATTTAGGGGTGTACAATTACATCTGCAGAGCGTACAACTTATTATAAAAGTGATACTCTATATCACATAAATTGACTTACATCTTTCACTCATCTATTGAAATGTCTTGTGATCATCAGAACCTTTTACTCATCAAAGATTTGCCTGTTCTTGAAGTTGTTCCTGCTCAAAGCATCATCAAATTAGATTATAGATATTGCCAAATCTTCTTGTGGTTGCAAACTAAATTCATTCGCTTCGAGAATGTTTAGCAAGAATAGTGATATAGCACCCATCGTCCACGTGGCATCACCACATTGATCATTTTTTGGACATCACCACATTGATCACTTTTTAAATGTTGTTGACAACTTTTGAAATTTCTAATAAGTTACCAATGTGGTGATGTCACGTGGACAGTGAGGATCATAATTGATACCCACTGTAAGTGCAATATTACCACTGTTTAGCAAAAAGAAGCTTAAAAATAACTTTAGCTTCATTTTAAGCTTAGCCAAACATGTTCTTACTCGACACGCATAATCTGCCAAGTTTTATAATGTCCTTCCGAGGAGACATTCTCTTTCAAACACAATATTTTTTGTAAATGGAAACCGATTATGCGAAATAAATGTCCTGGAAATCCTTAAAAATGAGATGAAATACTACTCAAACCTTAAATTTGACACACAATACTCTGTATCGACAAGGCATATTGCCAACAACTATTATACTCGCATACATTATTTACACAAATTACTTTAGCGTCTTAATGCCTCGTTTACTATAAATTTCTTATATGAAATCTTTTTGTGTTTCATGAAAAAATGGTTTAAGCATATAGATTTTATATATTGATTTTAACTTTCTTATAGATTGAACACAAATCTTTTAATATTTCTAACTAAAAGAAAATACAAATGGAAAATAAATAAAAAATGATAAACTAACCTCTGTTACGAAGAAGGCGTGAAATCCATATGGTACTCTCTTTGGCAGTTCAACAACAGCAATGGGATCAGTTGACATCGTTTTTGCATCAATTATATTAACTGCTGACTTTCTGCATTGTATCAGGTACGAATTTGTTTAAGGATATTGCATTAGGATCAAGCTTAAGAAGTTTACTTTTAATTAAAGGTACTTGTAAGTAAATAAGTTTTGAAATTGATCAAAACTGAAAATAAGCAAGATTTATTTTGATACTAAGTCAAAGAGTTGATTTGAAAATGAGCAACCATTTTGACTTAAAAAGTGAGAAAAATGTAACATATCCAAACATGTTAGGAAACGGCTCAAAAGTTACTTATCTAGAAAGTAAATATTTCTGTTAGTAAAAAGTAACTTCTGATTATCATGTTTGGCAAAATAAGTAACTTAAGCATGCTCAGAAACTTTGACTAATATACTTGAGGCAGAAAAGCACCCGGTGTTCTCGTCATGTGCAAAGAAAATCAAGTAGCCGTCGTCTTCTTCAGAAGTGGTACCGGGCTGCCGGGGAACAAAGATGGCTTCTGAACCGAACCTTCCAGGTCCCAAATCAAAAATACCTTGAACATTTCCTCCCACTTCAAGCTTCGCATTTCCAATCTCTGGTTCCTTGTGTAAATCAAATTTGATAATCCCAGTTACCTTAGCAGTACTATCCAATATTGTTCCATACACATATTGTTGTTTCCTGAATTCAAGAAACATTTATGATTATGCTGATAAAAGCATGTGAACTATTTAACAGCCATAGAAAACATAGAAAATACAGATGGACAATGACTTACAAAAGATATAAAGTCACAAGTGTTTGTTAATAAACATGCAAAGAATAAATGCAACTGAACAAAAATAGCAATGCATCACCAGTTAGATCCAAAAATTTCTGAATGTACGTCATTATTTTTCATGTAATGCAAGCTCGTCTGATTCAGCCAAATCATTTACAAAGTTGTTTAGATTTACCTGCCAGTGTAGCTTTCATTCACCCTTGGAAAATCTACAGCCGAAGCAGATAATTTTTTCTGCAAAGCCAGTCCATTTTTCAGGTTGAACCTCATCTCGTATCTGACAGACATAACCAAAATCAGAATACATTATTCAGAAAAGAGAGAGAGAATCATTAAATTTCATACAGTTCATTGGTGAGATTCTCAAGCCTTTCTTTTACGCTGCTATTAACCATGTCAAGATCTGGATTCTCAAGACGACAAGTGATGAGGACAACTTCATCTCCTTCCTCCCAAGCATTTGCTGATAAACAATTCAAAGTAAAGATAAACATCTGTCAAAAAACACAAGATTCTGTTGATACAATTAACCTTATGACCATTAAAAGTTTTCAGTACAAAGAATGATCATAAGAAAAACTTTGTCTTCCAGAGCAATTAACTCTCTGACACATGCGTTTTCATTTTATTTTATTTTATTTTTGGCGGGGTGGGGGAGAGAATGAGCAGCCTTCTAAGGGATGTACAAGAAAAGTTATCATCAACCACATGTAGAGTTGGAAGCAACTCGAAGGCATATATGAGATCAGTTGCTCACCGTTGTGGAATATGAAGCAATTTGGAAGCTCAAACCATTTGATTAGTAGCTCATTCTTTGCATATCGAGGAAGGATACCAAATCGAGCTTTTTTTGTGGCATCAAATGAATATATCAACTTCTTTTCCTTCACCATTTCCTGAAAATATGACGCTGTGAATAAACTGAGATTTTATGATTGAATTCTATCACAATTTGTTACAATATCGTTTAGCTTTAAATAATATTTTACAAATTTTGATAATACAGTTTTTGGAAAACTCTAATTCAATTTGGGAAGCCACTGACATGAAAAGATTAAAATAGGGTCATCAAGAAATTAAATTCAAGTTCATAGTTATCTGAAGCATATTAATATCAAGTAGTAAAAGTTTCACAAGTATTAAAATTAATTAATGGTGAAGATATATAAAATATTGCAGCATCCCTTTTTATAAGTAAGAACTAACATTATTCCCTTAGTTAAAGCAACATTGCCATAAAAGGCAAAGTAAATCACTATTTACGGGTAGCAGTGAGAACTCAAATAGAGAATAAACAACAAATGAGAAAACAAAGCCAATCTCACCGATTGAAATATCAAATATGTCAATATATCTTGTATTATCTGTTATGTAATTGACTTATCCTTTAGATTAAATTAAATTTATCCCTTTCAAATGAAGAGTTGAACTTTTTTTTGATCAGTTCGTTCTGGTATAGAAGCAAAATCAATGGTTTTCTTAAATAGGTTAAAATAAAATAAAGAGAACGGGACAACCATTTTGATTTCAACAACCATGTGATGACAAACGAAGATGAAATTGAAAATTAGTGGACTGATCCTACAGCATGTTTTGTGTCGAATTAATTGGAATTTGGAACAGATCATATGAGCAAGAATCGATATTCTTGCATAATCCCATTACCTTTGGCCTGAAGTAAAAAGGGAGATCCATAAAAATTGCATAATTTTCAGTAATGGCAAAATCATGCATCATGACGGGGCCAGATACTGTTATTGGCACTGGATCTTGCATTATCCCATCTTTTGATATAACTCTGTATGTGATAAATGGAGGTGTTTGTGAATAGCCAAAGGTAAACATTTCCCCTGCATAAAAAGTTTTCATAATCTAAGCTGCCTTTTTATGAACAAAGAAAGGGAAATCTATAATTGACTGAATATTTAAAGATAATTTTGTTCTGTCGAATTCATATAAACATTTCTCTTACCGGTGATTGGATCAACCTTAGGATGAGCAGTAAATGTATGTGTCAGTCTTTTGTCGTAGTCCAGCATGCCAACGGTTTGCAGATCTCCATCTTCTAGAACTTTTATTGCATCTGTGAAATAATTTGAAAATATTTAAGCAAGAAAAAGGATGTATACTTATTTTTGGGCCCTCTTTGTCTTCAAAATTCAAGTAAATGAAAATTTTCTCAGTTGTCTCTGGCAAGACTGTTCAAGATATAAAAGGCAAGCACCATGCACAAAGTAAATTAACATTCCAGGTTTGAGATTTGATGTAAAAATGAAAGAAGGTACTTAAAGAACATGTTTGTCCAAGTTTAAAACTTTGACTTTTAAGTAAGTCTTATTGTACCTTACGGTCAAAAGAAGATACTTTTTACTTGTGAAAAAGAAAAAAAGGTAACTTACTATACTATCCACGCATGTTTAGCTTACTTGTAAGTTTGAGTTACTTATGAGCTAAGCCAAACACGCTGAAAGTGATTGGATCAAAATGAGATTTGAATTTATAGAAAGCATGCACTTTTTAATATAATGATAAACTAAGAAAGCTAGCTTACATGGTTTGTCTCCCTCATGCAGCGCCAATAGCTTTCCATGGTGATATACTAGAGCAGTATTAGCTGGAAGAAAATTGCAACAATCTACACATCAGCAATTGTAAAACAAATATATGGAAACCAACTAAAACTGAAAAGAAAGATATATATTGTAAAACAAAGATGAAAAACCAGTGCCGTCATCGAAAAGAAAGATATATATTCACAGCTAAGGTGGTACTATTTATAAAACTAAAAATATTGTTTTTTGGGGGTGGGGTGGGGTGGGGTGGGGGGGGGATGAAGGCAGGCTGAAAGATGCACAGTTAGCTTTATGGTGGGAAAGCATACGTATAATTGACCCACCTGTACCATGTCCGTAAGACATATCCAATACTTTGAGTTTTGCTCTAAGCATTTGCATGTTTATCATGACTAATCCGAACATCCCTTTCAGATCTCCAATCTGCAAATGATATGTCCAGAAAAAGTACCGGAAAAAGGTCAAACTGATGGATGATTGTATTTATGAGGTAACAGTCACATTGCTTAACTGAAAAATCAAAGAAAGAGATCTGTCCAAATCCAGTTTGTCAAAGATAAAGGCAACAAGGGTATAAAAGTTAAACTTGAAGAAAAACAGAAAAGTGTTACATTCAACTGATGAAACCTTTATAATCACCATTTGGAAATGTTGCGAGGAGAGAACATGAAAATATGATGATATTTATGCTATTTCTATCTAAGCCATACCTTCATAAACTTAGCCCTATCATAAAACTCTTCTTGTTTAAGGCGTGATGTCCCCACAAAGCGAGAAACATATGTTGCTTTTCCATCTTTTATGCGCATACCATGAATCATTCTGCAAAATAAGCACCATTGCTAAAGCATGTTGGAATAGTTCAAACTCTTGTGAATTGGAAATAAGTCAAAAATATCAGAAATATCAGAATATAAATACTTTACTGATAGAAATAAAATAAACAGAATTAAAAACACAGAACCATTCAACTCCTCACAGAAATTGATGCTGATTCAACAAAATCAATTCCCAAAGCAGATGAAAAGGAATGAAAAATATGTATTATCTCATTATTTAAGACAAGAAAAAACAGGTGGTAAATCATAACTTCATCTAATAGATGACAAATATTCAAGAACATATTTTTAACAGGCCTGTCATTGATAGAAAACACGACGATTAAAAAAAAGATTTGAATTTCACTTTCATCCAACCTGATATTGGACTCGAAAGATTTGAGAATTTGGAGGATATAATTATAAATACTCACCGATAAGATATAATTCCTAACATTAAGAATACTCTAGGTTTTAGGAAACCAGAAGACCTAAGCCCAAAACGTTTCAGTGTTTTAGATATTTGAATTCAGCAACAAATTCAGACGTTTGACTGAAAAGATGACATTATTGGTTCTAATCTCTAGAAGAATACAGTTTGGATCCAGAACAAAAATTTATTATCACTGAATCAAGGCCTTTGCGGGTCCTCATCATAGGACAACTGTATCATTTGTTAATTGCCTAAAGATTAACATGTAACTATATTAGATCCAATGATATCACGGTAAAGACTACCCTATTGCAGAGTGGTAGAAAAGAAATCGGATACGTTAGGAAAATAATCTGCCATGGTTAAAAATGGTGTAATTTTGTGGTTGACATATTATTCCTGCCAAGAATAGATATGTCTCTCAAGTAAAATCAGTGATGCCTAAACAACAATATCCAATGTCAGCATTTCAACAAAGGTGATGATTGGAGGAGTGGTAGACACTGCCCCCGGTGAAAGGTAAAATGAATTTATTATGCATCCAACGAAATGAATGTGGAACAAAAACCACGCACCCATCTCCATCAAACCTGCAAGAGAACAAACAAATACGAGGTTAGACAAACTTGGCTACCAAATGACAAGAATTAATAAATCCCACCACAAAATAAGAAAGAGTAATCAATAAGTTATAAGGTAAAAAGTTTAAAAAGAGGCATCTGAAGAAAGAGACGTGTAATAGGTTTAGGCATGACAATGTCTTTAACTTCTCAAAAAGAAGGACAAGAGAACGCCATGTGAAACTCTAAAGTATGAGAAAGAAAAAGGACTTGCCAATGATATCCAGCAACTGGAGCAAATTTTGGGTTGGGACCAACTCGCACAAACTCACCATTCAAACACTCCTGCAGTGGGTAAAGTTTTTCACAAAATCAGTGTTGTGGACAAAGCACTCAAGCTTAAGCACTGGGAAATAGGATGATAACATAATCAATTGAAAGCTGGAAATTAAAGTAGATCGTCTTCAGCTACAAACACCAAAAACAATCATGAACACTTAACACACAGATGTTACATTTAAGTATAACAACGACAAGCCTTTATTGAGGAGATATTAAAGCGCTCAAGCTATTCCCTGTAAACTTGGGATTGACTAAATGAATCCTTTTTCACTATAATTAAGTAAATTGGATATTTTAATTAGGCCTTGTCGAGGATACAAATCAACATATCAACATATCTTATGACTTTCTTCATTTAGTCTATGCCTTGGTTAATGGGAAGGACGCAATGGGTTAGCATTGAGTTTTGCACAGTTTAGTATGATGGGGAGGAACAGAAGAGATGGTAGCCTTAGAAGTTTCCCTGGACACAATATATTTTAGTTTTTACTTGGAAAGATTTGGTGTTCCAAGCTGTACCCCTTCTCCAACTTCTCTAACAATTGGATAAACTGGGAACTTGCATTAGCAGGTGTTGACTAACTCATCTTTTTTCCTTCCAGTTTCCCTTCGTATCTCTTGGAGTGATATTAATAGAACCTTGGATTCTACAGATTCTTGTCTCTGTTGCAATATTATACATATTTCTACTAAGCTTTTTGGTATCCATATATCTTTTACCAATTAGCTTAAGGTAAAAAAAAACCTTGATGAACATACCATTTGCTGTCAATACTGTTAAGGATGAATCCCACGTCGTTTAAATATCGAAATTATAACCACCATATAAAGGCTTGGACTACTCCTCTTAACAAAGTTGACTTTTAAGATTCTTAACAAAGTTGACTTTGAAGCTAGAACCCCAACTCTCAATATGGTATCAGAGCCCGTTAAGATCAAACGAGCAATTCGATATAAACTATAATCAACATATAACGACTCGGACTACTCCTCTTACCAATGTTGACGTTTTAAGATGCAACCCCAAGTGTTAATAAATACCGTCTACTTGTTGCAGCCATAGCTAATTTTCTTATATCTGAGTACAGCTATCCATTCTACTTTTTCCTATTCTGTTGCTTATACATATCAAATATTGAGCTTAAACGTATAAATGCTCAGCTAAAGACTTCTCAAGAATCGGGATAATACAAATTCTTAGAACATCTCCAATGCAACAAATGTGGATTATTGTATATGTCGCAAGATAAGAGTGGTAGATAAATTATAAAAAATTAAATAAATGATGATTAACAAGTTTCTATGGATATAAATTATAAAAAGTAAATAAAAGATGCTTAGCACACATTTCAATACACATTAATTATAAATAAAAGTAAATAGAGGATGGACGGTATGCTACCCATCTTCTCCTTTTTTTTCCTTGTCATGTGAGTAATTTAGAGTGACTTGGCATATTTTTAACAAAATCAGCGGTTGCATCGGTTGCATTGGAGATGCTCTTAGAATTTGCTAAACTATAATGCATGTCTATTAATAGTCATTAACATAAATATTGAAATCGCAATTTAGACTCACCGGAAGGTGCTCCTTTAACAGGGAGGTCCTGAAGAGGAGAAGTTTCATCAACTGGAGCAAAATTACCAGAAAGATAATGGAGGGGCCTTTTGGGATCATGCATAAGCTTCACAAAAACCCATTCCAACCAGTCCACGGCCTTGGAAGCCAGACTTTTACTGGGCTTCGGTTTCACGACCACAACACCGCCGTCGTTCCTCTCTTCTTTCTGCCCCATCTCTTGTTCTCAACTCTCAACAGTAAGTGCCGGAATTTTAGTGTATGCACAGATTTTTTTTTATGTGGCGAATTTGGTGTGAGAATGTGAGAATGTGTGGTGTGTGGGTTTTGATTTTCTTGATAGTGTAGGTGGTGCCGTGGTGGGATTAGAGCCGCTGGCCATATTCTGGCTTGGAATTTTAACGTATACTTGGAATTTAAACTAGCTGCTGTGCCATTCAGGTATTGGTGAAAGCTCCATTATTTCTTTTTTTTTTTACTTTTTTTTCTCTTTAACGCAAACCCAATAAAAATTTTATCCAACTAATTCGTCAACTACAGACGAGATAAAGAGCGGAGCACGATTTACCCAGTTATATCAGGCTGGGTTAAGAGAGTAAAGCGACAAGAATCACTAAACTACAGTATTGTATAAGAACTACAATGTCAAACAAAATAGATTCCGAACCTAACTAAAAATCTTTCAGTGAATTTGTCGAACGAAAAAGATGATATAGATAATATACACAAATACACCATAAAATGAAAATTACTGCAAATTAATGCAGTCTTTAGTTTTAGAGGTTTCATCGCACAAAATCAGTGAATTTGTTATTTTTGGATTATTATATCTCATAAAATCTGTTCAAATAAAATTCAAATCAAAATTTGCTCAAATTAAGGTGTTAGACACCCAAATTTATTTAAAAATAATAAATAAATTCAGTCCATAATTTTGGAAGTTTCATCCACATTATCAGTGAATACGCTTTCTTTGGAATATTAAATCCCACAAAATCCGTTAAAATCAAATTCAAATTAAGGTGATCAAGTTACATGCTTTGTTTTTGTTTTTTTTTTTTTTTTGGTGTTAATTCATATAATAAGGTAACATATTGTGTGTTATTTGATATTATAAGGTTAAATGTTGTATATGGTTATATGTTGTGTTATTTTTTCTATTTTTTGTAATTAGGCATTATTAGTATACCACTTCCTTGCAGTGAGATCCGTGTGAGAACTTTATTATGATGATAGATTGAGGCGGTGAACAAATTTTAGAGATAATATGTTGAGAAATATGATCGAATTAGGGAGATGAATTGAAGCGGTCAGCAAATTTTGAAGGAGATGGATTGAAGCGATCAGCAAATTTTAAAAGAAATAATTTTTTAGGAAAGAAATTAAAGATGTAGTGACACACAACATTAAATTTTTTTTTTCTTCTCGTAGTAAAAAAAACTCTCTATGGTTGTGATAAAAGTTACATATAGTATATTTTGAATTTTGTTGTGGTGTAATTAAAAAGTTAACAGTAATTGTGAGCATATGTGATTTGAATTTGAATTTGGGATTTTCAATAAATAGATATTCAAAAAACACCATTGCAGATTGAATTGGTATGCTACTAGTTTAAAACCACATCTCATTGTAATTTGGATGTTTCAACTCCCTCAACAACATTTTATTAATCAATTGAGGTCGAATGTACTATTCTTGTAAGCGCCAAAACATGTACAACTAGAATTTTTTTTTTTTTACGCGTTAAATTTCGCGTTCTTTTTTTTAATTAAATCGATTGATATTGACAAAATAATCTTCATGCAAACCATTTGTTTGATAATACAATAAAATTACCAAATAACCCAGCGTGTCACCTTATAACGCTCCTTATGAAAATAAATAGCACTAACACATTATCTAACATCAAATAATACAACAAATGATACCAAATAAAGAACTTGTAACCCTGTAATCAGGGGTGGGGTGGGGTGGGGTGGTGGCGGGGGGCGGGCGGGCGGGGCACAAACTATAGCCCGGCTGCTCGGAAAAAATTAGTTTTTGCGAGTCTAAAAAAAATTTAAAAGAAAAAAAAAAATCTTAGTAACGATCCATAAAAAAAAAAAAAAAAAAGTAGTAGTAGCGGGGCTTGAAAAAAATTCTTGGATCCATGCGCCTATTATGCCACATAACACAGCATAAACCTTAGAACCTCAATTCATTATAACTCAACATATAGCACGTAACACAACTTGTAATTTTTATAATATCAAATAACAAACTATGTAACTGTATAATGTATATTAATATTACCGAAAAACCATAAATCAGAAAAAATAACACAATAAATCAAAATGGACAAACAAGAAATCTACAAAAGCTACAAGCCAAGACCAAACAATCAAATCTTCTAATTATTTGCTGCTGCCAAAAATCATATCTAATCCAATAAAAAGGAAGAACAAGCATGATTAGAAACAAACTCTGATAAGTCACGAAAGAAAGTAAAAAGATTTTTTTTTTTAAAATAATAAAAAGAGGGAAAAGAAAGAAACTAGAAGAATAAACCTAAAAGCTTTTTCTTATTCTTCCTAATATTATTTATCTGCTCTGAATGGATATAGGGAAATGAAATAAAGCAGTAAAATGGGAGAAAATTTTGTGGGGGAGAATAGAGGGGGTTAAATCATTGCCCGGCCCGAAATAGTATGGGTCATACCCAAAAAAATCGAGTCGGACTGAACGAGACCCTATTTTACACGAGTTAATAATTGTGGAAATTATACCCACTACTTACATTTTTTAAAATAATTTTATTGTTACAAATTTAATTTTTTAATTTAAAAAATAATGTCCTTAATTTATTTTTTTAATAAATAAAATAAAAACAAAATACATATTTTTAATTTTTTACACAATTATTTGTACATAACTATCTTTAAAAATTGTATACAATAAAAAAAGAACCCCTAAATTGTAGGCGAAATATTTGATTTCTAAATTTACTGGCATCTTCCATTTTAAAATTCTTCCCCAACAATCTGAGTCATTCCCTGAAATCGAAAACGTTAATCACTTAAATTGTAATCTTCATCATTTTGGAGTAGATTGAAGAATTTAACCATAAACAATCCAAATCGAACACCAGATAGTTCGAACTATTCAAAATATGTTATTTTTGTGATTAATTTTTTTATTTATATAATTCGAAGAAATGAATACTATATGTCATATTTCCTCCTGCATTTAGTTTCACAAGGATTTTGTAAATATTAGTGAATTGTTTGTAACATTAATTTTTAATACGCTATTGTGACATTGGTATTAATACAAATGTTCTCGATTAAATTGTTATTATTATTTAATATGAAATGAAGCAAATGAGTATGAAAATGAGTTATACCTGTTGTAATAATGGTTTGTAATTATCCAATCTAATTTGTACCACAGATTGTTACAAATATTACAATTGAACTTATCATGAGTTCTTGGTAATTGTTAAAATTATTTTTGATACAAATTATATATATTTGATAGTTTTGTCAATTAATTGTTATATGTGATTGTTATATTTTTTTTGACATAAATGATATATATTTAACAGTTCTGTCAAACTAAGTGTTATATTTGATTGATTACACGAAGTGTTTCTATGACGTTTGATATTGAAGTTATATGTAATTAATTGACTTGTTAATATCATGTAATATGTAATGAAGCGTATGACAATGTATACGAGTAATACCATCTGAAATAATGTTTTGATTTTGCCCTCATGTCATTTGTATCACAAATTGTTACTAATGTCACATTTCATTATATCATGAGTTTTATGTGTGAAAGTTAGTGTTATTTGTTACATCTATGATCATATATTGTTTTGAGAAGAGTTTTTTTTTTTTTGCCAACAGATTAATCATGAATCGATTATCTGCATTTTTTTCCAACGGATTACAATTAAAGATTATGTAATTTACAATCAACAACAAAATTTAAAGAATCAATTACTCTATTTCAGGTAATTAAATATTAACATTAATAAATAAAATAATTATTAAGAAGCAATATTTTAAAATATATATAGGATAATTATATTCACACAACACTTTTTATTTTTGTACCACATTTTAATTACATTTAACATCCTTAATCTATGAACACTATAGCACTCATGTCCCCAACTTTTTTTGTATCACATTTTTATCTTCAATTTTTCATTAATTAGCACATCTCATGTTTGACAACGGTTTTCATCTAAAACATTTGTTGAGAATTCGTAAAAAGATTTTATTGCCTGTCATATTTTAAAAAAAAACAATAGATACAAAGGTACGATAAAATATTTTTTCCTCATTTCAAAGCACGTAAACAAAATATATCGACATAAACCATCATTAATGATGAAATATGCAAATTAATGAAAGTTGAAGATAAGAATTCGATGACAAAAAGTTAAGAACATAATTACAACAATGAACAAAAGTTGAAGATCTTAAATACAATTAAAATATGGTGTGTGTATAACAAATTGTAGTGTGAATATAACCACCCATATATATAATATAGATGAGATTTTGTAATTATTTTTAAAAAATAACTTATTTGTGTAAAAATCTCTCAATAATTTGCTAGGTGTGACCTAGTTTGATTTTGGGCCACCAAGCCGGCCACCTTAATTTGTTAATTTTTTTATATTTTCAAAACAATTGAATTAAGAAGAAGAACAAGGAGGAGGAGGAGAAGAAAAGTCGTCATCATCTTCTTCTTTCTTCTTTCCCCCCACCTCGGCCCGATTGGTTTGTGGATAAAAGCTAATTAAATAATAGTTATTAGAATAATATGTTTATTATTATCTTGTTTGGTTCAACTAAGTATAAGAATAGAAAAAGTCACTGTTAAAAAATCAGTTTTTCGTAAAAAAAACTATTCTACCCTAATTCTTAATTAAAAGAAAAAGTGTAAATAAAAATATAAAAAATAGGTGGAGCAGCAAGGGTGGTGGAAGGCGGTGGCGGCGGGCGGGTGAGCGACAAGGGGACAATGCTTGGCGGTGGACGGTGGCGATTAACCTAGAATATGGATGTTCAAAAATAGATTTGTTGTATATTATAACAAAGACGTTCGTCGCTTAAAAATTGAGGATACTTTTATACGAATTAAAAATCGTCCTTTTTTCAAAGATAAAATTTATTATCATTTTTTGTTTAAATTATTATCTGAATAAAAATTTATCGAAAAAGTTAATTATCTTGTAAAACATAATAAAACAAATTTTATCCGTTATCTTTATTCATTAATCCTATACCAAACGGGAGCACCATAGTCAACCAAACTAGAGGGAGGAAATCCCCCTGGTTGGTCGTACATCTGACGGTCTTGGTGGGGTTGGGGGTATAAGGGTTGTGGGGTGGAGATTTGAGCTCATAAAATTTTAGATAAATAAAATATTCAAGCCAAATAAGCTCCATTTTGTATGGACCAGATTTTTATTCGACCTGACAGGCCCAGAATCTGGTATATCTGAGTTATCCCATTGGGGCGGGCCATTTTGCTATCTTTAGGGAGAAAGATGGCACGATTTTAGGGATTTTGTTGTTTCTTTTTAGGGAAAACTGCAGCGGAGACCCAAATCTTTGTAAAAAATGCAAATAGGTCCCCACCCTTCAAATTTTAACACTACCATCCTCAATCTTTATAAAAAAATAGTTTCGTGCATGTTTGGCATAATTGAAATTATTAAATGAAGTATTTATAAGTTGTGGATCATGTATAATATATAGATAATAAGTAGATAGAAAATTGTGAATCTTAAAATATGTGAGTATAAAAAATATGCTTAACCAATTTAAATAATACTTTTCAATAGTTCAGCGTAGCTATCGATTTGCATAGAGGTGTTTGAGATTGGAAAATGATTTTTGATGTCTTGGCTGAAATTAATGTTAATGTTCCTAATCACGAGACTTTATGTAGCATATTGAACAATGCTCCAATCCCAAACAACGATCAAATGCGAGACGTTGTCCGCCGATCGAATCGACCTTTAGCTCGACTAGGAGTTAAATTGTCTTTAAAACACAATGTGAGACAAATTACTTTATTTTCATACAAATTTTTCGACATTTTTTAAATTTAAGTGGCTCGCTTTTTATCTTAATTTTTCATTTATTCGAAAATTGTTTTGAACAGTCAAACTTACTACAAACACTCTCCAGCGGGCATTCGTCTTTGGAAGTACCAAATACATCCCTTCCCGTCCAACGTCCAAGAAGACAAGAAGCCGAGCAATTTGATACTGCTAATCAAAAGCACCACCTTGATCATCAGGAACATCGATCACATTTGGTTAGACTCTATTCGACACAATGGACAACATGATTGAAAAAGACAGTTAAAACTGTGTTTCCTCCTTCGGCAATATGTCCACCAAATATGGCTCGGGAAGGAATACAGGTTTAGAGCCCTACACAAAGCTTGCAAGAAAGTAGATATAGAATTTGAATGCAGTAATGACAGTCTACAGAAGATGAAGTAGTAGTCCAAATATTTTTATCTTCCTCACTGAACTTCTATTGAGATAAAGATAAACAAGAACAGCATTAAATCACAGCATAAAGTATAGGATTGCAATTTCATAAGCGTCAAATAGGGATATGACAGACAACCAATCTGGGATAGCAAGAAATAGGCCAGAGCGTCATAAACAGTACTGTTCATTTATTTTATCCCTCGACATGATTGGCTAACCTATTCCTCCCTCAACATGATTGGCTAACCTATTCCTTTTTCGAGTAGAGACGAAGAACAAATGCTAATCCCAATATCAATAAGGGCAGGATAAATAGCAGTATCTTGGATGAACTCCCGGAGCCTTGAACTGCAGTTGAAGATGCAGTTGGAGGTGGGGTGTATTGCTGCTTTACTGGAAGAGTGGATTCATCAATCTCACCAATGTAGAATTGCTGCATTGTCGCTCTTGCGTCATCGCTGTGGCCAACATCTTCAAAATCATTTGTTGCGTCTTTCTCTACAAAATTCAAGCAAAACTCATTCACATCACTTCAAAGAGGGGGTTAAAGAGTACAAATTGACTTATTATAATCCTACATGGGGAACCAAAGATATTGATATCTACTTTTTTGCTCACACCGAATGGCTCTTAGATCTCGAGAAAAATCCAATTATTAAATAGACTCCCACATTTTAAGGGATAAATAATTATGTTGACGAGTTAAACAACTGAGTTCTCGTTAGAGGAATGTTGAGAATGGTTAACCTAGAATCAGTTCTTACCAGTTGGCGTTAGCAGCACTTCATCACCCCCGGGATGCTCTTCAAGAAATGGTGTCACATTGTAGACCTAATACAATGTTAACAAAGAAGGTATGGAAGTTTGATTCAGAATATCAAATAATAATAGCATGATTGTATTCTAAGAAATACAACTGTGTGTGGGTGTGGGGGTGGGGGTGGGGGTGGGTTGGTTTTAATGGCTTCACATGGAAAATCGAGGTACTAAGATGCTGCCGGAGTACATGATTGACAACAAGGGCGTTCAGTCGTTGTAGATTCTTATCCAAGACTTTTATCATTTGATGATGCCATCTGAATTGCTAAAAACATGTGAAGTGTATGGCTAACCAAATAATGGAAGTTTTGTAACGGGACTAATGCAGAGCTACCATGAGAAAAGATCTTCTTTCTAAAGAGATTCGATTTGGAACTCTTTTGCTAAGGAGAGCCTTTAACAGAAATTCGATTTGGAACTCTTCTATTAAAGAGAGTCCTTCGCGTAAATTGCTTTGAATGGGTAAATCAATCATTTGTCCTTGAGGGTCCGACATTAATCCTCTCATACCTACTAATTGACAAACTGAGATGCATTTCCTCTAGCTCCTAAGTGATAAAAGAAAAAATAAGACCGGAACAGGGTTATATACATTCTCAAAGGGTCATTAGAGCGTACCTAAATAGATATTATGTTGGAATGCAAGCAAGCGTTTATTATTGAATTCACCTAACCCGATAGTACCCATTTTGGGAACTTTCGATTGCTCCCTCTCCGAATCGATAATTAATCCATTTTGCGAGGAATCTCGTATTTTTGTAAATTATTTTATCCCTTCCACTTTCTTTATCATTATTCTACATCATAATCATAATAATGGTAGAATTGCAATCATTTTGGCTTTTCTACTAAGAGTGTTCACATTTTATGCGGGAAGTTCAGCAATGTTCAAAGTTCCATCACAAACACAACTAAAACACAGGGTTGTCAAATGATGATCCTGGACAGTAAAAATGACAATAGTTTACAAAAGTATCGAAAAATGATTTCACAATCTTTTAGGAGAAGTGCATGCATGGTAACTGAAAATGTCTAAAATTCCACTGAAGATAGTAGAGATCAATTCACCCTATAAGAACATTTAGACTAGAACAGTTGCCCAAAATCATAATATGTTAGATTAAGCTCACTAGAGACTATTGCCATTTACTTTGTTGCTGTATGGAAAACCAATCGCATTGGCTAAATACATGAATCACTGTGAGTTGTTTGTAATGCCCAATGGGAAATAACTCGAACAAGTCTTTGAAGCCACTATCTTATAAGAAAGAAAGAAAAATATTGGCTCTGAAATCCACGAGAGATTTTTCCATATGCAGCTTCACTATGAATATCTGCATTCTCCAATTGGAAATTTATTAATCACTCTCTCACAGTTGAGAAGAGAGCAGGAGTCTCCCCAATAAATTCCTCAAAGTAAGTAATGCTTGCATTGGAACACTCGTTGTTCCAGTTAAGATCTAGTATCTAACATGTTACAAATGAGCATGGATTTCAAGGTTCTCTTTGGTACAGACTTCACAGATTGGTTACTAATAGTGAAACAAAACTATCACCGCTCTTCAAATAAATTCTCATAAGTGTCAGCACACAACTATTGTTGTGGGTCCGCCCCATGTGGGTACGGACTAGATCAATAAATGAACATGTTCCAAATCTTTCACAAAGATAGCAACGTGTCCAATCAGCCAAATTGTTGGAGAAAGGAAAAAATTCAACTGATTAGCTTTTGCCGAAGATTTGAAGCATTTTCAATTATTGCTTTGATCTACAACCATATAGGGCAGACCCACAACTTTTCTCCTGGTTGATTATGCCAGCACAAGTCTCTACATCAAAATCCCATATTAAATAATTGCTTTTGAACTCTCTTTCCAATCAAGGTTGTATCTACAATGTTACAAATGAGCTCAGATTTCACAGTTCTCTTTTTGATACATGCTTCACTTACTTGGTAACTAGTTAGTGAAGAAAACAAACTATTAATCGCATTGTATTCGGGAAGAAATATAAGTTTGATGAGGAAAGATCTCCGATGGAGAACATATATCTTTCCCCGATTGCTGCATGGCACCCCACGCAGCAATCATAATTTGGCCAATTTGGCCCCTCCCCCCTTTTTTTATTTACCCACTTATTTACCCCCCCAAGACAACCCCCTGAGTGGGGCCTATTTATTTATCCATATTTATTAATCAATTAAGTTTATTAAATTAAAAATAAATAATTTCTTATTGTTATATTCATTGTATATATTTTTAAGAAATATAATATAGAATAATATATATTGGGTTAAATATTATTTATATCATATAATAAATAATACACCTGACATTATTTTTTTTATTAATGTTATAATGAAGGTAGTTAGTTAATTTATATTTGAGTAGCAAATTAAATTTTGGTGTTTGGCCTAACACTCAACCTAATCATTAGGTTTCCACTCAACCAAATCATTAGGCCAAACACTAAATCTTTATTTGTTATCCAAATATAACAATGGTGATCTCCCCACGCGGGGGGACGTGGGGATGAGACATAAAGCCCACTGGACATTTGACAAGTGTTCGATTTTAAATGTCAAACACTTTTAATTGGAGATCACCACCCCCAAATATAAACTAACTAATTACCCTGTAACCTTAATTAAAAAAAAAAAAGTAAAGTTAAATGTACTATTTATTATATGACATTTATATTTCTTAAAAAAATATACAATAAATATAACAATAAAAAATTATTTATTTTTAATTTAACAAAGTTGTGGGTAAATAAAGAGACGGGTTTGTCTTGGGTTGGGTGGTAAATAAAGAGGGCGCCAAATTGGCCAAATTATGGTTGGTGGTGAGGGGTGCCACACAGCAATGACCAGATCTTTCCTCTAAGTTTGATTTTGATCAGCACATTTGAGTAATCTTAAAGTAACTTCTAGAAGAGTGGTGATATAGTCACTTTTAAAAAGTTCAATAAAATCCCAGTTTTCAAAGATCTTTTCCTCCTTTACGGGATCAACAATCCTCATCTAGTACAATCATATAGCAGGAATTAATCAAAAAAATAAATAAAAAATAAAAAAATAAAGTTAAAAAAAAAATAAAAATCAAAGTGATTCATGCTGTGAAATGATACTATCATATGCCTATAAAGTATTTTTTCCTAAACAATCTCTAAAACCCTAGTAGTTCGATTCATTGTTTACTCCGAATAGATATCCTACCCAACTTAGATTGGCAACTACAACCACAGTCTTGTGAACTCCAACGAAAACATATTTCAAGATTCTTTTATAAAAAAAAAAAAAACAATTATCATATAATCAGAACCCAAAAAAAGCCATATTCCACAAAAAAATCAAAAATAAGTTAATAATCAAAGAAAAAAATAGTTGACCTTGCCAGATATGATAAGCCAGCAATCATCTTTCTTATTGTGCCTGGCTACCTCCTCAAAAGCATGAACTTTGGGTGCCATTTCTTCTGCTACTGACCCAAGAATTCAATGACCCAAGTGAGAAAGCCAAAGCCTTTTTCTCCTCCCAAATATAAAAGTGGGTTTTCTGTAGAGGGCAAAAAATAATAAAGGATAATTTTCAATTTTGGTCCCCAATCTTTCAAATCTATAACAAATCTACCTCCAAACTTTTTTTTGGCATTGGCCGTACCCAACCTTTGAATTTTGTTGCAAATCATGTCCTTTTGACATATTTTGACGATTTTACCCTCCTTTTAAATAAACAAAATTGAAAACAACAAAAAAATAAAAGAAAATTACAAATGAAGTCCTACAACTTTTAAAAATACAAAATAAGTTCATATTCCCCAAAGCAGCAATTTCTTCCCCTAACACAAACACAAATCCCGGCAGAGATTCCAATTTCAGCGTAGAGAGACAAGCAAAAGTTAAACCAGAGAAAAACTCAAAAACCTCAATAATGCCGCCGCCACCGCCACCACCACCACCACCACCACCACCACCACCGTGGAAGGATCGGACGAGAAGAATCCATAAGCGGTGGATTCTTAAAACACGTGGACCTCCAGAATGGATCCAACAACTAGGCCTCTCCACCAGGTGAATTATTCTCTCTCTGGGGACCCAATTACTATGCCAAGAAATCCAAAGTGCCGATCGGTGATTGGTTGCTAAATCCATCCAGGAGTTGTTGGCTACAATCCAATTCCAAGCTCAATCATGTTCTTTCCAAGCTCGATAATCGTGTCATATCTGCTTTGAGAAGCTCGAAAACCTCGAAAAAATCATTCAAAACCTTCATTCTCATTTGTAAATTTCTGAGTTCGAGTTGGGATCATCACAGTGCGGTATTTTATTTTTCGAGTAAAGTGGATGAGCTCAATAATCCAACTTCACTACTTTATCAATTTATTCATGAATTTGATGCATTTCGGGATAGTAGATTCAAGATAGTGAATAAAATTGTGAAGGGCCTTGGCTTGTGAAAGCTGCGGTGGAAAATTATTCTGCATTTGTGTTGGGGAAAGAAATGGCGGTTTTGTCGCGTATGTATGTGGTGTGGTGTGGTGTGGTGTGGTGTGGTGTGGTGTGGTGTGGGGTGGGGGTGGGGTGGGGTGGGGTGAACTTATTTTATATTTTTAAAAGTTGTAGGACTTTATTTGCAATTTTTTTATTTTTTTGTTGTTTTCTATTTTTATTTATCTAAAGAGGAGGGCAAAACTGTCAAAATATGCCAAAAGGATGTGATTTGCAACAAAATTCAAAGATTGGGGATGTCCAATGCCAAAAAATAAGTTTGGGGTAGATTTGTTATAGAATTAAAAGATTGGGGACCAAAATTGAAAATTACCCAAAAATAAATTATTGCAACTCCAATTTCGAGGGAGAAAGGACAGTGAAGCAGGGCTGTCAACGCGTGTGGTTGATATTTTAAAGAAACAGGAAAATATGTGTTGTCCGAGTAGGGCATGCCCACCCCCACGTGAGAGTTGCCCGACTCGGACAAAATAAATGCTGTTAGAAAAGAAATTAATCAATTCTAGATCCACATGGCTTATCTCACACACAGTACACTTGCATGCTGTGTGAGAGAGATTACTTTTAAGCAATTTTTGTTTTAATTATTTAGATATACTTTTTATTTTTATTTTCAATTAATTAATTTTTATTTTATTACATATATATATATATATATATATATCCCGGCCCCCCGCCCATACGCCATGGTTTAATAATCGGGATTAAAGGCGGATCATGTTCGGGGTTTTTGCCATCCCGAAAGTATTTAAAAAAAAAAAAAAAAAAAAAACTCATTTTCAATATATTTTAGAAAAACTTTTATAGGTTTTAAATATTAATTTTTTTTCAAAAATGACCAAACATAAACTTTAAAGTTTGAAATTAAAATTTTTAAACATTTTAAAATTTATATATATATATAAAATATAATAAATAGTTTTAGTAATGCGTAACTCGACAAAATAGAAAAAATTTGAGTTCCACCAAAAAAATATGAAATTAAAATTTTAAACAAAGTTGTAACAAATCTAGTTAAAAAATCTAAATTTGAGTTCCACGAGTTGGTAAAAAAAAACTAAAAAACTAAAAATAAAAAATTTAAGTGTATTACATAATTTAAATACAAAAAGTAAACTATAAAATGAACAATATGCATTGTTGAAGTTACTCGAAAGTAACTCGATAAACCCAAAATAAAGTTTGTCGAGTTACTCGATTAAAAAATGATCTGAAATCAATCTATTCAATAGCTCAAATAGCTCGACAAATTGAAAATCGAGTTCTTGGGAGTTACTCGATGAACGAACGAAATTTAAAATTTTCATTATTTTGTTTCCTTTTTTATTTAAATGATGTCATACATTTAAATAATTTTTATTTTTATTTAGTCTTTGTTATTTTTCAAGAAACTCGTGAGTCTTAAATTTGGATTTGTCAAGTAACTTGATAAATAAAGCATATACAAAATTTTATTTAATGTTTCATTTATTAGAATATAGTAAAATAGAATATATATCATAATCAATTAATACAATATATTTTATTTTATTTTATTTTAGCAATTAGTATAAAAAAATATTTGTAACATTATTGGTAAGAATGTTATAATTAATAGTTATAAAAAATAAAATATGTTGTTGATTTTTTTCATTGAAAAAAAAAAATTAGAAATGTAAAAGCTCACCATAAAATAAAAAAAAAAAAAAAAAATATTTCATGAACAGTAACTTTTTCGAGTTACTATTCACCTCGTAAAAGTTTGTCGAGTTGAATAGTAACTCGACAAACTTTTTCGAATTTAAAAAAAAAAAAAAAAAAAAATTTCATGAACAGTAATTTTTTCGAGTTACTATTCACCTCGAAAAAGTTTGTCGAGTTGAATAATAACTCGACAAACTTTTTCAATTAAAAAAAAAAAAAAAAAATTTTTTTTTATCATGAGCGAGTAAATTTTTCGAGTTACTATTCACCCCGAAAAAGTTTGTCGAGTTGAATAGTAACTCGACAAACTTTTCAATTTTAAAAAAAAAAAAAAAAAAATTTCCATGAACAAGTAACTTTTTCGAATTATTATTCATCTCGAAAAAGTTTGTCGAGTTGAATAGTAACTCGACAAACTTTTTTTAATTTTAAAAAAAAAAAAAAAAGTAAAAAAAATTTTTTTTTTTTTTTTTTTAAAGTCGAGTAACTCGACAAAAGTAAAAAAAAAATTTTTTTTTTTTTTTTTTATAAATTCGAGTTACTCGACAAAAGTAAATTTTTTTTTTTTTTTTTTTTTTTATAAATTCGAGTTACTCGACAAAAGTTAAAAAAATTTTTTTTTTTTTTTTTTTTTTAAAAATTCGAGTTACTCGACAAAAGTAAAAAAAAATTATTATTATTATTATTTTTTTAAATTTGAGTAATTCGACAAAAGTTAAAATTTTTTTTTTTTTTTTTTTTTTTTTTAAATTCGAGTAACTCTCGACAAAAGTTAAATATATTTTTTTTTTTTAAATTGAGGTACTCGACAAAAGTAAAAAAAATTATTTTTTTTTTTTTAAATTTGAGTAATTCGACAAAAGTTAAAATTTTCTTTTTTTTTTAAATTCGATTAACTCGACACAAGTTAAGAAATTTTTTTTTTTTTTTTTTTAAATTCGAGTAACTCGACAAAAGTAAAAAAAAAAAAATATATATTTTTTTTAAAAAAATTCAAGTAACTCAACAAAAGTTAAAAAATATATATATATTTTTATTTTTTTTAAAATTCGAGTAACTCGACAAAAGTTAAAAAAAAAAAAATTTTTTTTAAATTCGAGTAACTCGACAACATTTTTAAAAATTTTTTTTTTTTTTTTTAAAAATTCGAGTAACTCGACAACATTTTTAAAAAATTTTTTTTTTTTTTAAAAATTCGAGTAACTCGATAAAAAATTTTTAAAATTTTTTTTTTAAATTCGAGTAACTCGACATAATTTTAAAAAAAAAAAAAATTTATTTTTTTAAATTCGAGTAACTTGACAAGATTTAAATAAATATATATATATATATATATATATATATATATATATATATATATATATATATATATATATAAAATGTCGAATAACTCGAGAAATTTAAAAAAATATTTTTTTTTTAAAAAATGTCAAAATAAAATTGGGCTACTTTTTAAAAGTTGTAGGACTTCATATACATTTTTATTTTATTTTGTTGTTATTTGTTTTTTTATTATTTAAAGAGGTGGACAAAATAAAATTTGAAACGAAATTTAAAAGTCGGGGATGGCCAAAGTCAAAAAAAAAAAGATTATGGGTAAATTTGTTATAAAATGAAAAGAATGTGGACTAAAAGTGCAAATTACAAAAAAAAAAAAAAATTTAATGTTTCCCACTTTGTCGAGTAATTAAAATGTTTTTAATTTTCCCACTTTGTCGAGTAACTCGACAAAGTGGGATAAATTTAAAAAAAAACTTTGCCTACAAAAAAAAAAAAATGAAAAGTCCACCTACAAAAAAAAAAAAAAAAATTCTTTAGCATCACTTTTCCATTTCTTGCACGACGTGGAAAAAAAAAACTTCAAAACTTCATTTAGTCATGGATTAACAAAATTCATTTCACATAGAAAAGCGATCACCGAAAAATATGAAATTTTCGGGAACATAGAATACTCATGTTGTTACCACATATCAAAATTTGACAATCAAGCGGCATATTTCGAACTTACTAAAATGCTAATCGAAACATCCTAGTTAGTTTTTTGATTTATCTTTGTCACAGTTTACAAAATTGTCTATAAATTGAGTTATATAACATGAAATTATGTAAAACCAATGCCAATGGTTAGATAACCCATAGGGCTATCGTTTCCAAGCGGAATTATGTAAAAATATTTAATATATAAGATGCGATGTAAATGTTTGAGTTGGACAACGTAAATCGTATCTTAGAAAAACATGAAGTTTAGCAAAACCTTTCAAGTTCACATCATTAACGTAACCAAAACATAGGAATCCACTAAAACTACCACAAAACCAAGGTCCAAAAATTTTTAAGAAGATATTTACACTACTTAAAGTTTTTGATTGGTTTATAATAGCGAATCCAAGACGCCGACAAGATAAATCCAGAAAAAGCGACCTAGGAGGTTTCGCGGTAAGTATTTTAGTATGCCTAAACATGCCGTCGGACTACTAATTTTTGGTATGTGGTAGCTACCTGAGTATTATGTCCCTTGAAAATTTCAGTATTGTTCGGTGATCGTTTTCTTTGTCAAAAATTTTTGTTACTCCATGACCGGTGAATAAAAATTTAAAAATAAAGAACCTTTGTTACAAAAATTTCTTCACCCGGTCATGGAGTAACAAAATTTGTTTGACATAGAAAACGATAATCGAAAAATATGAAATTTTCAGAGAACATAGAATACTCATTTAGCTACCACATATCAAAATTTGATAGTCCGACGGCATGTTTCGACTTACTAAAATGCTCACCAAACACCCTAGGCAGTTTCTCGGATTTATCGGTCGTAGTTTACAAAATTGTCCATAACTTGAGTTATATACCATGAAATTATGTGAAATCAAAGACAATGGTTAGGTAACCCATAGAGCTATCGTCTCCCACTGGAATTATGTAAAAATACTTAATATATAAGGTGCAGGATATTTTTGAGTTGGTCAACGAAGAAAGTGCAGTTTTGAGAAACAATTCACCCAGTCATGGAGCAAAAAATATTTATTTGACATAGAAAGCAGTTCTTGAACAATATAAAATTTTCACGGAATGTAGAATACCCATGTAGCTAACACATATAAAAATTTGATAATCCGACGGCATGTTTTGACACACTCAAATGCTCACCGAAACATCACAGGCAGTTTCTCGGATTCATGCTATCGCAATTTAAGAAATTGTCCATAACTTGAGTTATATAACATGAAATCATGTGAAACCAAAGCCAATGGTTAGGTAACCCATAGAGCTATCGTCTCCAACTGGAATGATGTAAAAATACTTAATATATAAGGTACAACATATTTTTGAGTTGGTGAACAGAAAGACAAGTTAGAGAAACAATTCACCCGGTCATGGAGTAAAAAAAATTTATTTGACATAGAAAACGATTACCGAACAATATGAAATTTTCAAGGAACGTAGAATACCCATGTAGCTACCACATATAAAAATTTTATAGTCCGACGGCATGTTTCGGCATACTAAAATGATCACCAAAACATCTAAGTCGGTTTTTCGGATTCATACTTGTCATGAGTTTACAAAAATATCCATACCTTGAGTTATACAACATGAAATTATGTGAAACCAAATCCAATGGTTAGGTAACCCATAGGGATATTGTCTCCAACTGGAATTATGTAAAAATACTTAATGTATAAAGTGCAGCAAATATTTATGTTGGAAAAAAACTGCAGTTTAGAGAAAATGAAATTTAGCAAAACCTTTAAGAATCGATTGTATTTCGTCATTTGTTCTCCATAGCAACTGAGATAAAAAAAGCACCAAAACATGGGAATCCACTAAAACTACCACAAAACCAAGGTCCACAAAAGTTTAAGAAGATATTTACACTACTTAAAGTTTTTGATTGGTTTATAATATCGATTCCGGCGACGCCGACGGCATAAATCCGAAAAAGCGCCTAAGAGGTTTCGCGATGAGTATTTTAGTATGCCTAAACATGCCGTCGGACTACCAATTTTTTTGATATGTGGTAGCTACCTGAGTATTCTATGTCCAGAAAATTTCGTATTGTTCGGTGAAAATTTTCTATGTCAAAAATTTTTTGTTACTCCATGACCGGTGAATAAAATTTCAAAAATATGTTGTTAAAATTTCTTCACCCGGTCATGGAGTAATAAAATTTGTTTGACATAGAAAAGCGATAACCGAAAAATATGAAATTTTAGGGGACATAGAATACTCATTTAGCTAACACATATCAAAAATTGATAGTCCGACGGCATGTTTCGACGACTAAAATGCTCAAAATACCCTAGGCAGTTTCTCGGATTCATACTGGTCGCAGTTTACAAAATTGTCCATAACTTGAGTTATATACCATGAATTTATGTGAAACCAAAGCCAATGGTTAGGTAACCCATAGAGCTATCGTTTCCAACTGGAATTATGTAAAAATACTTAATATATAAGGTGCAGCATATTTTTGAGTTGGTCAACATAAAGTGCAGTTTGGAGAAATAATTCACCCAATCATGGAGCAAAGAAAATTTTTTGACATAGAAAGCGATCACCGAACAATATGAAATTTTCAAAGAAGGTAGAATACCCATGTAGCTACCACATATAAAAATTTGATAATCCGACGGCATGTTTTGACACACTAAAATGCTCACCGAAACATCCAAGGCGGTTTTCAAAGTGGGATGTTTTGGTAAACATTTTATTAAGTCGAAACATACCGCCGGAGTATCAAATTTTGATATGTAGTAGCTACATGAGTATTCTATGTTCTTGAAAATTTCATATTTTTCGATGATCGTTTTCTATGTCAAATGAATTTTTTTAATCCATGACTAAGTGAAATTTTGAATTTTTTTTTTTTTTACCTTTTTCCCACTTTGTCTTATAACTCGGCAAAATTAGTAATTTTTTTTTGAAAAAAATTTCCCAAATGACTTTTCCGAGTTACTTGAGAAACCAAAAAAAAAAAAAAAAAAAAATTAAATAAGGCTTTCTCGAGAAAGCCACAACAAAAAAAAAAAAAAAAAAAAAAATTGGTGGCTTTCTCGAGTAACTCGAGAAAGCCACAAAGATATTTTTTTGGTGGCTTTCTCGAGTTGCTCGAGAAAGCCACCAAATTTTTTGTTGTTTTTTTTTTTTTTTGGTGGTTTTCTTAGGAAGCCACCAAAATTTTTATTTTTTTTTTTATTTTATTTTAATTACGGAGAAAGTCAAAATTATTTAAACTTTTTTTTTTTTTTTTACTAATTTGCTTTGAGTTATGAGGCAAAGTGGGGAAAAAGAAAAAAAAATTTCAAGACTTCGCTTAGTCATGGATTAACAAAAATTTATTTGTGTTCAATTTGCTTATAAGAAAAAAAAAATTAAATAGTAAAAAATTAAATGAAAATATATTCGCTACTAAATTATAGAAAAAAAAACACACCAAAAAATTAATAAATAAAGGTCCAAATGCGCTCGAAAAATACATACCCAAATTAAAAAATTATAAAAATAAAAATAAAATTAGTTTAATCAATAAATTAATGTTGAATAACTTGACAAACCAAAGACATTAATTTTATTATAAAAAAAAATATTTGTCGAGTTACTTGAAAAAAATCCAAAAAAATGGTCAAATTGGACTTTCAAAAAAATTTAAATATTCGGGATGGTCAATGACATAAAAATAAAAATTATGGGTCAATGAGTTAAAAATTTAAAAAGTTGGGACCAAAAGAACAATTTAAAAAAAAAAAAATTTTGAACTTTGTCGAGTCACTGGACAAAGTTCTTGAAATGTTTTTTTTTCCCACACTTTGTCGAGTAACTCGACAAAGTGGTAAATGTTGAAATTTTTTTTTATTATTATTTTTTGGCCACTTTGTCGAGTTCCTCGACAAAGTGGTAAAGTTGGAATTTTTTTTTTAAAATTTTTTAATTTTGGCTTACTCGACAAAGTGAGAAAGAGTATGAAATAATTTTTTTTTTTTTTTTTTTTGACTTCCTCGACAAAGTCTTTGAAATAAATTTTATTTTTTTTTTTTTTTTTATTTCATGTGGGATTTTAGCTCAATTTTTTTTGTGATAAAAAATTATTTGACATAGAAAACAATCGGCGAACGATCACGAAATTTCAGAGGGGACATATAATACTCAGGTAGCTGCCACATATTAAAAATTGGTGGTCCGACGGCATGCTTAGGCATACTAAAATGCTCACCGAAACCTCTTAGCGCGTTTTTGATTTCATGCCGTCGACAGTTTACAAAATTGTCCATAAATTGAGTGATATAACATAAAATTATGTAAAACCAAAGCCAATGGTTAGGCAACCCATAGGGCTATCGTCTCCAACTGAAATATGTAAAAATACTTAATATATAAGGTGCATTAAATTTTTGAGTTGGACAAAAGAAACTGCATCTTTGAAAAATATGAAAATTTAGCAAAACATTTCAAATTCACATCATTAACGTGTAACCCAAACATGGGAATCCACTAAAACTACCACAAAACCAAGGTCCACAAAAGTTTAAGAAGATATTTACACTACTTAAAGTTTTTTGATTGGTTTATAATATCGATTCCGGCACGCCGACGGCATAAATCCGAAAAACTGCCTAGGAGGTTTCGCGATGAGTATTTTAGTATGCCTAAACATGCCGTCGGACTACCAATTTTTGATATGTGGTAGCTACCTGAGTATTCTATGTCCCCTGAAAATTTCGTATTGTTCGGTGATCGTTTTCTATGTCAAAAATTTTTTGTTACTCCATGACCGGTGAATAAAATTTTTCAAAATAAGGGCAGTGTTACAAAAATTTCTTCACCCGGTCATGGAGTAACAAAATTTGTTTGACATAGAAAACGATAACCGAAAAAATATGAAATTTTCAGGGGACATAGAATACTCATTTAGCTAACACATATCAAAAATTGATAGTCCGACGGCATGTTTTTGGTGACTAAAATGCTCACCGTAACACCCTAGGCGTTTCTAGGATTCATACGGTCGCAGTTTGCAAAATTGTCCATAACTTGAGTTATATACCATGAATTTATGTGAAACCAAAGCCAATGGTTAGGTAACCCATAGAGCTATCGTTTCCAACTGGAATTATGTAAAATACTTAATATATAAGGTGCAGCATATTTTTGAGTTGGTCAACGAGAAAGTGCGGTTTGGAGAAATAATTCACCCAATCATGGAGCAAAGAAAATTTTTTTGACATAGAAAGCGATCACCGAACAATATGAAATTTTCAAGGAAGGTAGAATACCCATGTAGCTACCACATATAAAAATTTGATAATCCGACGGCATGTTTTGACACACTAAAATGCTCACCGAAACATCCATCAGCGGTTTTCAAAGAGGATGTTTGGTAAACATTTTGTAAGTCGAAACATACCGTCGGAGTATCAAATTTTGATATGTGGTAGCTACATGAGTATTCTATGTTCCTTGAAAATTTCATATTTTTCGGTGATCGTTTTCTATGTCAAATGAATTTTTTTTAATCTATGACTAAGTGAAATTTTGAATTTTTTTTTTTTTTTACCTTTTTCCCACTTTGTCTTATAACTCGGCAAAATTAGTAATTTTTTTAAAAAAAATTTCCCAAATGACTTTCCGAGTTACTTGAGAAACAAAAAAAAAAAAAAAAAAAAATTAAATAAGGCTTTCGAGAGAAAGCCACAACAACAAAAAAAAAAAAAAAAAAACAAAATTGGTGGCTTTCTCGAGTAACTCGAGAAAGCCACAAAAAAGTTATTTTTTTTGGGTGGCTTTCTCGAGTTGCTCGAGAAAGCCACCAAAATTTTTTATGTTTTGTTTTTTTTTTTTTTTTTTTTTTTTTTGAGGAAGCCACCAAAATTTTTATTTTTTTTATTTTATTTTATTTTTAATTCTGGAGAAAGTCAAAAATTATTTAAAACTTTTTTTTTTTTTTTACTAATTTGCTGAGTTATGAGGCAAAGTGGGAAAAAAAGGAAAAAAAAATTTCAAGACTTCGCTTAGTCATGGATTAACAAAAATTTATTTATGTTCAATTTGCTTATAAGAAAAAAAAAATTAAATAGTAAAAAATTAAATGAAAATCTATTCGCTACTAAATTATAGAAAAAAAAACACACCAAAAAAATAATAAATAAAGGTCCAAATGCGCTCGACAAATACATACCCAAATTAAAAAATTATAAAAATAAAAATAAAATTAGTTTAATCAATAAATTAATGTTGAATAACTTGACAAACCAAAGACATTAATTTTATTATAAAAAAAAAATATTTGTCGAGTTACTTGAAAAAAATTCAAAAAAATGGTCAAATTGGACTTTCAAAAAAATTTAAATATTCGGGATGGTCAATGACATAAAAATAAAAATTATGGGTCAATGAGTTGAAAATTTAAAAGTTGGGACCAAAGAACAATTTAAAAAAAAAATTTTAACCTTTGTCGAGTCACTTTGGACAAAGTTCTTGAAATGTTTTTTTTTTCCAACACTTTGTCGAGTAACTCGACAAAGTGGTAAATGTTGAATTTTTATTATTATTATTTTTTGGACACTTTGTCGAGTTCCTTGACAAAGTGGTAAAGTTGAATTTTTTTTTTTTTAATTTTTAAATTTTAGCTTACTCGACAAAGTGAGAAAGAGTTTGAAATAATTTTTTTTTTTTTTTTTTGACTTCCTCGACAAAGTCTTTGAAAAAATTTTATTTATTTTTTTTTTTTATTTTACGTGGGCTTTTAGCTCAATTTTTTTTGTGATAAAAAATTATTTGACATAGAAAACAATCGCCGAACGATACGAAATTTTCAGGGGACATATAATACTCAGGTAGCTACCACATATTAAAAATTGGTGGTCCGACGGCATGTTTAGGCATACTAAAATGCTCACCGAAACCTCTTAGGCAGTTTTTTGAATTCATGCCGTCGACAGTTTACAAAATTGTCCATAAATTGAGTGATATAACATAAAATTATGTAAAACCAAAGCCAATGGTTAGGCAACCCATAGGGCTATCGTCTCCAACTGGAAATATGTAAAAATACTTAATATATAAGGTGCATTAAATTTTTGAGTTGGACAAAAGAAACTGCATCTTAGAAAAATATGAAAATTTAGCGAAATATTTCAAATTCACATCATTAACGTGTAACCAAAACATGGGAATCCACTAAAACTACCACAAAACCAAGGTCCACAAAAGTTTAAGAAGTTATTTACACTACTTAAAGTTTTTTGATTGGTTTATAATATCGATTCCGGCATGCCGACGGCATAAATCCGAAAAATTGCCTAGGAGGTTTCGCGATGAGTAATTTAGTATGCCTAAACATGCCGTCGGACTACCAATTTTTGATATGTGGTAGCTACCTGAGTATTCTATGTCCCCTGAAAATTTCGTATTGTTCGGTGATCGTTTTCTATGTCAAAAATTTTTTTGTTACTCCATGACCAGGTGAATAAAATTTTCAAAATAAGGGCAGTGTTACAAAAATTTCTTCACCCGGTCATGGAGTAACAAAAATTTGTTTGACATAGAAAACGATAACCTAAAAAATATTAAATTTTCAGGGGACACATAGAATACTCATTTAGCTAACACATATCAAAAATTGATAGTCCGACGGCATGTTTCGGCTGACTAAAATGCTCACCGTAACACCCTAGGCAGTTTCTCGGATTCATACGGTCGCAGTTTACAAAATTGTCCATAACTTGAGTTATATACCATGAATTTATGTGAAACCAAAGCCAATGGTTAGGTAACCCATAGAGCTATCGTTTCCAACTGGAATTATGTAAAAATACTTAATATATAAGGTGCAGCATATTTTTGAGTTGGTCAACAGAAAGTGCAGTTTGGAGAAACAATTCACCAAATCATGGAGCAAAGAAAATTTTTTTGACATAGAAAACGATCACCGAACAATATGAAATTTTCAAGGAACGTAGAATACCCATGTAGCTACCACATACAAAAATTTGATAATCCGACGGCATGTTTTGACACACTAAAATGCTCACCGAAACATCCAAGACAGTTTCTCGGATTCATGTTGTCGCACTTTACAAAAGTGTCCATAACTTGAGTTATAGAACATGAAATTATGTGAAACCAAAGCCAATGGTTAGGTAACCCGTAGGGATATCGTCTCCAACTGGAATTATGTAAAAATACGTAATGTATAAGCTGCAGCAAATATTTATGTTGGACAACAAAAACTGCATTTTAGAGAAAATGAAATTTACCAAAACCTTTAAGAATCGATTGTATTTCGTCCTCTGTTCTCCATAGCAACTGGGGATAAAAAAGCACCAAATTTGATGACTTATTAAGGGAAAAATGAATATGTATTGACTATAATATATAAGAAGTCAATAATTGCGGCTAAAAGATACTAATATATGTATATTAAAACAAATGAAAGAAAAGAAAAGATGAAGAAGTCAAAAAATGCGGCCAAAGATATTAATTTAATATACAAAAAGTGTTAAAAGATTAGGACAAAATGGTGAGATTTGGACAAAATTAAGGCTAATACAACATCAAAACGACGTCGCGTTGGTTGAAGGGTGAATAGTAAACATGGCATGACACTTATACTATAGTATAGATATTTTCTTGTCCAGATCTAATAACTATAGAATATTAAATTTAAAATTATATAAAATTTGTTGAAATCTTTTAAAAATAGTCCAATTTAATGCTAACAAAATTTCCTTTGTGTCATTATCACATTCAATTGTATTTATTAGTTACTTTTCGTGTAGGTGCCAGGCGATCTTCACCTAACATAATATTTTAACTTAAATGCGAATCACAATGAAATTGAAAGGTAGGATTATCGTATAGCTATTTCAATATCAATGAATTCTCAATCTTTAACAAGTTTAAACGAGATGCACAAGCCAACATAACTTATGGGAGACTAAAGAGCTTTTGGAATGCAAAATTTGTTTGAGAATAGCGTACTCTCTTCACGAATATTTAATTTACTTGATTGACTCATCGTATAACAAAATTGTCATTTCATTACTATATTCCAATATATCGATTTTCGATATAAATTAAAAGAAAATGCCCAACTTTTTAATAATATCAATAGTTTCAATCAACTAATAATACGAATGTAATGAATTTGCTAGATAATTATGAATTTCAGCAAGATCTAGTAAAGAAATACTGAAGTTCTTGAATATATGGTCATGAAATTCTCATATGGAAAATGCGAAGATGGACATCGAGAAATTCGATGGAACAGATGATTTCGAACTATGAAACATGAAGATGCTAGCCTCTTCGAGAAGAGTTGGGATTGATAGAGCACATAAACCTTCCTTATTTGAGAAAGAAAGAAAGATGGATCAACTATCCTTTGAAGGGGGCCGATATGACATGGTACTCGTTCGAATGAAAAGTGGGCCTTCACCATTAAATATAAAGCTGATGGAACTATCGAACAATTCAAAGCCAGGCTTTGTTGCCAAAGGGTGTACTCAAACTTACGCAATTGATTATGTGGAAACATTCGCACCAGCGGCAAAATTTAATGCTGATCATTTGTTACTATCTCTGGTTGTGAATCTTGATTCGCTGTTGCACCAGTTTGATGTAAAGAATGCATTTTTGCATGGAAATCTCCAAGAAGAAATATATATGCAATTACCTCCTGAATGTAATTTGCAGACTAAAAGAATCAAACACGTTTTGCAAATTGAGAAAGCCATTGTATGACTTGAAGCAATCTCCTAGAGCTTGGTTTGGGAGGTTCACGAGCTCTATGAAGGCATTTGGATACTAGCAAAGTAACTCAGATTATACTCTCTTCTTGAAATATAAGAAAGAAATGATCACTGCTCTTATTGTGTATGTTGATAATATGATAGTGACAAGAAATGACCCAGAAGAAAAGAACGCATTGCAGGACCATCTTGTTCGAGAGTTTGAAATGAAAGATATTGGTTCATTGAAGTAATTGAAGTGTCAAGATCAAAGAAAGTTATTTTCTTGTCTCAACGGAAATATGCCTTTGACCTATTAAGTGAAATTGGTATGTCATCTTGCAGTCCAACTAGCACTCCTATGGAAGAAAACTTGAAACTAAGTATGTATCCAAATCAAGTCCTTGCTAACAAAGAACGCTATCAGAGATTAATGCATCTTAGACATACTTGTCCTGATTTGTCTTATGCGCTAAGTGTTGTTAGTCAATTTATGCACTTCTCAAAAGACATATGAATGCTATCACTCGCATTTTGAGATACTCGAAGTCATCCCCTGGAAAGGGAATTATGTTTAGAAAAGGAGACAACTTGGATATTAAAGGGTATACCGATGTTGATTGGGCTGGGTCAATTGATGATAGACGCTCTACGTTCGGATATTTCACATTTGTACGAGGGAATTTAGTTACTTGGCGAAGTAAGAAACAAGAGGTTGTAGCTAGATCTAGTGATGAGGTCGAATATAGAGGAATGGCTAAAGGAGTATGTGAATTATTGTAGACCAAAAATTTAATGCAAGACTTACATATTCAACATGTAAGTCCTATAAGGTTATACTGTGATAATAAGGTAGCATGTGATATTTCATATAATCCAGTTCAACATGATCGAACTAAATATGTTGAAATTGATAGGCGCTTTATCAAGGAGAAACTTGAAGCAAAGCTCATTGAAGTGCCTCATGTTCGATCTGAAAACCAGCTTGCAGATGTGCTCACCAAGTCAGAATTAAGTCGAGTGTTTAATAGTTGTCTCGACAAGTTGGGCATGAGCAACATATATGTACTAACTTGAGAGGAAGTGTTACGAAATTAGTCTTATCAAGGCTCTTATTTTTTCTTTAATTGTATATTTTATTAGCTGTAAATAACAAACTATGATCTTTTTAATTATTTTACTTTCCTATATTAGTTATTCTCAATCTCTAAACTTTATGATCAAGTTTATACTTTGGCTATTTATACCTATTGATTGGAAGACAATAAGGTATGTAGTTGATTTTTCCTTTTTCAAATCTCTTGTTTTATGATGTACCATTGTTTTCTAAAGGTTGAACTTCAATCTTGAGGGTCCTCACCGCCTCTGTCCTAGAATTTTAGTGGATGATGTAAATTGCAGGATGTGCCTCAATGAAGTAGGGTTGAGAGCTGTTTTTTAACTACGCTTACAAGAAGTCAAATCCATACCAAAGGCAGAACTCGAACTCCCACACTGCAACTGCCAACGAAGCTGAAACTACCCCACTCCCATCCCTTCAGCCACTGAACTATGCCCTGGGGGCTGTACCATTGTTTTCTACTCATGTTTTAGAGTAGTATGAATTAAAATTTTATTTTTTGTATATCAACCGTCTTCAAACACATTTTCTTTGATAAATTTGAAAACAATATACATCTATACTACATCTAAAAGACCCTAAAAAGGATAAATATTTTTGGAATATTCTACCCTTACAAATTTTTTAAATTTTCATGTTTACCATTAATGTTCATTAATGTACAATTGATTTTAATATTTTATTTATTATTCTTTTATTGTTCATCATTAGTATACATTAAATTTTTAACAATTTATTAAATGTACAATTAAATTTTTAAATATTTAAATATATTAAATTAAATAAGAAGGTGAAAAGATGTTCTCAATTTTTTTTTTAATTACGTAGATAAAAAGAATGAGAAATGGGTTTAAATAAATGATTGAGAAAAATTGTAATCTTGTTTATTACCTCATTAAAATTTAAATCAAGGTTGTCAAAACTCAAAATTGACATGGATATGAAAAAATTATTTTTAATACATTAAATTACAAATATTATAATTCAGAACTAACGTTTGGAATATATATATATATATATTATCATCTTACTTCTGTCCCTCAACAATATTCTCACAACATAGATATCATTGATGCTTCTTTTATTTTTGCTTTTTACTTACATTTATGTTGTTCTCATTTACATCGTCAAATCAGACACGTCTAACAAAAAGTGAACATACACCAACAACATTATTTACAATGAGTTACTACTCCAACAAATGTACAATGTTATTTTGTCAATCATTACATTCTCTCAAATAAAATTAGTAATTATTAATTTTATTCTTAATAAAATGTAGCCTACATCATTAATCTCATTAGATTTAATATCAAATGTTCATCAATTATCAAAGTTTCAAATCACTGAAAAGTTTCTTCAATGGATTCAATTCTATGTTGGTATTACCACCATATAAAATTCATCTCGATCAGAATCTGTCTTTTATAAATCTAAATAAAATCTAAATATTTTTCATTATAACATCAAAGAACACGAAGACAATATGTTATCATGAACCGCATTGTTTTATCTACTTTAACATTTTAATTACAAACAATTAAAAAATAAAAATAGTGAAAATATTAAAATCGACAATATTATTACAAAAACACGCAAGAACGTAAGTCAAACTAGTTTCAATAAGTGAAGCTGTACGAAGTCATAAATAATTAATAATGGTGAGTTAAATAGAGAAAAAAAGTTGGTCACCAAACTTTTCAAACTATGCCACTTTAATAGCCGAACTTATTTTAATATAGACAATCGCCGAACTTACAAACCTATTTCAATTAAGTCACTGACCACGTATCACAATTCGATTTATCGGATTTTAATGTTTGGACGACGAACATATCGCATTATTATTATTAGGAACTTCTGTAACTCTTAATGACGATTTTATTAAGTAAAAGCAAGTCCATTTCTGCTCGTATTATATGCTAAATATTACGAATCCGTTTGATTGCACGCAACGTGTTCGAGTAAATGCTTCAACTATAGAAGACGCATTCTTTTCTTGCCACCTTGAAATTTATTTTATCTTTTTGTTTTCAAATCTCTTGGGCTGTTGGGCATGAATTTTGGTACATCAAAGTCTGATCTTGCATTATTTGCTGGGATGTGTTTTTTAAGCAACTCACTTATCAAGATTTGAATGTAAAGGTGTTTCATATTTATGACCATTTTTCTTTATCAACGTCAATATAGTTTCAAAGAGAATAATGCTACGTAGCATCACTCGAAGAAGAGGCCACCCTGATGGAGATTGAAACAGAATTGGCAGAGGCTGCAGAGAAATTGACGATTGGCAAACCATGTAAGTGAAATGAAACAATTGGCATGTGCATCATCAATGAAACTGAGCTGATAAATTTGGTAATAAGTAAGCTATATTCTAGCTTTAATGAAGCACAAAGAAACTAGTATTCTTATTCTAGCTACTGCTCCACACACTATAAATCTTATTAGTTTTAGACTAGGCATATAGCCATATATATCCCTCCTACAAACTGAACAGGCAGGACACTTTTTAGTTGTAATCCACTAGAACTGGATGCGAGTTGGAGAATCAGAATCCGTGCTCTTTCAGTAGCATTTTCAGCACCCAATGAGGAGGCAAGATTATTCCATGACATACTGCAGTACTCCTATGATAAATGCAACACAAAAAGTTGATACCTCCTCTCTTTGTAAATTTGTTAGCTTTGGTGGTCTGTGAGGTGAATCCCATTGCCACCAGTGCCATTTCTAGTGAGAGAGAGGTGGATGCCAGGATCTTGGTGAGTGCAAGTACTATCGTAGAGAATGGCGTTGTTTACTCCCTGAACATTGCTGTTCATGAATGCAGTCACAGGTGTTGATTGCATTGCCTTTGCTTTATTGAATTTGTCCTTATATCTTAGCAGTTCACTTCTATTGATGCTCGACTGCTCACCATCATTCCCATCTTTAATACTTATGGTCTTATGGAGACTGTGAGGGTTGCCTGCAGAGTAATGTTTTTTTGGGGAAGCACTCAATTCCATTATAGCTCCTTTGTTTTCACCAGCAAGTGTTATCACCGTCGTTCTGAACTCTTTAGACTTAGAAAGTTTCTTGTTTGCACCTTTATCTTTCTTTAATTCTCGCTTTTCACTGGATGGAATTCCATCGTCATGAGCATTGAGCATCACCTTAGAATCGCCAATGGTTTCTTGGACCAGCACCAATTTTTGCTCAACTTCAGAAGGTATCATTGTTTCATGTGCACTTTCTGTCTTTACTTGAGTTGGGGGTAGTGTTATAGGAGATGGAGGACGAGATGCAGCCTTAGTTTTGGGGGATTGGATTGGGGTTGTCTCCAAAGGTTTGACTATTTTTGGAGATGGTGTAGGTGTGGCAGCCTGGCTAGTGACTAATCCATTGCGAGGTGCTGTTGCAACAGGTTTTGAGACTGGAGAAGTTGGCACTGAAGAGGAAGGAGCTTGTGTTTGTGTTTTAGGAGATGAAGGTACTGAAGGAGATAAACCATTTGTGGAAGTTGTTGGCAATACTTTGGGGGCAGGAGATGTTGGCAACGAATTTGAAGCTTTGATGGTTGGGGATTTGGATGTTGATGGACTAATGCTCACGAGAGGTGGTGGTGCAACTGGAGACCTTGGTGTAGATGGTGCAGGAGCAGGTGGTGCTACGGGAGATTTTGGGGTGGGCAGTGCTGGAGCAGGTGATGTAACTGGGGATCTTGGTGGAGCTGCAGAGGGTGCAGGTGGTGCAACTGGGGATCTTGGCGGAGCTGCAGCTTGTGCAGGTGATGATGGAGGTGGTGCATCAGTTGGTAGGGATGGAGGGTTGGGCCCCTGAGGCCGACTAGGCTGAGCTGGTGGTGCTACTGGGGCCTGACCAGCTGGGGCAATGCAGGTTGCACTATAGGTCTCTGTGGGGCTGGTGCAGGAGGAGGAGCTGGCCTTGCAGCTGGGACGGGAGCTGGTGCTGCTTGGCGAGCCATTGGTAAAACCATGCCGGGCGAGGTTGTCCTGCCATTGTATGGTAAAATGTTGGAAAACCACCCCGAAACTAGGATATTTAACGATGAAAACTATAATAAAATACAAGGATGGAATGTCTGGTTTATGCTCTTATATATAATCTAACAACTACACTAAACAAACAATGAAACACGAGAAAAGAGAGAAGAAGATGGTAAGAAAAGTATCAGATTCCACAACAAGAATTCAGGCTCACAAAAGAGTAAAGTGCTGCATTCCATGTCCCATGAATGAGTCATTCAACGGCTGGGCCGAGACAAAACCGAAAGGGGCCCATTTTTATAAGTTTGAAGTCCATCAAAGCAAAGCAAGCCGCATTCCATTTGGACCGTGACTATTAATAAGTAGTAGTCCAAAATCGAAGCATCCCATTTTTTTTAAAGAAAAATAAAAACATCAAGTCAACCCCATCACCAAATTTCTCTCGCCACGACTTATCAGACTTTGTCTTGGGAGCCTAATTTTTGGAATTCGTCTCGGACCCCAAAATGTAAGAACCGGCATTGCTTAACGATCTCTAAGGCTTCACAAAAGTTCCATTACACTTGGAGAACTGACATTCAATGGCAGAGAACCAAGATTTTTTCCATTAAATTTAGAGTTGTTTACATGAAACTGTCATTCCATTTGCTTTGTTGTTAGATCTACAAGAAGATCCAAAGAAACTAGATGCTTAACAACTACCACTTGTCACGTTAGTTTGTTGTACCCCTCTTTTTTCTTACGTTTTATTCTCCTGGGTTCAAGTCTCTTTAGGTATAAGCAAAATATGAGTGAACCACATAAATCGTGCTTCTCTTAATTTATCTTCAATCGGTTTGATTCCCACTTGTTAGCGTGTATTCTGATTTATTCCAATTCAACATCCTCGTTTTCTTTACATTGAAATTATGGGTATTTGTCCCTTAATAGTCCAACACTCGATACCATAAACAATATGTAAACAAACTGTTAACAAATAACCTTTTTAGTATGTCTGCCAATATGAACTTGGTTGACAATTGTGCTAAAAGTGTCATCCTCTTTTCTCTGTAATGTGATTCAATGTGCCTATTGCAGCTGCTAATGCTGCTTATCTGGAACCATCATGAAGCCATTTCATTGGTAAGCCGTAAGCCCAACAATAAGAATTGAAGCAAACACAAAATCTTCTTTTTATTGAGATTCTGCTATGAAATCTGATAGAGCTTAATTGTCCGTCGCTGTCTGTTTCTTGACTTTGCTTGTTGAGATGTGATTCTTTCTGCCTCTTCTTTTCCTTTTGGCATTTTTGGCTTTTGGGATGGCTTCAAGGGGGTACCACCAAATTCATAGTTGGAAAGTGAGTAGAAGAGCTCTGATACCGAACAAACTCTTGAAAATCTTAAATTATTAGAAACGAGAGGAAACTAATAGTGTGTTTGGAAGGGATTTTTTAGTTTCAAAAGCGTTTTTTAAAGAGCAAAAATGTTTTTAGTTTTATTATGGTTATTTCGCTAAAATCAGTAAGTAATATTTGACTAAAAAACTTTAAAAATTGTTTTTGAGAGAAGTTCAGCTTTTACGGAAAATTGTAATTAATATTTAATGAGATTAAAATTAACAAAATTATTAATAATCATCAAAAATATTAATTTATTTACCACATTATTTACTTATAACAAATTGTCACTTCATATATTTATATATAATGAAATAAATATATATTGGCGTGTTAAATAATATAATACAAATTACACATAATATGTTTGATTTAAATAATTAATTAATTTTAAGTAATATAATATATACTAAAATAATTGTGTTATTCTAATTAAATTAATATATTAATTTAATAGTTAAAATATGATATAATTTTTTTATTTTAAAAATAATAAAATGAGATATATAATAATTAATTATTGTTTAGTCATATCTACTAAAATAATTGTGTTATTATAATTAATAGTTATTATAGGATATAAAAAAATTATTTTATTTAAAAAATAATATAAGATATATAATAATTAATTATTGTTTAGTCAAATAAATAAAAAATTTATACAAAAGTATTTTTATATTTATGCAACATAACACTCAATTTAATATTCATAGCACTTTTTATTCATATTCAAAAGTCAACAACTTTTTACAAAATCCCTACCATCAAAAGTTACAACAAGACTGGTCTCAAAATTTATGAGTTTATGATTCGAATGATTCATGAACAATTCATTTTGGGTTATTCTTTTACACCGTTGATTGAGTGAGAGAAGATTTTAACAATTGTTATAAAAGAAAATATGTGAAATTTTATGGCCTCCACAATACAAGAGCTTTACTTCCATTTCTTGTTAAAGCTTAAATCTTTTTAATCAAGAAACATAAAATTGATCAATTAAAAATACCACCGTTAGGATTTGATTGGTTGGACTAGACAATATAACATGCTACATTTTGAACTTCTTTTCTTATTCGAAAGTATTATTTAGTAGTATTGAACTAATCAAACATATCATAAATATACATCAATTGATGCAAAATAGATACAGAAAAGCACTTTATGATGCTTCCAACAACCCAATCCATAATCTGATAGGACAATGCTCTTAAGGGACGGGAGTCGACTGAGTGACATCAAAATTAATGATCGATATAAGTGATGAAGAAAATACGAACTGATACAACATAGATCCGGTGCCGGGGGATGAGAGGGAGGAGAGGAGAGGAGGGGTGGGGTGGGGTGGGGTGGGGTGGTTGTTTCTCAGAATTAAGTTATGAAAACCTGTGAATTCAAGGCCATTTGGTGAATTCAAATACTTTGAAGACAATGTCAATTCCAGTGGGAATCTGCCAAATGAAGAGGATTACATTTAAGGCATTCAATGCAATGTGAAGACTTCTAGCTGTTTCATTCCCCTTTGCATTGAAGGGACTAGTGCTGCAGCTGCTGCCCATAGAACTGTAATAGCTGTTCAAATTAAACAAACCAAAAATTTAAGCTCTTTTCACCTACAAATGCATATATATGAAATATTGCGAGTAAATTCAACTAGTGGCTACTAAACTTTAACCAAGTTTCTACTTAACCACCGAACTTTAAAATGTATCATAACACCCACCCAACTTTCAACTAAGTTTCATATCTATCACCTGTTACTCATTCACTTGTAATATCTGACAGAATACCCACGTGGCAAACGATCTTCCGACGTGGCTATTAACAGTATTAAATCTCCGCCAATCAACAAAAGAGTACTACCCAAACACGCTATGGGTAACGAGTGATACATGGGAAACTTACTTGAAAGTTGGACGTTGATATACTTTTTAAAGTTTGATGGTTAAGTAGAAACTCAGTTGAAGTTGAGTGGGCACTAATTTATTTTGTCCAAATGTTACGAAACATCAAATTGTGAATGTGTTATTGTTAAACCGTCTCGTTTACAACTTAAGCTCCTAGAGATATTTGAATCATGTCATCAACACAATCCCTCAATCCCACTTGTGCAAGTCGGATTCATTTTTTTAATCAAAAAACAAGTGTATAACTTTTATAATAGGGTAGCAACACGAGAATTTTGTTTGCTATGGTTCCATCTCATCTAAATGTTAGAGGGAACAAAGTTAGATATTTAAATTACATCAGCAATAAATTCAAGTAAGTTTATGGCTTTGTTTGTTAAGGTGGACTGTAGTACTGGATAATACTAAAGAAGAAAATAAGTTAAAATCTTATCTATAGTACTATCTAGTCGTCCAATAATGTGTATCCAACATTGCTCTTTGGAAGCAGCAACATTGTACTACCAAATGGAAACAAAATCTTGTGTCCTCTACTTACCTGCCCCTGCAAATAAATGAGGTCCTGGGAATAGTTTTCCTGTCCTGATCCATGTGTTGACCCCTCCAAATATGGCTTCAAAAACCCCAAATCCCAGCAGTATGGAGCCAGCATTGAAGTGTTTATCCCTATATGATCCTTTGATCAATTCCTTTCTTTCCTGAATTCATGGAAAAAAGGGCAATAGTCATTTCAGAATACAATGCAACTATTTTAGTTATTTTGTAGTAATGGAACGTTTGGTGTGTTAGACTGGACAATATTGTGCATGATTCGATAATAAATGAAGTTAAAATTTTGTATACTATACTGTGTGTACCGAATGTGCTCTTACTACAAGTCTGGGCGTCGAAAATTTCATCATTTTTCAGTCCATTGCCAGGAAGTTTGTTTTTCCACATCCATGCTTGTTACTATAATTTAAGGGATCCAACACAAAATAGATACTCACAAAAATATGTCTCCATATACAGCTAATCCTTTATCTGGCAAAGTGGGGCATCCATTCAGAATTTCATTGATTGGGAACCAATCTTTCCAAACAAGATAGCCACTAAACAACTGGCGTAAGATATGATTAAGGAAGAGAGGCATAGACCATTGTTATGTCTACTTTGACATACCAAACGTGCCATCACAGCCCATTAACACTTTATAGCGGATCCTTGCACGATCACCGCCTTTTTCCTATAACATAACTACTTCCTTAATGTTTATAGACCAGGATCCTTATCGAACTCTCTCGTGTATAAACACAAATATTCCACATGCCTAGGAAACCTCTCCCACACAAGGCCAAACCCGAGCGTGGCAACGGGCAGAAAAAGTGTTTACTCCCTTGTACGATAAACAACAACAAAAACTAAACTTTATTCCCAACAAATTTAAGATTGACAAATCATTTCTCGTCACTTCATCCTCTACTCTTCTTGGGTATGCAATGTGGGGTTGGGGGAACATAAAGTAAAAACATGTTAGTTTTAAGGTTTTAAGGGTACCTCAGTGAGTTGCTGAATCTTGACTTCAACAGGAGAGGGCTTAGGTGGTTCAGCAGGTGGGGTACCATCTGGGGTGACTGCAACTGGCTTCACTTGCTTCTTGAGCTCATTAATTTCGTCCTGTACTGTTCGCACTCTCCTCCATTGCCAACCAAGATAACCAGCATACAATGTGTACAAGAACAAGCCACTCATAACAATGGGATGAATCAGAGCAAATGATCTTCCTTCAAGAATCCCAAATTGCCCTTCAACAGCAAGTGCATCCTGTTACGCCATACACAATAAAGACAGAAATTTCTCAGCCAATGAAACCGCCAAAAAGAAAAAAAATTTTAGTTGAACCACGTCATCTAAAAACACAGACATATTTATTTAAATTTTGGTTTCAACACGCCCCTCACATGCAAGTACCGTAAGATTCATTGTTTTATATATCTTCCCAGAAGCAAACAGGTATTATGAGTTCAAGCCTTGCCGGCATTGCCGCCACTCATTTGGTGAAAATTGTGCACTAGTCGATCCTTCGATAAGAAAATGAATCTGCCTTGCACGTGAAGGGGCGTGTTAAGAATATGTTTGTCCTTGTTTAAAAGATTAAGCTTTTAGACGAGGAGTTCATATTTTGTGATCAAATTTAAGGACATGCCTCAGCGTCTAGAAACAAAGGCAATGCGAGTGCTGTGAGAGGAAGAGAAGCTGATTTTAGGTGTTGTAGGGTTTCATTGATGAGGTTTTGTGGGTTATACGAATCATTGAGGGCCTTTTCTAATTTTATTTTGTTGTTGGGAATGCAAAGTTTAGTACTGAATTGCTGGAATTTTGGTGGAAGAATAGGAGTTTTAGGAGGCTGAGTGTGGCTGCCATGAATCCTCGTCCCTCTTGAGACAGACAGTAGCCAGATGCTTACAGAGGAGGAATCAGAAGATTTTGGTAGGCAAATTACAGAGTGTGGGATACACAGCAGGGATTGAAGGAAAAGATAAGGAAGATGAGGACAAGTTTTTATGTCCACACAAAAAGAGTGTACTTGTTGATGCCCTATTTGATTTTAAAAAGCAGGTTGAGCGAGCTGTTACGCCCAGTCGATAAAAATTGTAAATTTTATAAAATACATAAATAAAAATAATATTTGATCAGCTTATAAATACATATAATCACTTTCAAATATACTATAAATATTTTTGAAAGTATCAACATTGTTTATGTGCTAGATTTTTTATGAAAAATGAATTTTATTTACACATGACAAAAAAAAATGGTGAACGCATCAAATTAGAAATCAAATATTAAATATATAAATAAAAATAATTTTTTTGGGTGGGCCTACCATTTTTTAGGTTATTTTACGGGTATAAATGTTTGCTAGATCACTATTCGAACTCACTTTTTTTCAGTTAAAATATTCTGTCCAGTCTAATTCTTGTAAAAAATGAAAAATGTTGAACTCCAACCTTGAGGGTCTCCACCGCCCCCGCCCCTGTAGCTTTTAGTGGAGGATGTAAATCGCATGATTTACTTCAATGAAGCAGAGTTGAGCTACTACTTTTAAATCATGTTTACATAATGAGTCAAATTCATACTAAATGTAGGACTCGAACTCCCACATCTGCAGATTCAAATGTTTCAAGACTACCTCCATCCCATCCTTTCAACCACTAATCCTTGTAAATTTGATCTCTAAGAGTTTAAGCTTTAGATAAATTGATTCAACTACTTAGAAATAACTATGGATTCAAGCAATGTTCTAAACTTTATTGAATTTAGCAGAAAGTGCTTATTATTTTGATTTAAGATATTTATTTCTAAATATATTTATTATAAAAAAGGCTAGACAATATTTTTTTATATCGTGTTGTTGGAGACAAGAATAAGTAGATATATCGAGACATCCTTTAGAACTCTCATCATTTGTTCATTCTAACATTTTATTAATAATATTAGAAAAAAATTACAATCAAATTGAATAAAAAAAATAAATTAGTAGAATATACAACGGGGTATGCAACGATTGTCCCAAAATATAAACATTGAAATAAAAATCACGATCTCTTTATCACTAAGTAAGAGAGATGATGTTAAGAGTTCTAGATAGAAAATCTGTCACAATGCTACTTTGTAGAGTAACGGAATTGTATAGACATCTTTTAGTAAGGGTTCGTTTGGGATTGATTTTAGAAAGATAACATCAAACCGTCAAACAATCAAAAATTGTTTTAGATGTTTTGGTTATAAAAAAACAAAATTGTAGTTTTTCATATTCCGCATTTAACTTCTCCATTTAAATAAATCAAAATATTAATTTTAACTTTAATTAATTTAATTAATTCCTTTCATGTCTTAGGTTTACAATACTATTTATTATAATAATAATAATATAAAATAACATTATTATAATCAATATCTATTGTAAAAATGTTATACCGTCACAACAATAATCACTTTGTTTAACAACGGCTCAAATGTTGATTTTGAAACTTACAATAATTTTGAAATAAGAGTTTCTATCAGATACTTATCTAATTCCCACAATTAATTTTTTCTACAGTACAATAAAAGTTGATTATCTTAAAAGTACAATAATATCAAATCAAACTTAAATATAACATCATATTCATGTAGCTAGTTCTAAAATAATTAAGAATAAAATTTAATTTACAAAATGAATAGAATAGTTGAGTGAATCAGTGGAACACAAGGGCTTAATTCAATAATAATTTGATTGAAGTAACTAATCTTAGTAGTGCGGGATATGTTAATCATTCATATCCATTGTTTTAAAAAATATGTTTAAGCTTCGTTTAGGCTTCACTTATGTGTAAGGCAGCGACATCCACACTTAGCAACACCACGTCTCACAATCGTTTTTTTTTTTTTTTTTTTTTTTTTTATCTTGCTTTTGCATATGCCTCGCTTAAACTCGAAAAACTTGAAACTCGACCTCTACATTTAGTCACACTTTACGTTTTTTAGAATATTGTCCATACCTGTTGAATAATATGTTAATCGACATAGACAAGATAAAGGCACGTGAAGAGTTATTTTAATTTCATTAAACTCTACAGTAAAATCCTGTTTCGCTAAGGGAAGTTAAACTTTAAAATCATAAATGAATTATGAATTATTAGTAGTAATTTTCTTTTTTAGTATTTTAAAAATATAAATTGAAAAGAGAAATTAAAAATATTATCATGTCCAGTCAATAGTCTCTCATAACAAATTTGTCATTTACTTGTGTAGTTGAAATGTCGCGTCTGTCCATTTTAAATTAATTCATTTTGGGTTGGGAAATTATTTGTGCCACTTTAATTTGGCCCCATATATACCTCAAAAAGTTTAAATTATGCACCGACAAGGCAACAAGGATGTGTGTGTGGGTGTGATTATATCTTTTTTTTTTCTTTTTTCTTTTTAATTTTCAAGAGTTTTCTTGTTGTTTAATATAATCTATTTTCATTAAGAACGACATTTTTATCTACAATCACTCGACTAATGCACAATTTTCACTAAATGGGAAATTGGCGCAAAAGGTCCATAATCTTTATTTTAGTGCTGAAATAGTCTCTAATGTTTATTTTTTGACACAAAAATTCTTAACACATATTTTCTCGACGCGATATTGGTCATTATTTGGTAAAATGACAAATATATCTTTAGTTTTAATTATAAAAAATTACAATTGAATTTAATCTTTACAAAAAATAAAAATGAGTTCGATGGTTTTATTTTTTACAAAAAATTAAAGGAAACTAACGATTTTTTTTTTTAAATTAACACTTTATTGACCAAATTGATAATATACTGAATTATTTTACATATTTTAGGAACTATTATAAAATAACTAAAATTTAAGCTCATAATTATTAACAAACATATTAAATAAATATATTATTTTTATTATTAAGTGGTTACATTATTTAAAATTTAAACTTTTATTTTCTCGTTACAATATAAAAATAAAAATAATTTTATCACAAATTTGATGCACAAATACTTTTATTTAATTGAGTTATTCGTTTATTAACTATAAATATTAGAGCTCCAACTGTATTTTTTATAATTTAATTTATCGTTCAAAAATAAATAACACATAATGTGTAAATTAATTTTTATTAGCATTTTTATGTTAAACAAAATGATAAAATTGGTTTAACGTCATAAAATTATATACGACATTTATTTATTTATTTAAATTAATTTTTATTCAAGTTTTTCACATCACATCGCAATTACAACACAATAATTTTAAAATTTTCTCTTATACAAAATTTAATTGACACTACTATAGTGATATATTTAAAATACTAAATTAAATATTATTTAATAAATGTACATGACTCATTTGCACTTTTTACAACTAGTAGAAATCCAATTGTAATTTATCTAATTAAAACTGTTGACCACTAAAATCAAGCCAACAAATCATTGTCCACCACCTTACTTGAATGAATAACTCAACTCTCTATAATTTGCCATCTGAATATTGAGAATTCAAGGAGCGATAATTTAGCTAAGGTTTATAATTGTTTTACATTGTCTTTAATTTAATTTGGGCTATTTATAAGTGTTACAAGTCTTTTGGGCTTTTCAATCTTTTTTTTTGGCGCCACATGTTGCCCTCTTATTGGAAGGTTCATAATTCTAGTAAGATTACATGGCAAAAACGATGTAATGATATTGCTCTAGCCGCTCTCTTTCTAGATTTGGTGGTTGTTATCTTCACATGGCCTTTTTGTAACCAACTTTGCCACGTAGAGATTCACCATGTCCCAAGAAAATTATGTTATTTGAAATCAGCAGGTGGTATGACGGTTATGCTCGTATCCTTCGACAAATAGGTTTCTTTAGATGGTCAAGGTAAAAATGGATATGTCGGAGTTGGACTTAAGTAGCCAGCTTGTTGGTTCTAAAATACTATGCTTTCGCCTATCTGAATTATGAGGGATAGGCGAAGGTTTTGGTTAGGTAAGTTGAAGATGCTTTATTCAATTTCCCTCGCCTAATCGTTTGTGAGTCCCTATCTTTTCTCTCTTGTCTCAGTCGAAGGTAAAAGGGAGGTAGGCGAAGTTGATGGACTAAGCGAGCCTCATTCTTTCGCTTTATCAACTAATTTGTCCCGAAATATTATATTTTGTGAGGTATAACAAAAACTAAAGGTATATTTGTCTTTTTCATTAAGTAAGGACCAACTGTGGACCAAACACATTAGTTATGGACTTATGTGTCAAAAAACAAACGTTAAGAACTATTTCTACATTGGGACAAAGGTTAGGGACCTTTTGCGCCAATTTCCCTATTAGAATTCCCTATGGGAATCGAGGTCATACCTGTTCTCAAGGTACCCAACTCGAACCACCTAGTGACTACGTCTACTTAACACGACCATCTAATACTCTTAACAATTGAAATATTGTACTTGTCGACTTGTCGCTAGGATTGTAGGGCATATTTATTTGCGAAATTTGTTTATAGAGTGTCAGCTCATTGTGATCTCCTGCAACGTCAATAATCATCTACTCATTGTTGATCCGCAAAACTTGATAAACCCGGTTGAAAGGCCTTGTTTGTGATGTATGATTGGCCTTCTAAATGAAAATTTAATATATAGTTTTCATACATCGTTAAAATATGATTTGTTGACCCTAAATTTTAGTTGGATTCCAGATCAACACTGAGTTGGAATTCCTTGCTTCAAATATCTTGTCTTGCACACTTAACACAAGACTGTCGGCTAGCATAGGTAGCCGGAGTAGCCACCGTATGCGCTCCAACGTTCAAGTTAGGATTCATGCTTCATCTAGACTGGTTTAACTTAGAGATAATATTGAATATATGCTAACTAGAAATGTCTTGTGGCAAGGTGTATTTGTAAGTGTTTTAAGATTGATCGAAAAACTTACTTTCTTCATGCAGCTTTATTCCTTATTTATAGTTGGAGTATTTAGGTGGTCTAGAGACTTTTTCGTTCCTACACGTGTATGATTGATTTATGTCTTTCATTCAGTCAATGTGACAATCCTTTTTTTTGCATCTACATTAATATTTCCAAGTAATCATTTCTTTATATTTACTCTGTCTCTGACAAGTTAACAGGATGTTATTACAGTTGTCTCATCAATCAGTCACGTTAAATCCGTACTTCATTTTAAGTCCCATCAGAATAACGCTCTAAACTGCTTATGAGACAGTCTGGATGGACTTAAGGCATCTCTCAAGTGTCAATGTCTAGTTGGCTCTTACTGGAATTGAGTTGACAAACACAATGACATGTCATGGATAGTTTGGGCACGTCACCAAAAGATGTAACATGATTCTCTCAAATTCTTTTGAAATATTGTAACTTTAATATACAATTTATCTTCATAGGTTGATACGATTTTTATAAGCTTTGATTTCATGATAAGGACAAAATTACTTATTAATCTATGTTGAATGTACTATGAGGGTTGGCGAGCAACCTTCTATTAATGCTTTAGACATGAATAATTTCATTTATCTCAGCTACTGCAAGTATATGGCTAGTTACTGTATATTCTGATTAAAAATTAAATATTGTTTTCTGTTCTTCCTTTATTTTGTTCTTTATATTTAAATTTTTATATTTGTCCGATTATATTACGTTTGATTTAAAAAATTAAATTATTCTTATTATAATGCCAAAAAAATATAATGAAATTAGCATTGAAAGATGTCCAAAAAGTTTGGATTATTGTTCTTTTTTCCTTTTTCTAGTCAATGTTTTTGATTAATTTTGTTCTTTTTTCTTTAAATAAAAAAAAAATAGTTTTAAAACATATTATTGAGTTGTAACCATTTGTGCAAAATGGAAAAAACAATTTTCTCATCTAAATTAAAATAACAAAAAATTGTTTCAAATCTAGTGCAAATACAATGAGCGTGTTTTGAAATGAGGGAAAAATTTTGTGTTACACTTTTGTATTTGTATTCAAATTGTATTTTATTTAAAAATATGAGGACAAATAAGTGTTTTTACGCCTTATTAATGGACTTTTTGGGTGAAAATCTTCTTCAAAAGACAAGATGTGCTAATTAATAGTAATAGAATAAAAATACGATTAAAAAAATTAGAGACATAAGTGCGACAAAGAGCAAATATTAAAATTTTTATTGTAAATAAAAAGTTGTGCAATGCAAAAAAATAAGTAAAAATTGGTCACAATATTACTACCCTTTTAAACAAGGGTAATTGACACAAAACGTTAATACCTTTTAAAGTGATTGTGAAAATCATCATTATCTATAAAATTTTGACATTTTCATCTTCAAATCCACATTTACTTGCGCAAAATATCATTTCCGTCAATTGTCATCCAAAAAACTTCGTTAAGTGGACTCCTCAACATGACTTGTACCACTTTATAAGGGTACTTTTGTCCACACACTTATTTCCCATTTCCTATTATTCAAACGTAGAGAAATAAACCGACACTCACGAACAATTAAATTTTTCTCATTTTCTTCTCTATTTCACGACACACACTATATGTACGACACATACAAGTCATTGCCTCAAGAAAGAGGTACGAGTCGTGTTGAGGAGTCCAATTAATTGAGTTTTTTGGTTGAAAATTGATCAAAATCGTGTTTTACGCAAGCAAATGTCAAATTTTCATAAGTAAGTATAATTATAATCATTTTGAAAAGTAGCGATGTATTGTACTAATTATTATTTTAAAAATTATAAAAACTTTCTATATAGTCAAAATTTAATATACATTTCTTACTTTGCAATAAAAGTAGTAAAATAAGTACAATAATAATAATAATAAATTAGTTCAATTAAAAAATAGAACAATAAAAAAAATCTGAACATACAGATGGCGTATATGTAATAGTCAATATAAACTTGGAAAAATTCATGTCAACTTTTTGTCTTTTACAAGAAACCTACTCCATCCAGGCCACAGTTTACCTACTCTATCTATACTTATGACACTAGTACGTATGTGTGTGTGTGTATTAAGAGAGAGTATTTAAGTTTCTGGCTGGAAAGTTTCAGAAATGAGTGGAAATGAGAGTGACAGAGAATTAAATCACAGTAGGCCAATCTCCACAAAAAAATTAAAAATCTGTTTATAATTTCCTGAAACCCTTAAATTTTACTTTATATTTTGCATCTTCATTCAAAATCCAAAGAAATTTCAGTGAAATTTCTCTTAAATATCTGTATTATATTTCTTTATTTGTACCCATGTTTGTTGTTAATTTGTTCTTGATAATTTTCTTGATTATATGCTTATTATTTCTAGTTCGATTATTTTTGCATCGAACTGCTTTGATATATGTTCTGAAAAAGTGGGTTGAAGGGATTGACGATCGGATTCATGTTCACCAGCAGTTCAGGGTGCCGGAGCTGAATGAAAACGGCCAAGAAAATCAGCTATACCGGAAGGTTCTGCTCTACGTAAATTCATTGGCTTCCATTGAAGATTCTGATTATACAAACCTGTTCTCCGGCAAGGAGTCGAACGACATCGTTTTGTCCCTGGAGGATGATCAGATAGTCCACGATACTTTTCTTGGAGCTCGAGTTTTGTGGGTCAACAAAATTGAAAAAATCATCGAAGTTTTGTGTTGAAGATTAAGAAAAAGGATAAGAGGAGAATTTTGAAGCCTTATCTTCAACACATACATACAATTTCAGATGATATTGAACAGAGGAGGAAGGAATTAAAGCTGCACATGAACAACAATGGAAAATGGAGATCTGTTCCATTCAATCATCCTCTAATTTTGATATTAATTGTCGTTCACCTTGATTTGAAAACAAGGTAAAATCTGACTTGGAAAACTTCGTGAAGTCGAAACAGTATTATCACAAGCTGGGCCGTGTTTGGCGGCGGAGCTATCTTCTTTACGGCCCCTCCGGCACCGGAAAATCCAGTTTCATTGCTGCCATAGCAAATTTCCTCTCGTACGATGTTTACAACTTCGATTTATCACAAGTTTCTGATGATGATAATCTTAATTTGCTACTCTTGCAAACAACGAGTAAATCTTTGATTGTTGTTGAAGATTTGGATTGTTACATTTCGGAGAAATCGAGAACAGGGATTTCCCCATCTGGGATGCTGAATTTCATGGATGGGATTTTGTGTTCAAGTTGTTGTGATGAGAGGATTATGATTTTTACGATGAATAGTAAAGAGGGTATTGATTTTGATTTATTGAGGCCCGGAAGAATTGATGTTCATATTTATTTTCCTCTTTGCGATTTCAATTCGTTCAAGTGTTTGGCCAGTAATTATTTAGGGGTTAAAGAGCATAAATTGTTCCCACAAGTAGAGGAGATTTTTCAGGGCGGCGCAACCATGAGCCCGGCGGAGATCGGGGAGTTGATGCTGGTGAATCGGAGCTCTCCCAGCCGGGCCTTGAAGTCAGTAATCACTGCTTTGCAAGCAAATGGAAGGGGCAGCGGCGGTGGCGGTGGTGGAAATGTGGCAACGCGGTTGCGGGATAGCGTGGAGTCATTCCATCGCCGTCTTCCGCGACGGAGAACGGTGGTGGCACCGCCTGGAAGGGCACCGTGCCTAAGGAGTTTCGGAAGCTATATGGACTACTGCTGTTGAAGAGCTGCAATAGACCCGAGTCGTTAGATCATGATTCCGACATGATCGAACGGTGACGACATGACAGGGTTTTTAATTTTTATTTTTTTTTTTAAATCATGTCCATAATAATCTGTAATATTACCAGATTTCATTTTAGTGATTTTCATTTTTCATATTTTTCAAAATTTTATAAAATTGTGGCTCAGACAATGAGTTTTAAATGATGATTTAGCACTTAGTTAAACTTGCCAGAAATGATTCCAATGGTTTCCAAGTTTTAATCAAGTACCTGCACAATATGATTAACAAAATTTTTTTGATTAAAAATTAAATTTAACTAAGTGCTTGTTTCGTACACATTAAAATAGATTTTTTATTTTTATTTTCATTTTTTTGACCATAGGGATAAAATGACCAAAATGACTTTTTGCTTTCTAAAGGAACTGCAATATTTGATTAGAAAATAGGGTCATTTTGATCATTTTCTCACAAGAAGTCAAAAAATAAAAAACTAAAAACCCATTAAAATATGTACCAAACAAACCCTAAAAAAACTAGGTACCTAGTGTATCAGAGCTATCAACCATTAAGTTCGGCCAATTTTTTTTTTTTTTTTTTTTTTTTTGTAAAAATACATTTGCTATATAATAGTAAATGATACTGCATATATAATAAATGAGATCCAAATTGTTCGGTTCCACTATAATGATAATGTGAGAGTTTGTGTTAAATATCGATTTAAGTTTCATAAATAATTGAATCAAACACTTCAAAAGTTCGATTTATTTTGAGTTTTTGATTCCAGGCAGTAGTAGAACTAAAAATTAAACTTTAAGTGATAATTGTTTTTCGTTTTAATACTCAAAATTATTTAAACTTAAGCATAATGAGATTGAATTAGCGGATTCGATACTCTTAATTGGAAAAGAAGGCAGCCCCACATTGTGTTTCTCATCATGGTGGTGATGATGTAGATGACATAATTGTGTTTATTAAAGTTTGGTTTGTTTATTGTATTTGGATTTTAACTAATTGGGATTAATTTGAACCTATTTTTCATAGGACCATAAAGATTCATCTTGCTCGCCGGTCCCATTATTGTGTCCAAATGATAACCACTCTTTAAACCAAGATTCCTTGGATCAAAACTATGTGGCTTAAATTTCTTCTAGTTAATGTTGATTTATTTGCAATTTGACGGGTAAAGGTCGAAGAATGGGCTGATCCGGCCCAAAAAAATTCTGACCCAAAAAAATTGGCATATTTGGTTCGATACGATTAGCCAGCTATGTCAATTGTGCTAACACTGGAGTGACCTAATTTTTTGAGCTAATTAGATCATACACCTACTTTTTAAAAAAAAAAATCAAAATATACTCTATTTTAAATTTTATTGTGATTTTAATTGTGATTGTGGTAACTAATTTGAACTCGATTGTTGTGGTGGTGGTGGTGGTCAAGACAAATGTAGTAGTAGTAGAAGGCGATTGATAATAATAAGAATACATACGTTACTTAGTGAGAAAATTATTTATTTTAATGAAAATGATGAAGAATATATACGTTACTGTAAAAACGTTGTTTTCAAAAAAAAATTTGAAATATGAATTTTAAATAAAAATAATGTATTTTCTTAAAAACTATAAAAAGAAAATAAATTATAAATTATTGATTTTAATAAAGACGATAAAATAACATATAGTAACACATATGTTATCCGTGTAAAAATGTTGTTTTTAAATAAAAATTTGAAATATTGATTTTAAATGAAGCTAATGTATTCTTTAAAATATTAAAAAATGATATAAATTGTAAAGTATTGATTTTAATGAAAATGAAGAAGTAATACATATGGTAACACATATGTTACAAGTGTTGAAATTTGTTTTCAAATGAAAAATTGAAAATTTGATTTTAAATGAAAATAATATATTTTTAAAAAAATTATAAAAAGAAATAAATTGTAAAATATTGATTTGAATGAAAAATAAGGAAGTAACATATATCTTACCATATAAAAGAGTTGTTTTTCAATGAAAAATTGAAATATAAATTTTAAATGAAAATAATATATTTTTAAAAAAATTGTAAAGTATTGAATTCAATGAAAATGATGAAGTAGTACATATGTTACTCGTGTCAAAATATTATTTTTCAAATGAAAAAAAAATAAAATATTGATTTATGAAAATAATGTATTTTTAAACAATTGTCAAAGAAATAAATTGTAAAATATAATTATAATTATTATTATATATGAAATAGTATACAAATATGATAATTGATGGTGGTAACACGTGTTAATATAATTTAAATTAGAGTAATATAAGTTTTACTATAATTTAAATTAGCTGTAGTGATAGAGTAGGGTAAATGTTGGTGGTGGTGCTGATATCAGACGAGTGGTATGACCAAACAATCCTATTCTAGTCATGTTTCGCTTGTAGTACCTCTGTCTTTTAAACCCTGTTTGACGTTATTCCTTCTCCCTTTATGCCTTTTTCTTTGCCTGTATACTAAAGTGAATATCATGTATTCTTTAATTAGGGTACCTTCTATCCTACTTGTTTATCTTCTTGTATGCAACTTATATCAAACTTTCTCCAAGTTTGTCTCATTGACCAATTGTAAGGACTTTACTATGAATTCTAATTCTATGATCTTTAACAAAATTCTTTATCCACTAATTATATGTATGTGCATAGTTAATATAATTATCTTTCTGATGTATTAATCGGTAAACTTATGCTATGTTCGCTGGATAATTCATTTTGTTAGTTGAGTTCTTTTCGATTAATTATTCTACACCTCATTTCTCTACATTTTGATATTTATTTCTTTATATCATTATTGAAAAAAACAGTACTTGAAAGGTGTATGCCTCACGCCTTCGGGTGTTGGCCTCCCACAATCAAAGGGGAAAGTGTTCACCTATATATGTTGTTTGGGACCGTGGTATTGTAGGTTATTGATTTGGCATATTCGTGATTGTGTTCCTTTTGTTCTTTCTAATTTCTTTTAGTTGATCCAACATGTTCATTTTTGCATCACAAATTTCATCAAATTTGATACCTTGCTTGATCCATGATGGCTCATTCATTTCTGTCATCATCATATTTCAACTGCTTACAATTTTCTTAATCTCACAATTAAATTTACACTTTTTTTCCGCATGAATCACAAAACATGAAATTAAAATAATTAAGCATAAAAAGAACTAGACTGGAGCAAGTCCACCTGTCGATTCTGACTTAATTTGGTTACATTATATTGGTGCTCATTTTCCGGTGATTTGGTTCTCGCCGTAATCTAGTATTGTACCAAACCATGCTCACTCTTACTTTTACAAAATGAGTACACAATTCAAGCTTTAACTTAACGTCACAAAACGCAATTATTGTCATTGCAATTTCATTATTTTAATGCAACTTAATTACAAGATTGTATTTCTTCAATATTTTCATGCAAAATTTGTACATCTAACTCTATAATTTTTCAGGCAAGAAAAATCCAGAAACCAAAGAAGCTGAAACTAAAGAAGTTATAATGTCAACAATAAAAAAATCTGAAGATGAAGATTCAAGAAAAACAACAAAAAATGATTCAATAAAAGCCAAGATAGAAGAGCCTTCTTCCAGTCAGAACAAAGAATTGATTAATTATCAACTTTTTGAAGATTATCACAAGTTGAAAATGAGGGAAATCACCTATTGAAGGTAACAAGGAAAGCTTAGACAAATTTGTAACTGACTTACATTTTTACATTAAATAGTTTGCTATTTCAACTCAAAAGTATTTTCTATATATCAATGGAGTACCTTGAACTTACCTTTGACCATAAACTAGATTGGATGGACTTTTAATGTAAATTTGAAGAATAATGCTATTTATAACTATCGGCACGATTATCACTAATTTATGTGACGATTTTGTTGGTATGATAACAAACTATGAACTTGATTATGGTGCACCATAATCTTTGAGTCTAGTATACACAAAGAATGAGTCGTCACTATAAGCTTTATGAAAACAAAAAGGGATTTTGGCGCAAATGGTCTCTAACGTATGCCTTTAGTGCATTTTTTTGTTCCTAACCTTTCATTTTTGGCTAGGAGGTCCTTAACCTATGCCATTGGGTGCAAAAGTGGTCCACATGGACAAATTCCATCCAAATTTATCGTTAGTTGGGTGCGTAGAGTAGACTCTCATTTAATTTGTCTTTACACCAGAGGGGCAAAATTTTCACTTCCTTTACTTCTCCTTTGGTTGGTTTCAAGTAAACAATTTCTACATATACATACACTTTTCTCTCCTTTGAATTAAGGTATTTGATGGAATTAAAAAAAGTAAATAGAATTCAATCTTTGTTGAATGTGTGCTACCATTGAAGATGAAGATTTTCTGGACATATTTGAACATTGGAAGAAGTTTTCTCGCTTTTCAGAGAAGATTGGTGAGCCATTGTTTTTATTTCTCTTTCTTTGGTAATGGGTTATTTGAAAAAAATCATAATTTTTGAAGTTTGTTTTGCCAAAGAAGATGGGCGATTCCTGGAAGATTTGGTTTTTGGGTTTTAGTGCAGAGTTGGAAGATTTAGTTTTTGGGTTTTTGGATTCTTGGAAGATTTGGTTTTTGGGTTTTATGTGCGGAGTGAGAAGATTTGGTTTTTGAATTTTTGGATTCTCTAGTAATATGTTATAATGTGTATTGTAGGTGTTGGATAAATGAATAAAAGTTGTTTGAGATGGTGTATAGATAGTGTCTAACCTTTTCAGTAAAGGTGTGTGAATGGTCCTTAACATTTCAGATGCATATGTGGTCCATAGCGTTTTCAAGAAAGACACGCAAAGTTAGTCCCTAACCTTTTCAGTAAATGTGTATAACTCCTGGTCCCTAGTGTATACAAAATAGTGCAATATTAGTACTAAATCTATTGAAAAATTGCATAAACATTCCCCTCAAACAACATTTGCAGAGAAATTTTCAATTAACTGGTACCATTTACACATTTGTAAAATTAGAGAAATTTCCTCACAAAAAAAAATAAAAATAGAAACCACATTTGAGACCTACAAACTATTAGTGTCATGTACACATTTGCAAAACTAGAAACATTCTATCTGCACACCAGTCCTAAAAAATAGTTCATCCAACGTAATCTTCTTTTCTTCCCCTTGGGTTGGGGATCTTTATTGCAATTAAAATGTGGTATAGATAATAAAAACACCCATACTAAAAATATAGGAAAAAGATGTTACAAATGTTTCTTGCTTATGTAATGCTATTTTTGAAAAATTCTCCATGCTTGATGATTTTTGGGCCCATTGGATTCGTCAACAAAGCCCAAGATTATATATTTAAGCCTACAGCCCACCACACATCCTTATTGTTCTCAATCCCGTCAAGTCGCGGTGTTAGGGTTCATCGGTCTTCTATTCAATTCTCAAAGGTATTTTACCTAATTTCTTTGTATTTTCTAATTTTTAAATGAAGAAACACTAGTCTTATTCCATTTTCTCTAGGAAAAAATTTGTTAGGTGTTTTGATAACTCTTAATTTTGTATTTTTAGTGTTAATTTTTGAAGGTGAATTTTGAGGGTGAAAATGAGGCCGATTTTCTGTGGAAACTTCGAGTACGAGACTCGTCAATCGGACTTGGAGCGGTTGTTTTCCAAATACGGAAGAGTTGAGAGGGTCGACATGAAGTCTGGTACTTGACAAAGATCTATTTGCTTATATTTCTTTATATTTATATAAAATCTGATTCATATATTTGAACTGTTTTTATTCTTTCTCTTGAGTCGCTTATTTTATGGATTATGTAAACGAGGACCTGAGAATTGCATTTGGTATATTGATGCATTGTGCAGTTGTAAGTTTGCTTGAAAGTGAAGTTTCTCAATTTAGGCTGAATAAGTTTTATTTTTATGATGTAATTTCTCTAAGGCCCAGTATATTGTTTTTTATAACTCAGTAGTGTATTATATTTTGTTATTTATATAACAACAGTATGTGTGGAGTATTTCTGAATGCATCTGAAAATATAAGTTGTGATTGGGGGATGTGTTGAATTGTTTCTAACTAATTGCTTGGTCCAGTTTATTTTGTGCTTGTTTAGGTAGGTTATTTACATGAGTTCCTCTCTTATATCATATTCACATTTCCTGGATTCTGAAGTTCGTATCTGTTGTGACTTATTGACCAATCCGTCTGTTGTTTTACCTGCCCTCGTGATTTGTTGACCTCATAATGTTCTGAGTTTTTCAATCTACATTCCATTTTCCTTGGTTAGGAAGTTATATTTGTGTTCACTAATGACTAGTCATGTCCTTGTATTGCTTATGGTATCATGGTCCATGCCTTGACACATGTTGAAAGAGCACCCGTGTCTTCTGTGATTGTATACTCCTGGGTAATTTTTCGTATTCAACACTTGGGAGGCTACCAGCACAGTCATTGTTTGGTTTACTCGTAACGCTTTGTTCTTTCTTTATCACCTCGAGTGATCTTGTTGCATGGACTTATATTTTATGTTTTTTTCCTACTTTTTGCACATATTTGCATCTGTCAATGTTATTAATTTGTCTCAGCTTGTTGGTTTAGTTTATATGATTGTTGAGCATGCTTTCTGTTATTTTGGGTAGATGTAAACCACTTGAGGAATAATGATGTAAATTAAGTAAATTAACTGCTGTCTTTAACATAACCTGGTAGAAGCTAACAAAACAGAAAAGAAAAGGATCACTTTGAAAACATAAAATGAGAGGCAAAGTTTAAATCTTTATTGGAGAAGTTCCCCATATTTAAGTGTTTATTTTGACGCAGGAACATCTGCTAAGGGAAAATGAGCTTGCCAACTTCTCTGCAATAAAAACATGTAATTCAAAGGCAACCTATCTGCCTATCTGCTCCTGTACTCAGAAGGAAACATTCTACATTTCTTTCATTCACTCTTCTCTCTCACTTACCAAAATGCCTAAAGTTGCCATCTCACCAGAATGGTAATGGTGGGGTCTATGAGTTCATCATGCCATGCCTATCACTAATTATAAGGGATCAACTTATCAGTTCATCTTGCCATGCCTACCATCACTAATCAGGAGGCGATGAATGAGTATTTTCATGCTTTGTCTTCCATATACTGAATGTCTGCTGTGAAATTAGTGAAGCATGCTTAGCAGTGCGTACTGAGACATGGCACCAAGGATCTAAGCCATTATTTACCTTCATCATAATCTTCATCTTGCTTTAGTTCATCATGCAAGGCCTCTGCATCCTTGCTTTCATCAGAACCTTCACATCTTTGCAGGTGTTGCACTTTATTTATTTCTTCACAGGAAAACGTCCTGAATTAGCTGATGTATCTCTCTCTGCAAGGGCTTTGTAAAAATTTAATTTATATGGCCTTTTTCTCTCAAGCTAGATATTTTCTACTGCAGGATTTGCTTTTGTATATTTTGAAGATGAGCGTGATGCTGAAGATGCCATTCATGGGCTTGACAGTACCCCATTTGGTTATGATAGGCTTAGATTGTCTGTAGAATGGGCAAGGGCACGTTGCTTCCTGATTAGCTCTATTCCTCTTTGTTCCTCTTTTTCTGTATCATTGTTCGATGGAGGTTTGGTTTGTTCTTTTGTGTCATGTTTTTATTTTATAATGTGGAAAATATTTATGTATTTTTTGACAGGGTGAACGTGGCAGGCATCCTGAAGGCAAGGTGGCAAACCAGAGACAAACTAAAACCTTATTTGTTATAAACTTTGATCCTTATCGCACTAGGGTCGATGACATAGAAAGACACTTTGAGCCTTACGGAAAGTTCTCAATGTACGATTCGCCGGAATTTTGCGCTTGTGCAGTTTGAAACACAGGAAGATGCAACGAAAGCTTTGGAATGCACTCACATGAGGTATGTGATGATTATTAATATTTTGTTTTGTGCATACACATGTATCTGGTAGTACGACACTTGTTTGTGCTTTGCTGCTATATATGATGTGGACTGAAATATGTAAGATATCATGTGAATTTGCAGCAAGATATTGGACAGGGTGGTTTCTGTGGAGTATGCTCTGAGGGATGATGATGATGATAAGGGTGGCAGATTTGATAGCCCCAGAAGAGATTATGGAAGGCGTGGAGGTAGCCCTCATAGGAGGTCACCCAGTCCGGTTCACCGCAGGAGTCGACCAAGTCCTGACTATGGCCGGCCTCGAAGCCCAGTCTACGATAGGTACAGCCGTCAATCATTTGACAGGCACAGGAGCCCTGATTATGGGAGATACCGAAGATAGATGCATGCTCTCTGACAGTCATTTGTTGGTAATCTCATTAGCATTATATTCACTTGTCTCTTTTTATTTTATGATTAAATACAATCTCCATGCGTGAACTTCTGTAAAGGATCAAGGATTGTTGAAGAACCCTTGGTAGTCTAAGAATGCACTCTGGAATAGGTTTTTAACAAACTTTAATATCATTTTTCGGTTTACATGCTCCTTGCTTGTTTTGCAGTTACATGGGTGGAGTTTGAGAACATCACGAGGGAGTATGAGAGTGGGAATAGGTGATTTACTCTGGTGTGCGAGTTTGTAAATTCCTGAAGTACCTTCAGATACATTATAGAAGAACAGTTTCTAGACGACCACTGAAGAAGTTTCTTGAAGTTTATCAAGCTGTTGTATTTTGAATTCCATGGATTTTAGTTACAAATTTAGTTGCTTGAGTGATTTTCATTGGTGGTTTGAATGGATTTGACTTCCGTGTTTTCATGTTTCTTCTACCCTTGATCATGGTGTCTCGCTTTATGATTTCCAGGAATCCTATGCTTCTATTGTCTATAGGTTCCATTTAATCAGTGTATCTGATGATTGATGTTACCATATGTTGTCCTTGTGTTTCTTAGATGGTTGTATTACTTAGGCCGAGTTGAAAAAATAACCATGCTGAATATAAAGACCATAGAATCAAGAAGAGGATTGTTGCAACTCTGCTTGAGTTGCCTCCTTGAGCCACATCTTTGCCTTGTGCATTGTCACCGGCTGAGTCTAACTGCCAGAATGCAACTGTTCAGTTTATTACTTTTTCAACCCCTCAGCTGCTTATTCTATAGCAATTCCTTCCTAGCCAAAGTTTCGTGGTTAATACATTTGAATGAGACTTTTCCTAACCTAAAGGTCATGTAAGCAAGCAGACATACTTGTACACCTTTTCCTGTTCGAACCACTTATGGTCTGCTTGAGAGTTTTGAATTACCGATTATGAAGGTTTTTTAAAGTACTGGTTTTGGAAGTTTATGATGGAGTGGTTTTTAGTAGTGATTTTTGAAACTGTTCAATCCATATTTGAAATTTTATTATCTAGTGGTTTTTAATATTCAACCAGCTTATAAATATCTGTAAGCACTTGCATGCAAACTAATCTTACTTTCTTCCAATTCATGAATTTTAGTTTATTTAAAATAGAAAAAAAGGATAAACATCTTATGTGAATACTAGTGGGGTCCTGTGCGATGCACGTGTTATGGCTGTAATGGTGTGCGTAATAGTGTTAAAATGGTACTCATAGTATAAAATACGTCCAATAATTTGATAATAAAATTTAATTGAAATAGTAATTACTTGAGTAAAATAATAACACAATGAAAATGATTCGATTGTATAGCTTTTTGGATTAACTCGGTCTGTCTTATAAAATGAACTGTGAAGAAACTGGTAGCCGTGGTAGCAGATGGAGATGAGAACTGGTAACCTACATTCATCAATTTCCCTCATCCTATAAATTGCTAACAGAGATGAGAACAAGAAAGGGGAAAAAAGGCCATATCCAAGGAAATAAAAGACCCAGATGTTGACAATACCATCTCTTCCTACAATTGCCATGTAGACCCCATCAGTTGAAAAGGCGACGCTATTTATTGAACCTTTGCAAATTTGCCATCTAGCAATTGGATTGTGCACAAAACATGTGAATTAATTAAAATAGAGAGTTAGACCAAATATCTCACATAGAAATATATGTTATACATTATCATCATCAAACAACCACGAGCAACCAAATGGAAGCATTTGCCTCCCTTTATAAGATCATTATTGGCAATGAATAGGGAACAAAAGAAACAACTGTAGTTTAGTCTAAGAGAAGCATTCATTATGTTCTCAAATATTATAACCAATATATAAAGCCAAACAGGAGTCCTAGGGAAAATGGTTTTTCACAGCCCAATGGCAAAACCAAGTTTGCTAATAGATTCTCTATACAATAACAAACTGTTGTTCCCAATAAATTTGAGTTGGCTTACACGAATCCTTTTTCGCCACTCCAGTTAGAACTAAAATTCATCTATAACCAAATATGCAAAAAGGAAAAAAGAAATTAATCCTCAAATACCCTTTTATGCACATTATTCCTTCTTCGATCTTGGGTCTTGTCATTAATTAACTGATGATACACTATAAGATAGCATAATCTACCATAAGAGGTATAGAGTCAGTCTATCATATCATTTATATTGAGAATACTCATCAATTTCGATCGACAAAGAATAATCCTACAACCAAACAAAGTTAACATTGGAAAAATTGTTTACATAAAATAAACCAATCAACAAAGAAAAATTCCAATCCTCCTAGACCCAAAAAATAACAATTGGTTTTAAAATTACCCTACAATCTCAAGTCTCAATAAATATGTCTTCAAGATGTCTTTATTATAGTATTTAGACGTCGTGTAGCAGAAATCTCATCGATCATATTGAGTAAAAAGTGTCAAGCAATAACAAGTTAAGAAAACGAGAGAGAGAAAAAAGAAAAATGAAACACAATGAGCCCCAACTATCACATGGTCCAAAGAAGTATACGACCCCATTATCCACAATTTATTGAAAACTCCATCAAATTCCTCCAAGTATAACAACTCTATCCTTCGAGTTCGGGTTCAAACAAAAGGTAACACAAGTTTATCAAAGAATAACATAATCTTAAACCTCAGAGGGAGGCACATTTAAACAACACCCACAATTTTATGTTCTCTCCGTAAAAGTAGATCAAATGCCCTCTTACTAAGATAAAGTTAGCGAAAGTTAGTGATCCACAACAAGAAGGAACCAAACAACAAGCGTTTAAACTCATCAGCGGGGTGTGCTACATCGAAAATTGAGTTTGATCCTTGATAATGAGGAACGAAGGATCTCCGAACCATCTTTGCTCTCGAAAATAATTACAGGACTTATTTGGTTTCCTCTAAACTTAAGAAAATTAAGAGGAAGACGTCAATATCATATCAAATAAAAGACATACTTGGATATCTCTTAAGTTCTCATTGGATGAGTTCATAAGGGAATGGACATAGTTGCTCCACCCTACAAATTGCAATGTCCTTTCCATTGGCCTTCTTCCTCTCCTCATCAAGCTCATAATAACCGCACAACAAGCAAACATGCTTATGTACATAAAAATTTGTGCGATAATGTACTCTAAAATGGGAAAAAGAAATAGTAATGGATTAATGACAAAATGAAAGGGATAAACACGGAAAAGCAAGAAGAATAGTTTTTCATAACTTTCCGAGCAAAGAACCGTACGCCTAATGTCCTCTTCAAGATCCGAGTGATTATTTTGGTCATTTATCGCGCTTAAATTGGGTCCCTTGTTTGTCAAATCCTAGATGTCCTTGAACGTCATCAAACTCGGATAAATTTGACTTGCGATCCTTGTGATTTAAGCAACTTTTTTGGTGACATCACAATGAGAGGTTTGTGGAACTCTCTATGTATATGGAGCATAAAAATGTGAAACATGAGAAAATCAAGACGACTGATATAAGAGCACAAATATTTGTCCAGTTAGTTATACTTACTTGGCGCCGCAAAACATGGAAATAATTTGCAGGAGTCGTGACAAACGTGAAAAACAAATTCAACCACTCTTCTAGAACATAAGGCAAACAGTTCTACAAAAATGAAAGCAAAAAAAAAAAGGCTGGTAATGGTACGAAGAAAAAATATAATCAAATCATTTGGCAAAAATAAGCAAAGACGATTGTAAAAAGAATAACGTAAAAAATAAGTAGCACATATTGTAATACGTACAAAGACTTCTCACATGATGCGATCTGATTTTACCTTAAAAACTTCAAGAGTAAAAAGAATAACGTGAATAATTTCTTTAAAATGGAATGATTTCTAGGGTCGACATTTGGAATTTTTTCTTAAAGTTCATAATTGGTTTTTGTTTCAATTCAGTGGGTTGAGCTAACGTAACGATCCATCTCATGATCATGAGGTTCTAAAATTTGTAGATATTAATATTATAATGCAAAATCCTAGATGCATCAACATATAAATCGTGTAAATAGATAGATAGATAGACTGATATGTAGGTAGGTAGATAGATATGGCCACAATATACTCCTTTTGAAGTCCGATTACTATAGGTATCCTATGAAATTATCCACTTCAATTTGGAGACATCAATTATACACTAAAAGCCTTGTTGCTTTGAAATGAGTACCATTAATGAGCCTCGTTCTCGAGAGATGGAGTTAAAATTTGAGAAAACAATTTTAAGTGCAAACATAGATAATTCCACAAAGTGTTGAAATGGTGAACAAAAAGGAGAATAATATGAAATTTGCATCAATACGGCAAAATGTTGGCGGTTGTCTCTACCACAAAACTTGTTATATTGTAGAGGGATACTTATATACACATCTAAATAAAAAAAATTCCGTAAATAATGCAAAACTTAATTAAAATTCCTCTATTTCAAAAAAAAAAAATACTGTTTGACTTTTCTTACTACCACCGAAAAATTTTCATATTTAAATTTTCGTGATAACTTATTAACGTGTGGATTTACAAAAGTTTTCCAACTTGTCAAGTTTATATTACCAATGTAAAACCCATTTCGAAAATTTGTCAAGTTGACACGAAAAGGTCACCAAGACATAAAAGGAAAGCAATATGGTCAAATTATATATAAAGAAAGCTTATGTGGTACCATAACATACCGTTGCTTACACTAAACATCTCTTCATGTTGGTTCATCATAACATGATTCAAGGAACAAAATGGTCCCCTGCTTCCGGTATGAACAACGGCATGTTTGCGGATCGAAAGTGCTTCGATCCACATCCCGCCTCAACCTCACATGATTTCCCTCACGAGCAATGTTGCTCGTCCGATTAATCGATTCTTTAAAAGATCTATCAAACTATGGGGTGAATGATTAGTTTTCTTTGAAATATTTCATAATAATATACTCTCACAAACCTAATCTTTAGGCCAAGAAACAGGGGTCAAAGACTTTCAATTTCCAAAGAAGTAATATCTTCAACCTTTGCGCTAAATCTCAAAATATTTTTATCAATTTCATCGTTATTATGCAATATATAAGTGACAAGCAATGTTAATAACTAATTAGGTTCTTAGAAGCCCGATGTTACCACCAAGCACAAATAAAAGTTTTCTACCTCCGATTCAAATTTCTTTGATTTCTTGCAAGTCGGGCTAGACCATCTTGAGCAACAAAATTTATCTCCTTAACCTCTACCTACATATAAAAATTCAAAATAGATATATCAACAAATGTATCGTGACCGATGTAAATTTAATACAAGCATCTCTATATGCATGCATAGATGTAAATTTGTTGTGAATAATATGAGTGTAGATTATAATAAAGATCAGATATTATAATAAAGATCTGACTCGATTCTACCTTTTAGGAATAAAAATTGATTAATTTAACCTCGCTCATAGTAAAAAAACATTACACGTAAAATGAAATTGGGATTCAAAATGGAAATTTGATCCATTGGCAGGAGGTTCATCCATCCTTAAAGGTTAACTATTGCAAAACTAAAGGGGTTGAAAGCACTGGACTTGGTTTATTTAGAGTCGACTCAAGCATGTAATCCGCACTAAAGGCAATCTTAAAAGCCTTTCTTTCGTAGTCAAATTGAAGAAAATCCTACTCAAAAATTTTCGTTTAAAAGACAATCTATTATAAAATATCTAATGTCCCGTATTTAAAATTGACCTTCCTCAAATTCATTATCTTCTTCACCCTCACCCTCGAGGGCCTCACCTCTTCCATGCAGGCTATTATTTGTCCAGGTATATACTAAATTATCCGTAACCCATAAGCTTTTCTACACTGTTCTTGTTTGTTCAAGAGAGTTCTAATTTCTGATGGGTTTGTATTAAGCAGTGCATCTGACGTTAATGAAGCAAAATAGGAAATAACATGGAAGAAGAATCGGAGAAGATGAAGAGACCAAAACCTAGGGGGTAAGAGACTTACACGGTCTATGTATTTCGGAGAACACGGTCGGAGTCGGAGCAAAAAACGGCCACTTGAGAAGACGGAGGGAGAAAAAACCTAGGTTTAGACATTACACCGTTACTGTGTGCATACTGTGTGTAGTGAATCTAATTTCATAAAAAAAAAAAAAAAAAAAAAAAAAAAAAAAAAACTGAGCAAAACGACGTCGTTTTCAATGACCACATGAATAGTGATATTTTAAGGCTCTTTTATTTATGTAGGATAGGGATAAACATAAAAATCTTAGAGGATAAGCATGACATTATATTTTCTTTAATATTAACCCAATCAGAATCCAATTAATGCAATATTGAAACATCTGAAATTCCATAACGAGGGTTTCCATCTATAAAAGAAGAAGAATTCGCATTCCCATTCACTTTTACTTACACAAATTAGTGGTTGATCAGAAGAAAGAAGAGGGAGAGAGAGAAGAAAAAGATAAATGAACTCACATTTAGTGTAATATTTGATTGATCACGTCAATTGTTTGTATCAAGAATATCAAGAAGAAGGGGTTACATTGAATTGATATGGAAACACGATTGATAGATTTGGATGGTTCTTCAGTTTTACGATGTTCTTCCACAGCTAGCCGCCTTTGATTAGTAGTGGGCGCTAACTGTAGAAGAACATCGAAAAATTGAAGAACTGAATGGCATAGAATTGGCTAACCAAAGGTTTTAATCTTGTTTCCATAATCAACTCCATTCTTTCAACATTCCATTGAAGCCGTTTTTTTTTTTCCCCTTTTGGTTCTTCAATTGGCAGATGTTCTTGAATTCATTTGTGAATAATCTAATCATTTTTTTGCAATTCTTGAATTTTAGATTATTTAAAAATGGCTTATGGTGTAAGAACATTAGACGATTGAATAATGAGGAAGGAAAAAACAAGCTACAATTGGGCATTGGAGCATTTGCCACTGGACCTATTTTCTTGTTCCAGAAAAAGGTTTACGAGTTCCAATCAGAATGAACTCTTTCTTTCTCGTAGACTTGAGGTATTGCGAAGATTCTTGATTATGTCTGGCTTTCATCCAAATGTTTGTCATATTTTTCTTGTAACGTGCATGCAAGAAGAGGCTAAACAATCTCATTACTAGTTATCAATATTTGTCTTTAAAAAAAAATGGTGACGTGTCTTACGTAAAAATATTGCTGAAGTGATAGTTTATATACTTGGGTTTTCAAGAAATTGTATCCCATCTTTGTAAAAAATTCTTTAGGCATCTTGACAAAAAGAGAACAAATTTGTGAATTTAGGTCACTTTCTATTATTTCTTATTGTCTCTCTCTAAATTCAACAGTTTTTCCTATATGAAACACTTGAGCAGGAGGCGATGAAATTATGGTTCTCCTATCAAAATTGGGGAAAAAAAAAAAAAAAGAAGAAGAAGAAGAAGAAGAAGAATCATAGGATTAAATTGTGCTCTCGGTCTTCTAAATTATGTACCTAATCGAATCCAATTAAAATCTTTTGAGATTTGAGATACAATATAGAGCTTGTTTGACAAAACTTAAAAACCCATTTTTGGTTTTTTTTCGGTAGTAATTTTGACTTTTCAATCCACTTTTAACATAAAAAATCAACAATTTCAACTCAAATAAACCAATTTTGGTCAAATAAACCAAAAATTGGTTTATAAACTAATTTATAATCTCTGTCAAACGGGCCCATAGAACCAACTAAAATTCCTTATGTTAATTCAAATTATTCTATTGGAATTGAGCTACACATTATGGAACCATGAAAAATTATTTTCCTGATCAAAAAATACTTCCATAATGAGTTTGAGGGGTTATGGATTACGTGCATATATCTAGATAATCATCCACGTACTCCCATTCACTTTTACACATTAAAAAAAAAAAATTTACTCAAAAGAATAGAGAAGAAAAAAATATTTGAGCAATAGTCTCAGACATGCAAACTTCTCTTAATTTCTCTTAATCTTATTATCAATTATGACGATATGTAGAGTGATCGTAATTAATATAGAGCAGGTTGTTTAGATAATTAAAAACCAATTTTCCGTTTTTTTAATCAAACAAGCACTTCCATGAGTTTTCTGTTAATTTCTAATTGGAACGGGATTAGGATCACACATATATAACAATGCATCCATTCATTTATACACAAACATTATACTCAAATCAAGATAGAGAAAGAGATGGAGGAGATTCGACTGTCTACAATGACGAAGAGGGAACCACTATTAATGCGGCCACCTCCTCTTCAAAATCTCACTCAAACCCACAAACAAGTGTATCTCTTTAGTGTTGACATATCATCTCATGAGAATAATCATCCCAATTCACTATTCACTCCTACTCCTCAAATCCATAAAACCCTCCCTCAAACCCCAATCTCGAAAAACCCTTTCAAGATGAGTCGGAGCCTCGCTCTAAACTGTTTTCTCCTAGAATCTTGCAACAAATACAATGGAATGGAGGACCTTGCCTAACTTTTTGTTCCAGAAAATGCTTACGAGTTTCGATGTTACACCGAATCGGAATGAGCTCTTTCTTTCTCATAAAGATAAAGAAAAAGCGATAGAATTCTTGACCGATCTCGAAAGAAATCAACTTGACAGAGATGGTGTTAACTCACCCGTACGGGAATTTTGACCATTTTCTCGACCATTGTAGCACATGCGTGTCTTAAAGATCTTTCGAGCTTTCTTTTTTTTTTGAAGTTTTTCTCGAGAATTCAGAATATAATGCTTGTTGTCCTTTTTTGAAAGTTTTACAACAACAGAATTAATTGTATGAGATATTTTTTGATTTTTTGTTTATTCAAACACATGTCTACAAAAAGATTAAATGTCCAAATTACTTTTTTAGATGCACATTTTTTGTTTCTTATACATCTTTTATCTTTACAAGCAAGTGCCCTCTTTAATTAGCTCTTTACTTTTTCCTTTTTTGTACAATGCTAAGTGCACATGTTTTGTTATTGCAGCCCCACACGGTTTTCACAATACACAACTTTATTGATAAAGCTGGATAGTGCTCTTTCAAGTATGTCTCCTGTTTTAGGACACCCCATTTTTGGCTGACTTTTCTTTCGTTTAATCACATGAGATTAAGCAAAAATCTTGTGTGAGTACATAAATGTCCATAAAACAAAAAGGACTATATTGTACTGTGGTAGTAACTCATACGGGTTAATATCAACAATGGTCACTGTACTTCAGATTTAGAAACATTGTTTGCAGTAGCTTTTTTGAAAAAAAATAAGTTTTTTATTCTTTTTGACTTTTCAATTTTTTCAGTAACAAAAAACTAAAAGTTCAAAATCAGAGACAAAAATGGATTTTGAAAAAAAACTCTGCTGAACGTCCTCTTATTGTCACTTTTGAGTCTCCATCCGCCATTATTTATAAGCTACTCCCGCTACTCCTCTTTCCCCACGCTCCCATCTCTTTAGGAAAATGGACTGTCAAGGAAAATCCCTTTCCGTTTACATTTCCTCCTTCATTTTCCTTTCCTTGTGTCTATTTGCAGCTCCATTTCCACCCAAACTCTTGTCGTCGGCTCCCTCCCTAAGCCTCAGTCTCTTTCTTGGACCACCCCACTTATTCCGACAACTGAATCCGACTCCGAAACTACACTGTCTGTAGACTTGCACCATGTCGACAATTTGTCACCTTCTGCTCTCAATTCTACTCCAGAAGCTCTCTTCAAGCTCCGCCTCCAACGTGATGGCGTTAGAGTCTTGACATTGACTAATATCGTCGCGGCGAATACTCAGACGAACGTTTCTGGGGGTGGTCGACACGCGCGGCCGCGAAGGGCGGGTGATTTCAGTAGTTCTGTGACTTCGGGTCTTGCACAGGGAAGTGGCGAATACTTCACGCGTCTGGGAATAGGGACTCCGGCGAAGTACTTTTACATGGTGCTGGACACTGGGAGTGACGTTGCTTGGATCCAGTGCTTACCTTGCCAGAAATGTTACACCCAGGCCGACCGGGTATTCGACCCGGCTAAATCCTCGTCCTTTTCCAGTGTAGCATGTGGGTCACCCTCTGCCGGCGGCTGGACTCCCCAGGCTGCAGAAACCACAAGAAATGCCTCTATCAAGTGTCTTACGGCGACGGTTCCTTCACCTTCGGTGAATTCTCTACTGAAACGCTGACGTTTCGGCGGACGCGTGTAAAGAATGTGGCCCTCGGCTGCGGCCACGATAATGAGGGATTATTCATTGGCGCCGCCGGTTTACTGGGTCTCGGCCGTGGAAAATTGTCTTTTCCGATCCAGACCGGCCGCCGGTTCGGAAGAAAATTCTCTTACTGTTTGGTGGACCGATCTGCTTCCTCTAAACCGTCATGGATTATTTTCGGGCACTCGTCGGTTTCGCGAAATGGTGTTTTTACCCCCCTGTTAACCAACCCAAAGCTGGACACGTTTTATTACGTGGGCTTAAATGGAATTTCAGTCGGAGGAGTCCGGGTTCCGGGTATCACAGCATCCCTATTTAGACTTGACCGGACCGGTAACGGAGGTGTAATTGTGGATTCGGGCACGTCAGTAACCCGTCTGACCCAACCAGCATATATCGCTCTGCGAAATGCTTTCCGAGCCGGAGCTTCGAATCTGAAACGGGCACCGGATTTCTCTCTGTTTGATACTTGTTTTGATCTCTCCGGGAAGACGGTGGTGAAGGTGCCGATGGTGGTTCTGCATTTTACAAATGCAGACGTGTCATTGCCAGCTTCGAATTATTTAATTCCGGTGGATACTGACGGAAGGTTTTGCTTTGCATTTGCGGGTACAACGAGCGGGTTGTCTATTATTGGGAACATTCAGCAGCAAGGTTTCCGGGTTGTGTTCGACCTGGAGAGCTCTCGGGTCGGGTTTTCTCCACGCGGGTGTGCTTAGGACCACCCAATATCACTTATCACATGATGTCTCCTGAATTATTGATGTAATACAGAGCAAAAATGGTATAATATTTTCAATTGGTCTGAAAATTATTGGAATAAGCTGACAACATAGAAAATGTATTTGTTTTAAGAATGTTCGAACAATTATATTTGCATCCTCAACAATGTTGAAAATTTAATATGTTTTATTAAAAACAAAGATATTTTGTATCTCTCGCTTCGTATTGATATATGATTCTTTAAGATTTCATTCAATTCAAATATTATATTTGGTACGAGTGGTAAATTGTAAAAATTAGTTTGTAGGTCGCAATTTTCTGAAAAGAGAGATCATGATACTATCGAATGTGTCTGTATTGCTTATCGTAAAGTAGATCTCGCAAGTCTTTAACCAAGCATTGTATCGAATCGGGACGAACAATGTTTTATTCACTTAAATAATCTTTATCTAAATTTGTATCGAATTTATTAATAAAAACACAAATTAAATGAAATTCTATCCATCACTCATGTCACATCTAAATCTTAAACATTGAAACACAAGTAGGTGGGAGTTTGTCTTGTAGGTGTGAAGTCACCAATCACAAGCCAACAAGCAATCTGACCGTACATTGCGTTGAATCTTCAAAGACGATATCGCCATCACATGGAGTATCAACTATCACGCACGGTGTTGGACACGCACACAACACTACAACAAAGTAGTCTCAAGTCAACAATTGCTAAAACATTTTTTCTCGAGGGACCCACTAATTTTGTCACTGTCCCACGTTATTCTCATCATCCTTAATCATGATACGAGATTGCACTCTGTCTATGCTAATTATATGTAATTATGTAGTTAATTATGTTTATTAAATTCGGGTATAAAATTAAGAGGCCAACATGATGACACGTGCTTTTAATGTTTGACATGGGATAATGTGCGTTAACTACACTTTTGCCCTGTTTGAAACCACTTTATGAATAAAATGGAAAACCAGATCAAGTTGTAATTTCAATATTACTTGGCCTTCCAATAAAAAAAATGACTTATTTATCGGTGTCGAAAAACATCTACCATTTTCCACAAAATGGAATCGCACCCTTAGTTTCATGGATCTTCTTTCTTCCTCTCTTTCTAGAGGTATTGTAAAATAAATTTAAATTAGTAATTACGATCAATATAAATAGTGATATCGCTCGACATATAAGTCAAACTTGAATATTGTGATTATGGGGAAAAAACAAAGTAAATATACAACAATGATGGCTTCATAATTGAGAGTTTTAGCAAGAAGAAAATATTTTATCATTTTTTTTGTCGTCCTATTTTCTTGAACGGGATGGCATTTCACGGCTACATGATGATTAACTATATGCCTTCTCCATCATGGTAGGCATTCTACAACTACTCCACGGTCCGTGAGAAGTGGCCATGAAGGAGAAACGTAACTGTGTTAAAAGTCATTGATAGGTAAGTCGAGTCACACACCAGACAAGTGTATAGAGCTGTCTTCAAAACAAACTTGTATTAGATATAATATTTATATATAACGATTGACTTGTGCCAAGTATCATATTTAGTAACGATATATAATACTATTAGTGTTTAGTATCAGTCTAGATCAAGGGCGGAGGGGAAAGGGGTCCTTGGGGTGCCCAGGACCCCCCAAATTTCTGAAACTGTATTTTTTTTTTTAATTTTTAATTTTTAATTTTTTGTTTTGGGTAAGTGATAACCATAAGTCCAAACCAAAACATAAGCAAATTGCCCAAACTATAAAATACTCAAAACAATGCTGTAAACCCAACAAATATTACCCTACCCAAATTTCAATTATCCAACCAACCAAAAGTCCAATTCATACTTCTTCTAATCTGATAGTCAGAAACACAATTGCAAATACACAATCAAGAAACTTCATCGATTCAAATTTTATTTTTGAACACGCAAATAAATAAAAATTGAATCACTTCCTCATTTTCTACAAAATTCGGATCGAAGAATTGATTTGGCGATTCCCTACATCATGTTCATCACGTAACGTAACAAACTAATAGCAAATCAGCAATGGAGAGTCCCTCTTTCTAGTAAAATCTTATGTTTATGGGAAGATGAAATTGATATGGGATTACAAAATTACAAATGATTGGCTCATTCCTCAAATGATAATGCAAAATTAATAAATGCATTTTGCTTGTTAATACATATCGTGTTTAATTGATTTTTTTTTTCTTTTTGAGCTTGAGTAATATTTAATTTCATTTGTAAACCGGATCTTCCTATTTTGGAGGATAATTTTATAGTAGGCAACATGAATAAGAAAAGTTTGACTAATTTTAGATCTTGAATATTTTTACAATTAATTTTTCAGAAGCTTTTTTAAAGTCTACGACTTTATAAAAATATTGTTTTCATAAAATGAGCTCAATAATGTAGTTTGAGGAAAAAAATTCGGAGAGCAGAGCCGCAGACCTCCCCGCCCGCCCCCATAAAGGACCCCCAACTTCAAAAAGCCTCATTCACCACCGATCTGTATAACAGTGATCCTAACATCCTACATAATATTTAGACCTGTTGATGATCTCGCTAGGCAGCGGGATATGCTCATTCCCTACGTGATTAAAGGTACCTAGTGGGCCTTTGCTTGGTATGCTTAGATAAAGAGATTTTGACGTTGAGTGGGCCGCTAAGGGATATTAATGGGCCGGACTTTTGTCTTAATGAGTTAGTTCTCGGACTTTCATAACATTTGGGCCTTTAGTTTTATCTTTGTGGGTCTCTCGTAAGTCGTAACGTCATATAATTGGATTGGACTGTGGACAATGGAAATACATTTTTTGGGCCTTCCAGGCCCAAAGGCAAAAGGACGCCAAAATGAAAGGCTTGATGGCCATGAGACGATGGGCCAACAACCTAACAAGGCCCAAACCCAAACTAACCCAAACAGAACACAAACAAACACCAAAGGCCGGAGCCGGATGCTACATGCGTACAGCACTCAAAATTCTACTTTTAAGTTTCAACTTTTCCAATTATTAATAGTCAAAATCAAAATTTAAAAAAATTAATTAAATTAATTCATTTTATACTATACGGCTAAATCAATTCCCCTCAGAATCTCCAGATCATTTCTCTGACATTCAACCAAAAAAAATTTATGCATATCAAGTGTCAATCACGCAGTCATTCGATTCTAAAATTATTCTAATTATATTTAATTAAATTTAAATTATCAAACAATCAAATTAAATTTGTGAGAACGAATTCAAGTTTTACCAACACTAGGATTCACGAATCTGCCTACATGTTCCTTAATCAATTATCTGTTTAATCGCTTTAGCTTATAATTACCTTGAATTGAAAATTGGTGATCATAATATAATCAAAAGCCTCTCTCGATGGTCAATCAATTCTATATCGATATGCGAACCTAATTATCTCTAATTAATATTCGAACATAAACATATACATTAAAATCTCAAAAACTCCTAACCGGATTTCATAAAGTATAATAGTAATTTCTATCTATTATTGGACCATATGTTATTCAATATCACGTGCTTAATCTATATTGAATCTCTCGACTTCAATATAGATCACAATATATTCTAATGGTGATCAAGCATTAAAATAATAGAAATAATGAATAGAAAATAATCAACTCAAAAGCAATTAATTATTAAAATGGAAAAATTTCTGATTACTTAAAAATACGAGGTTTCATCGTTTATCCTAGCAATAAGTAAATAATCGAATTTATCATGTTTCGAAGAAAGAAAAAGAAAAGTAAATAAAACCCGTGATTCCAGCTCAAGATTCTCCAATCCGTTCCTTGATCTTTAATTCTTCGCTTATATGTTTCTTCCCAAAATTCGCCTCCCGCAATTTGTCTATTCTTTGGCTTTTATACTACTCCTTGAACTCTCCAAAACGTGGCTTAATCTGGACTTGATAGAATTTTAATCCCATCAGGAATCTACTTAAAATCTGTCCGGAAAGCCATGCAATCGCATGGTAATTTTGGTTGATTTCTTGGATTCCTTTCTTTGTTATTTGCTTGTCAAGCCCCGAAATTCTTTATCCTTGCACTTAAGTCTTCTTTTTTTCTGCTTTTCTATCTTTTCGTTGAATAGACATTTGAATTTGACTTTTCCTAAAATAATAAGAAAACAACACGTCATTAAACTAAAAACTCGTCCCCCTTTTGTGAGCTTAGATAAGTACAAATTTGTACTTATCAAACAACATTGCCAATGTATAATGAAAATAACTACCGGTCCAAAAATGTACAAATTTGATTTTTTATCTCATAAGATACCACTTTATTGGTCCAACAATGCAAAAATGAGCAATCTGGAAGCATACCTTTAAAATATACATATAGTAATTGTGCTAAACAATTACTGAAATAAATAAATCTGATTTTTTTATCTCATATGATACCAATTTTATTGATCTAGCAATGCAAAAGGAGCAATCTATAAGCATACCCTTAAAATATACATTCAGTTGTTGTGTGTCAGCAATGGCGTGACAATCGAATCGCTGTAAGCTAAACGAAAGGGTGAAGAAAAATTTTAGTTCCTGGACGTGCACATATCAAGTGGAATTGGATAAAAAAAAAAATTTGTACATATTACTGTTAGCCACAGTTTTATTCGTGAAATTATTTGCATATTAGTTGACAACATAAACCAAACAAAAAAGAAAATTGTCACACATTCGGAAGCAAATTAAACATGAACGTTTAACCGCAAGTGGGTCGATTAACATAACACAAACTAATATGAAAACATTAACTAGAAAAATACGGTCCACGAACGATTATTACAACCCACAAGGAAAACGAAGATAGAAGAAGTCTAAAAATTTTAATTGGAACGCTCACAAATAGCAGCCACCAATGCCACGAAACAGATACTTTCACTTATGAGAAGCGGTCAAAGAAGAACTACAATAATCTAAACTTTTTCTCAGAGGTGTCCATATCAGCAAAAAGTGCTCGATTCTCCTGGTTTCATATGTATTGGACGGCATAGAAGTACAACTGAATGCCTCGTTCAATCCCTGCAAGGTTGCGTACAATGCGAATGCATTTAGAAATCGATGGGACGTCAAAGGATGATGACGTGCGGTGGTCTTCAACTTCACGTCTCTAGATTGTTAATTGAAACTGAAAATATTTCGTGTCTAGATTTTTTTTTTGTCGCCCACGTCAAACCAGCAGATGACTTTCTTTTTCCACTGCTTGTGGCCCTGCCCACTTCTTCCTGGCTCATGCTCGTTTGACAGTTGGAAACATCAATCGGTCCGTTGCTCTCGTCGCTACCCTCGTGCTTGTCTGGATCTGCATCTTGGAAAATCTTAGCCGGCTCGAAATCGAATTGTTGGCTCTAGCTTCAAAAAAAAGATTTGGAGTCGCAAGTTTACCCATGTGGCAGATATTCCTTTGAACAAAGTCAAGTAATGATTCTGGAATAGGGACACATCTCGTCCTATAAATTTATGGTATTTGTCATGCTCCTGTTTTATTATAAAAGTAAACTTTAAAGCATATGTTTAGGGGCTCAAATGAAGCATAATTTTTCAGCGTTATTTCCTTCCAACATAATTCTTGCCACCACAATACCTAAGAACTGAGAAAACAAAGTGCAGAGATTCTCCAAATGTTATCTCACCAATGATTACTACAATCCTGTAAGATAGCCTCAATCTCCATTTTGCTTAATGGTTCGTGTGGAGAAAAGATAAACTTCAGCTTTGGAGGGCAATTCAAGTGTCTTGTTTTATCATATTTTATATCTCAAGTTTATATGAAAATGTTATCTTTACGCCATTTGTTTCTCGCATCTTCGGATGATTATTATCAATTTTTAGCAATTGCTTATTAAATATTACATACGCTCATGGACATTGTAGTTTACTGACCACAATTTAAAGCTCGAAAATCAATTCTAAATGTAAAATCAAGAACAAATGGGATCCGCAAATGATATACCTTATTATAATAACTGAAGCAAAAATCAAGAACTACGCACTAATGGAATATGCAACACACGCATTTGCAAAATAGTTGCGAGGACATATGTTATTACCTTAATTTTCCTATCACACCATTCACTTGTAGCATCAATTGTATTCAGAACGGGTCGATGCCTATACCGGTTTTCCTATTCATGAGTTCATTAAAGATTACAAATTCTGATTTCACTGCGGCCCCTATTGGTTCTTGAAGCTGTGCATTGGTATATTGGCTCCCGTAATGGAATAGAAGCCATCGACAATATTCTTCCAACCCTCGTGGGTGAAGTGTAAACCCAGTCGTAGGCCTCACGATAATTTCTTCATCGTATAAAGATATGAACACTCTTTTGGCCTCCGGATCCTACTACGCACTTGTTTGGTTAGGCTTTCATTGTTTTGTTTTGTTTCCTTTGCCCGAACTAGACGGTTGAAAGGTTGAGAGTGACATATCTAACCTAGATATGCGCTGAGAACATATATTCGTTAATGTTGATAAATGTTGTATGATAAATGAGCACAAACAAAAAGTTAAATAATGGGTCAATTTCGCACAAAGAAGACACTAGTTGGAAATTGAGCGTGAATCGGTAATTTTAATCCGAATAGCATCACAATCACTCTGGTTGGTCAAAAATGGTTTTCAACTTACAGCAAATCGTATGTATCGTATGTATTAAAAAAAAAACACACACACACACACACATATAAACAGAAAAAGATTAAAAAAATCCAATCTCAAAAAAATAAGATATAGAAATTTAAAATTAATAAGTCAAATTAATATCATTTGAACCACATCCCATTTTTGCTTTTGCATTAAACAAGTCAAAATAAGGGCGTGAACTAGGTTAGCATATGTTTGGTATTGCTAAAATTATTTTTTAAATACTTATATTATAAGTTGTGAGTGAACGTGTGGATAAGAAATAAGTTATAAACTATGATGCACCAATACGGATACGCGTGTTCGATACGACACATATCGGATACGTCGACATGTGATTTTTGAAAAACTACTAGCACGCTGTTGACATGTCAATTAATTTTTTAAACGCAATATTTGAAAAACTACCGACATCAACATTGATACGTCGTCGACACGTCGATTAATTTTTTACACGCAATTTTTAAAAAACTACAAACACTGACATTAACACACCGTCGACATGTCGATTAATTTTTTTTTTCAACATTTATAGTGTAAAGAAAATGAAAATTTCTATACTTATTTCATAAAAAATAAATACTCAAAAAATAATTGACTCATTTTAATATTAACAAACAAATAATTGACTTATTTAAAATATTGACCGGATCATGGGGATTGATCTATTTTCTAAACTCTAAAAAAATACCCGACAAAGTGTCCAATACGTGTCCGACACCGACACCGACACCGACACCGACATGTCGGTGCTTGTGGCGTGTCCGTACTTCTTAGTTTATAAGTTGTAGGTCCTATAAAACGTGTGGATAAAAAATATATTTGATCAATTTGATCAGTTGAAATTATAATTTAAGCAATGACAAACATGTGCTTAGGTTGATCGAACTATGTTAATCTATAAAATGTACAAGTCTCATGTCGTATCAATGCATGTTAGGACTAGAAAGGCCAGACTGGCCGATCCAGCTCAAAACTTGACATGCCACACAAAAAATTGGATTGTTTACACCAGCTTGCTTACAAGCACATTTTGACTACTTATAAGCACTACCAAACATGTGCTTCGTGTGTGACCATTGTATCATTTGCATGTCAATATTACATTAGTTTCTTGAATATCTTGAAATATGGAAAGAGTACAATATCCCACAAGTCTTTCTTATAGATAGACTTATTGCTTCGAGCTTCCCATAATTTATCGATGCGGGATTCTCAATATTTTCCATAAGCGCACACAATCATTTAAGAAGATTAGAAGAGTGTTTTCCAATGTAGCATGTGGGGTCACCCGCGGCCGGACTCTCCAGTCATAAAAAACACAATAATTGCCTCTATCAAGTGTCTTACGGCGACGGTTCCTTCACCTTCTGGTGAATTCTCTCATCAAACGCTGACATTTCGACCTAATGCGAGGGATTATTCATTGGCACCACCGAAGTTATCGTGTCTCGGTCGTGGAAAATTGTATTTTCCAATCTAGACATGCCGCTCGGTTCGTAAGAAAATTCTCTTCTTGCTTGGTAGATCGATCCGCTTCCTCCAAACTGCTGACCACTAAAATCGTAGGTAACAAATCATCGGCCACCTCCTCCGCTGAAATAATCAACTTAATCCTCATATGGAAAGCCATCCGAAGATTAAGAGTTAAAAGAGCAAGAATTTGGCTAAGGTTTTCAATTGTTCTCTTTTTCCTTATGATTTTAGGGTATTTATAGATTTCTTAAGCTTGTGGGCGTTTTGGTCATTTTGTATTATCCGAACATGTGTCACTTTGCTATTTGAGAGTTTGATAATAAATTACTATTCTAGAGAGTTCTATGACACGTGGCAGAAGATTATTGGCTCAGCCTTCCTTTTCTCTAGATTTGGTTGTTATTCTCATATGTGCTTTTGTTATAACTGATTTGTCCACGTGGACATTCCTCCTATGGTCCCAGGGATATTCTTGTTATCTGAAAATAGATGGTAATAGCGACAACTATGTTAATACCCTTCGTCTAACAAGTTTTTTTCTAAGTGATGAAGGTACAACCGGTATACTAGAGTTAGGCTTGACTAGATCTCTAGTTGATTCTTAAACCCTATAACTTCGATTACTTAGGAACGAATGAGCGAATGTTATAATAACAATATATCATATTTTATCATTCTTTTCGATGAAGAGACGAAGGATTTAATTTAGGCGAGCTATTCAAGCTTCGCCAAACTATTCTTGTCTTCATCAAAATGCGTAGGGTGATCTGCGAACCATTTTCTTTGTGGGGCATAACAATAATCTCCAAAGTCCGAAGTCAAAATATTCATATTGGGCTAAGGACTCAAAGTTGAGCCTTTTAAAACTGTATCTTCGCTTGAACTTCTTCTTTTATGTTCCGTATACACAAGTATAGCATTCTCATTAGATTTATCCTATGTACTCACTCATTAACAGTTTTGCCACGTGACGCCAGAATCTAACCGTCCATGGTCAAATAAGATATTTATATGTTCCCTAGTAGCCTCAACCGACATATTTTATTGGAATCTAATTAATCTCAAATTTAATGGATTCAACCTTCGCCGCAAGGTTTAACCCCTCGCCTATCAAGGTTCGCCTGCCAAATCAACCTCTTTTTATATAAATTATGAATTGATCTTGCAGCTTTTCGTTGCGAAGCAACTCTGACCAAACTTAATTCGATTTGTTTTTATAGTGATGTCGTTATAGGCTTTGTGGCTCTCTACATAGATCCACCGTATGTCCACATAAAACATTGATGTATCATGTAAAATCATGTAGTAACACAAACCATGGGTTATTTTCGGGCACTCGTCGATTTCTGAAATGGCGTTTTTACCCCCTCTGTTAACCAACCCAAAGTTGGACATATTTTATTACATGGGCTTAAATGGAATTTCAGTCAGAAGAGTCCGGGTTTCGGGTATCATGACATCCCTATTTGGACTTGAACGGGCCGGTAATGGAGGTGTAATTGTTGATTCGGGCGCGTCAGTAACCCATCTAACCTAACCTGCATATATCGCTCTACAAAACGCTTTCCGAGCCGGAGCTTCGAATCTGAAACAGGCACCGGATTTCTCTCTATTTGATACTTGTTTTGACCTCTCCGGGAAGACGGTGGTGAAGGTGGCGATGGTGGTTCTACATTTTACAAATGCAGACATGTCATTGCCAGCTTCGAATTATTTAATTCCGGTGGATACTAACGGAAGGTTTTGCTTTGCATTTGCGGGTCCAAAAGCGGGTTGTCTATTATTGGGAACATTCAACAGCAAGGTTTCTGGGTTGTGTTCGACCTAGAGAGCTCTTGGGTCAAGTTTTCTCCACGCGGGTGTGCTTAGGTGGGTGTAGTGTGTGTAGAGGGTGTGAGAATGGACACAATATCACTTATCACATGATGTCTTCTGAATTATTGATGTAATACAGAGCAAAAATGGTATAATATTTTCAAGAGAAATTATCTACTCTCGTAGTGGGGAAAAATATTATCAAGGCAATTAGAATCGTGTTCAGTGTGGTCATTGTGGAACTCCACTATGAAGAGTAAATCATTTTCCATGTTCTCAATTAGTCTGAAAATTATTGGAATAAGTTGACAACATAGAAAATGTATTTGTTTTAAGAATGTTCAAACAATTATTTTTGCATCCTCAACAATGGTAAAAGTTTAATATGTTTTACTAAAAACAAAGGCATTTTGTATCTCTTGCTTTGTTTTGATATGTGATTTTTAAAGTTTCATTCAATTCAAATATTAAATTTGGTATGGGTAATAAAATACAAATATTAGTTAGTTGGTTGCAATGATATGAAAAGAGAGATCATGATGTTATTATCTACATATATCTTGCTCATCGTGGAATGGATCTCGTAAGTCTTTAACCAAACATTCTATCGAATTGGGACGATTCATGTTTTATTCACTTATTAAATTGTCTTTCATCTAAATTTGTATCGAATTTACTAATAAAAAGACAAATTGAATGAAATTCGATCCATTACTCACGTCACATCCAAATCTTAAACATTGAAACACAAGTTGGTGGGAGTTTGGCTTGTAGCCTGTAGGTGTGAAGTCACCAATCACAATCACAAGCAATCAAGCAATCTGGGTCGTACATTGCGTTGAATCTACAAAGACAACATTGCATCACATGGGGTATCAACTATCATGTACGGTGTTGGACACACACACAACACTAGAGGTATCATGACGGTAGGTCGGTCAAACTCAAGATCGGCCCATCCGCTTTTAACTGAATCTGGACCGCGCTTTGAATCGGGAGGACTATTCATATTGGACCTTTAATATTTAAACTTTAAAAATAAAAAATAAATGAAATGATATTTTTTCTAAAAATGGCAGAGAAAATATAAATGAAATATATGACAAATACGTGATGTTTTAGTCCTTTTATATATATAAAAACATAGAAATTGAATTAAAAATTAACAAACGTGAATTTATTATTGTTATTTATTTTTATTTAGTAATTTAACATATTTTTGCTATATATGTTAAATTTTTTTTTAATTACAATAAGTAACTAAATTTTTTAATAATTTCAAAAAAAGTTAATTTTTATTTATATACGAGCCAATTCGAACAAATGCCCACATGGACTCGACTCGAATGGACCGACATGTGTGGGCCGGGCTCATGTTCAATTTTTGTGGGCTGGGTTGACCGGACCTCAACCTACTGGTACATGATTTTTCTAACGCGGTTGTCATCGAACTTCATCGGAGGTACCGATCGACATCCTCTGTCTGATCCGAATTGACACCTCCACACCACTACGACAAGTCAACAATTACTAAAACCATTTTTCTCGAGGGACCCACTAATTTTGTCACTGTCACACGGTATTCTCATCATCATTAATCATGATACGAGATTATTGAATTGCACTCTGTCTATGCTAATTATATTTAATTATGTTTATTACATTCGGGTATAAAATTAAGAAGCCAACATGATGACATGTGGTTATAATGTTTGACATGGGATAATGTGCTTTCTTAAAAATATCTACAAAACTACACTTTTGCTATTTGGCCTCCCAATAAAAACAATAATGACTTATTTATCCACGTCGGAAAACGTCTAACATTTTCCATAAAATGGAATCGCACCCGTAGTTTCATGGATCTTCTTTCTTCTTCTCTTTCTGGAGGTCTTGTAAAATAAGTTTAAGTTAGTAATGACGATCAATAGACGTATTAACTATCCATATCGTTTGACGTTTGAAAAGATCTCCACCGCAACGAACTTAACGCCAAGGTTGCTCAAGATTTTTTCGGGTTCAAAAAAAAAAAAAAAAAAATAATAATAATTTTAAAACAATTAGTGATAAAAATGGTAAACCCAACGTCTAAAACCAGACATTGTTGTTGACAAACGCCACCATTAATTTAATAATCGGTTATCCAATCGGTTAGATTTCTTTTCTTTTTTTAAAAAACTTTCATGGATCTTCTTTTTCTTTTGCACAACGAAGGTCTTGTAAAGAAAAGTTTTTGAAGTAAGTAATGACGATCAATATACATATAGTAACTATCCATATCGTTTGACATTTAAGTCAAACTTGGATAGTGTGAATGTGAAAAAAAGGAAAATATACAACATTGGTGGCTTTGAGAGTTTTAGTAAGAAGAGAATATTTGTATCATTCTTTTTGTCGTCCCCTTTTCTTGAGTCCTCTTTTCTTGAATGGGATGGGATTTTATGGCTACACCACGATGATTAACATTATGCCTTCTCCATCATGGTAGGCATTCTACAACTACACCTCGGTAACATAATTGTATTAAAAGTCATTGAAGGGTAAGCCATGTCACACACAAGACAAGTGTGTGGAGTTGTTTCGAAACAGACTTGCATTAGATATAATATTTATATATAACGAATGACTTGTTCCAAGTGTTATATTTAGTAATGCTAATGTTATACAAAAGATGAATAAGTTTTGTAGCCTAGATTGTTATAAACTGTTGAATGAGTAAACAATCACCTGAACATGGGAAAATTGGATTCTTATGTCTGCATTGATTTGGCATTAATTACATTTTAGTCCACTTTTATAAACTGGACACTAGTTTATACAATTAAAAAGATAAAACTTGTCCAGCATTGCATACCTAAACACGTCATCACAAGGGAAAGTGGAGAACTGTCACTAAACAGACTAAACAATTTAAAAAATTGTACCAGCACTTTCATTTTACTATAGAAATCTTTAGTACAAAACCCTATGCCAAATGGTAACAAATTTAAATGAATTAATGCCAAGATCATAAAATTACTCAAAGGCATACGAATAAAATGCACAACAAATCGAATATACGATATAAATTTGGGGGACACAGGAAAGTCTAAGCCTTTTGGTGGATTGCCTTCTCATCTGCCTGAAAGATAACCAGTAAGCCAAAACTCACAGTTCTAAACTAGAAGCTTATTATATTTTGCCTGTCTCGAGGTGCAACACATTGCCACAAGGAACGATACGAGGAAATATTAGCAGCATCAACACCGAGGGATGCAAGATTGCGTGCATACTCCTGAAAATCATACACAGTTGAGAGAGCAAGCCACTAATGATAAAAATGCTATCAGGCAGAATCATCACTCTCGACCAAATGTTGAAATTGTAAACATAAGAAGTTTAGTTTAAGATTCTTTAAAAAATGTTTGGTAGAGAAGACAGCATTAACAAAACAAAAAATTGATAAAATCTTGTTAACTATAGTGTCCTCTGGCGCTGCATACCAAAGAATGACACTTACCTGAATATCAAGAAATAACTGCATGCACATCTTGTCAGTATCAGACACAGTATGGTCTGAGACATCTGTGCTTGCTCCAGCTCGCTTTTTGTGCACCCAAACGTATTTTCTGAAGAGAAGACTCCGTTTTTCGGGCCTGTTATAATAAGTGCCAGTTAAATGCCATGTGAGAAAGATAGCAGGAATTTACTTTCTCGTGACTAACAACAAAAAGCGAAAAAGCCAAAACCAGCTTTTGGGCAAAAACTGCCTAGTGGCTATCCAACTGCTAAGGGAGTAGAGCCGTAAGCATGTTTGGCAAAGCTTAAAAAGTGAGTTATAAGCAAATAAGTACAATTCAAAATAAATATTTTTGGTATTAGTCAAAGCTGGAAAAAAGTAGGTTACATGTTCTAACAGAAACGTAGGAGTTACTTTCAAAGTAATTTTCTTTGTTTAAGAGTTAAGAAGAGAGTAAGTCACCCAAACGTGCTTAGAAACAAAAAGCTACTTAAAAAGTAGCTTTTATTTTTTCTAAGCTTAGCCAAACATGCGCATATTCATTCAGATCCCATAGATGAGATTTTGGCACAAATCCATTCGGGAGTCCAGGAAGGGCCCTAGAAATTTTTTATGGTCAGTGTCAAGGTCAAAAGGGATGACAGAAGTCCTAACAATTCAGACAATATGCTCAGTAATGTACATACCACATTAACAAGCTCAGCAGCTAATTCATAATATCGTCGAGTAATCTCACAAGTAGCAGCCTGCAAGAGTTCATTTCGGAGGTCATTTGTTAGATACGTGGCAACTCGCTCTCCGTCAAGAAAAGCCTGCAGAAAGTAAGGTGATTTAGATGGAAAAACTGTGTTTCAAAAGAAGTTGATAACATGTTGGAAAGCCAGTAAGAGAGAGGCATAATATTACTGAAGGTGGGGAAAATATAGGCTATTCCTTGAAAAATCAATCTCTAACGGATTGAGAATATCACAACAAAGCATTTAAAGGTCTACATAATCATGATCACAATTGTGGTATATTTTATTTTCAAGTTTACAAGAATTTGCACAGATTTGCATAGAGGGTCTTGAGAATTATACATGAGGTGCAATGGTGCATACCTAAAATAGATGCTGATCTTACTGAGTTTCATGTATCACACATGATCCTTGCAGATACCTACTCCACCCCAAGACCAAGGTGTTAGTGTGGTATGCGTCACCTCTTCTTAAGCAGCTCTATCAACAATAGATGGTTTAATGCTCTTAACTTTATGGAGTCATTGTGGAAGGTTCCATTCAATACATTATTTTAACGAAACATGTTGTACTCATCAGGCACACATCATCTGCATCTATGTCATATTGACAAAAATGTTGGTTCTTACCACAGGTATGAGTCCAAGAGAATTAGCTGTTCAAGCATCTATCATTTGATGCTTAAAATGAAACCATGTGGTATGGGTATTTGTGCAATAATAACAGCATAAGCAGCAATAGCAAGAGGACTTGCTAAATTGATATTTTCTCCTTCCATATAGGCCCACCATACTAGTCATTCATATCATACAACTGGAATTTTATGTTACAATTATTGGTGCTAATTTTATTGTCTAGGGAGAAGTTACTGTTTCTAATGAAAGCATATAAACTATTTTGACACCAGAGTTCAAATACATGTAATATATTCACTCAAGATTTTAAATGGATAAAAAGATAATCTGACATAAGCACGTCGTCATTTATCTTATAGCAAATGACCCGCGTGAGAGGAAATCTATGTTCAATAAGAAAATATTCTGGAGGTGAAGATATATGTACCTTTAAAGGACGCAACACCCCAGATACATATGGTGAATGCCTAACAGGAAGAGGTCTCTGACCCACCCTATATGTTGCAGTTATTCCCTTTAACTGTCGCAAGTCCTACATAAAATTTGGCACATGGCACGCCCCAAGTAAATTATATCAGGTCAATTTGTAGTCCATGGTTAAGCTGAACATAGAGCATGTTTGGCTAAGCTTAAAAGGTGCCAAACTGCTAATGAAGTCCAAGGAAGCTTATTAGAGTAAAAAAATTGGAAAAAGATGGCTTACCTCCACCGACTTTTCAACTAATGTTTCTATTATTGAATTCATTACAAGAGGCAGAAGAACTTTCAGGGAATTGCCGCCCTGCAAAATACTCTGCCTTACAAGATCAAGCACTTCAGTGGAACACGACTTGAGAAGCTCAAGCACATGCTCTAGGTAACCTCCACAAATTTCCTCCACCAGACAATTTAGATCATGAATTATCTGTATAAGAACTGTAATTAATAAATATAGTGGAATCATAACTTGAAGGTTATCATAAGGTGGTCATCTAGAATATCAAAATCGGTTGGGCTGGTAAATATCATGGCAGGGGAGTCAAAAATCGTGCGTATACCTTCGAGAATACTCTACAGGATGGAAATGTAAACTTTTTTCACAAATTGTACAAGGCATCAAATTAACAGTGGATTACAAGTTACAACATGCCATATCTGTCTATCCGTATTCCAGGATATCAGACAAGGGGAAAATGAAAGAAGGAAAAAGAAACTCAGGCAAAAAATATTCAAGATTTCAACAATTGAAAATTAAGTTCAAAGAGAGAGAACCACTTAGCACCAATGACAACAAATTGGAAGTAAACTGGTAAAAATAGAACTAAACTCTCAGCCCAATCTCTTTATAGTCTGACCTAATACACACACACACACAGAGGGAGGGGGGGGCGACAAACAAACAAAGCCTTTCACAGTTGCAAAAAAGCAGCATGTTGAAAATGACCATTGTACGGAGCCACAAGTCCACACTATTTACAACTATTTAACAACCTCGTGTCCACTGAACAAAAAGATCAATAACACCAAGTAAACCATATCAACATTAGTATATCAAACCAGCAATTTCAACTAATGGGCAGTGAAGGCCACATGTAAATATCATAAAATGTTTTTAGTGCCATCTCAAGTAATATAATATGATGAGTTCCAATTCCCCAAGTAGGGAAAATGAAATTATAAAATCCAGGAGCTGGGTCAGAGGTACCCTAGGGCTCCATGGCCCCAAAGATATGATAATTTAGAGTTCTAAAACAAGTCACACAAAGTGAGGACAAGGGGGAAGAGCAGGAACTAGATGCAAATTACAGCAACCCCAAGGATAATACTTGTCTTAGCCTCACCCCCACTCCCCACCCCTTCACCTTAGGATTTTTTTTTCCAAACTCTTTAAAAATCTAGCTTCTCTGTCCACCTGCATCAGCTTTAGATGAGTGATAAGAAGTTGCACAAGTCAAATCCCTCTAGTCTACACAAAATGTGATTTCCTTCAAGCATTTTCTCCCCCACCCCCACCCCCCCCCACCCCTCCGGGGAGTAAGGAGATCTCCCTTGCCTTCATTTCCACTTTCATGCTCTGTCTTTATGTTTCACATTTCTACACATGTCAACAATGATGATTTCACATACGTCAGTTTGATGCTCAAGTTTCTTCCAGAAGTGGCATATGAACACTTACATGATTGTATCACTGAAGCTCTCTGATTGGAAAACATTAATCAATTAAGCCAAACAAACTGTGGATAATTTTTCAATCACTTGCTAATCATTGATATTTTCTAGGCATTTTCTTCATAAAAAATATTTAATCAATATAAATTAATAGTCACAATCTGAGACAAGTTTTAGATAAACATGAAGATAATCCTTAAATTGTAAGGAATGGCATTAAAATACATCTAAAGAGAGGAAGTGGACTGGGTAAGAACTAAGAACTCTTAAAAATTCATTTTGTACAGACAAATCATACAGATGGTCTGTGAAAGAAAGATACATACATAAAGAAAATCTTCTGGGGTAGCGGAAATAGCCCAGTCAGATCCAGATTTGGAAAGTGAATTACCAGCTTTGCGAGAATCCAGTCCAACCGACAACCAGTTCGAGAATCTGAATGATAATACAGTTCAATATTCTGATACATCAATATGTCCATTATCAAGTCAAATCATCAAACAGATGTATATTTCTAAACCCAGCCAACAATGAATGTAAACTAACCGTGAAAGAAGTTGCAAAAATAGGCGTAAAAACTTGTCAGAGCAAGAAAAGACGAGAACATCATCCTTCCAGCATGATCTCAAGCAATCCAAAAGAGAGATACTTTGCTTCAATACTAAGTTTAAAGAATGTCCCTGGTCTGAGGATAAGTTTTGAGAGGGCTGAAGTGCAGTAACTATAAGTGCTGATTCCAGCGTCCCAGCAATTTCCTGAAATCTAAGGCAATTAATTCATATAAGTAGTTCTATCTTTACGTTTCACTCATTTATTATTTTATCACCTTCCTAAGATTGGAGAGGCCAAGCAGACTTAGTTATAGACCATATATCAGATCACAGTGAGTACCTCAATGTGAAATAGACCCCAGTATTCCATTGTTTCATGAATTCCATATAGACTGCTTCTTCCTGAAATTTAGCAATTGCAGATCTAGAGGGGCAGTGACCTAGCATGACAACGTATAGTGTTACAATAAGACGGAACATATTAGATTTGCATGAGAAAATAGTTAACGAGCCAACCATAAATGTGAATGTCGAATGTGCTGAAGGTTCCTCCACTACCTTCTAAATAAGCCAAGAAATTTAGGCTTGATTTGTAATTTTTTAGGAACTCTGTGGGCCTTCCAGGAGAGAAAGCCCCCGGTTTTCCTTTCTGGATTGCTGATAGAACCTCTCTGAGAATAGAATTGGCCAGAAAGCTGAATACATGTAGACCTGAATTTTCTGCGCATAATTTTATATACAAGAACAATAAGCAATCATTTAGAAATGTCGAAGTCCAGCTAATCTTGTTATCCAGGAAATAAAAAATTAATTAGCAGTCAAGTAATACAACAAGGCATAGAAGTTTTAGAAAATATGGTTCAAAATGTAAACTCAATATTCCTGTGCATTTCAATAACATATGCATGATTCTGCTGGTGCATTTTTGAGGGTTGTGTGCAGATGCAAACGACTAAATGAGGACTTTATGTTACAGGAACTAACTGCAATAAAATTTCGAGAAAGAAAAGAGTTCGTTAAAGACAAACCATTTGAAGGTTAGAGGTTGTTAAACATATGTAGGCATACAACAAGTCAACAACAGGGATTTGCTTTTTCCTTAATTTTAACAGATACACGATAATTTACTCTTGCGTGGTCTCATACACAGTGCAAATATCCTCTGAATGTGTAAAAGGAAAAGTTCTTGCTTCTTGTCCAAATTCCACCTTATGGCATCATGGTTTTGGTCATTCATTTAAACTCTCCTAATTTATTTGTTTTCTTGAAGAAGAAATTGCTTGTCTGTAATCTTATGAAGGCACAACATCTCTATTGTCCATAAAAAAGGCTCAACTCAATTAAAAAACCTCATTCCACTTCAACTAACTCGCATATATTCTTATTTCTTCATTCTTAGTTCAAGGTTTGTCCACATAAAACCCTGAAGGCAAGAAATCAATATAGCATTGGTACAAACTGCTGATATTACCAGACACCTGCATACTAATTATCCAACCTAGAAGTGCACATCATCTACAATATGACAGTAGCACCCTGAACTAACAATGACAAATGAATTGACTGATAAAGATGGAATGAAATTTCAAGTTTATTAATTCTGCTTCAAGGGAACAGGAGGACAATAAAATTGCAATATTCCTTTACTAACACTGAAAAAGCACACGATGGTAACAAGCATACCTGTAAAAGATATTTCCAATAAAAATTTACAATCATCATCAATGTATTCCTTGATTCTTTCATAGTCTTGGTCAAGTTCGTCTCCAGATTCCCCACCAACTTCCCCGGATGAGCGGCGCAGGATAACCTTCTGTACAAATGGTGCCACCACCTTTGAGCGAAAAATATCTTCAGCACTCGTGGTATTATCAATAGCAGCATATGCACGTAGGCAATTGTATATTGCATTTGCATCTTTGTGCTCCAGTCCATCTACAAAACAGTGACCCAAACTTGTATCCAACAACAAGCCAGCATTCTGTATCCTCTTCACCATATTCTCAATGAAGGGCATATTCTGTACTGCCATCATACGAGAAGAATGTGGGTAAGTATTGTAAATCCCATAGACGGAGTATAAACATATAGAATAGAGGGTGTCACAGCTAAAACAGTGAATTGCAGGATGAGCGAAATATCAAACCACATAATCAGGTCTCAGATCGACATGTCATCAGGGGCGGAGGTGGGGGGGTCCTGGGGGGGACCAGGACCCCCCAACTTTCTGGAAAAAAAAAATTTTTTTTTATTTAAATATTGTGTTTGATTCTACTATTTTGGAGGTAAGATAGATTATTCATAGCAAGAATAGAGCCAATTAATTAATTGTAGCCCACAAATGTTGACTTTTGGTTACTTTATTTATTACTAATTTATCAATTTGTCCCTCTATTTAATAATTAGATACACACAAGAAAGGTAAAATTGAAATTACAAATTTATTGAATAGAATGTGGGCCAAAATTTTTTTAGGAAAAATCTATTTTTTTTCAAAATAGTAAAATCAAACATGCTTTTAAGATCACTTATTCTTCTTAATAATCAACCAAAACAAAAAATAGTAAAGCCCAAACCCAACAATGAAAACAAATAAAGTCCAATCTAACTCGGATTAAATTGGAATCATTCAATAACCAAGAAGAAAGTATTGAAGTTAGTCTTTTCAAGCAATCAGAACAAACACGAAGTGAGTATCGAATACGTTTAACTGCATGAATCGATTGTATTCAATATTTTCTTGTAAACTTTTTAAAGATTATGACATAAAAAAATATTAGATTCTCATAAAAATTGACTCAGTAATCGTGGTTTAAGAAGAAGAAGAAAAAATGGAGGCGCTGCCCCCGAACCCCCGAAAAGTCTCCCGACCCACCACTGTTTGAGGACCCCCCAACATTAAATTCTCGGCTCCGCCACTCGCATGTCATAACTCTACTATTGAGCCTATCCATGTGTAAGGCAGCAGGAAATGAAGAGTAAGGGAAAATCAAATCTTTTGGAGGCAAAGGCATACATTTGGCTTAAACATAATTTATGTGTTGAAGATATTACCTTAAACTGTTTCAAGTATTTACAGTTCTTCAAATAATATAGATTTACACAATGTTAGTATAATTCTTGATTACTGCTGCTTGGGGTTGGGGTTGGGGTTGGGGTTGGCCTCAGATTTATATGTTTTAATCAATGAATCAAGAGTCAGGGATTCAATATTCTGAATTTTACGTAATGTCATACTAGGAATTCTACGAGCATCTAAACATCAATGTAGCCATGGCAATGGTGCAAGCCGGCTCATGCCTTATTCAGAATGTATATAATGCAGGCTGCAAAATTTTATTTTAATTTTATTTTATTTTTATTTTTAAAATTTTGAAATTTTTATTAAGAAAAGGGAAAAGCTTGCTGGTGGCTCGGCTCAAACGGCCCAATACAATCGAGCCAAGAGCCAAGCCCGAGCCGAGCAACTTGGCGCATGATGGGGAGAGGGGAGCGGAGTCGTCTTGGCTCGGTCCATTGCCATGGCTATATCAATGTCTTAATTCTAATGACAACAACAAACTAAAGCTTATTTCCTATAATTTGCATAAATCCCGTTTCAACACTTTGTTCGGTGAATAATGCATCTCTTGAAAGATCCACTTCAATCACATCATTTGCAACCATACGTCATATTAGTTTTGATCTAACTCTCCCTCTTGTAAGCCTCCCTCTATAAAATCTTCTATTGGAATCAAATCACTAGAGATCAAATCGTCTTTAGGTTTACACCGAAACATGTCCCAAGTCCCAACTACCAAAGTAGTGTCCTCAATTGTACCACGTCCACTTGTTGGTGTACACTTTACTACTATATTTCTATTTAACATTCTATTCTTGCTTAGTTCATTATACCGTGCTATGTCGTAGGGGTGAAAAAAAAACCGCCAAATTGCATTGCAAAATCAAACTGAAATAGTTTTTTCAAAACCGTTCGGTTTAGATTTCAATTGTTAAAAATCCTTTGAAACTGTTCAAAACCATTTAAAAATTTTAAAAAAAATAAGGTTGTGAGAATGTTTGAGACGCATGAACTAAAAGTGAAATTCAATTAAAAATTAAATCATAACCAATTAGACCCAACCACCCAATTAAACCAAACCCAGAACCCATCGGCGACCACCAAATTCAGTGATTCACTATTGACCAAGACTATTCCAAATCATCTAACCCTAACCCTCCCTCCATTGCAATCGACCACCTTTCGCACGTAATTTGAGACTTGATGATATAATCCCATTGGAGAGTGAAATTGTAGTAATGCAAAAAGGTAGGAAAGGTCACAAGAGAAATAAAAAGTAAATTGTGGAGTCATAAAATACGCAAAGATGGAAAGGCAATATTTATTGTGGACTAGTATATAAGCATGACTCTAAAAATTACGTGACTAGTACATTGGAAAATCACATCGAGACGTTGTGCAGGAAGTATCCATAAATGTTTCAAGACGAAAATAAAAAGACGACTTTTTATAGTAAACCTCAAAACAATAATGATGTTTTAGAGAGTATTGGTAGTCATCAACAACCTGTCAAGTTTAGTTACAAAAGGGTTAGAGAACATATTACAAAGTATTTGTATTGTCTAAGTTACTTTTTTGACAAGTGAAAGATGAACGTTTTCAATATTATACAAAGTATTTTTTCTCAAAATTTGATTTTGTTTCAAGGGTGATAGTGGCCAAGGATATATATAGTTTGTTTCTTGATGAGAAGAAGAAATTGACATAGGATTTGTTTGAATACTGACCATTGACATTGATACAAAATGTCAGTTATTTGTGTTTGATTGCTCATTGAGTTGACAATGATTGGAAACTTCAAAACAAATTATAAGTTTTATCCAAGTGCCATACAGGTGATATAGTGGAAAATAAATTGATTTCTTGTCTTTATGATTGGGGAATTAATAAAAGAAATTGTGTAGCCAATGATAATGCCTCATCCAACGACGTAACAATAATGAAATTGAATAGTAGTTTTTAAGAGAAGAACGGTTTAGTTCTTCGTAGAGAAATGCTTCATAGATGTGTTTTGCTCATATTCTCAATCTTATTTTTTATGATGGTTTAAAAGAAATTATCCATGCTATTTCACCAATTCGTAAAGTATGTTAGATCTTCCCCAACACGACTAAAAAAGTTTCAGGAGAGTTGCAAAGATGCAAATATTGGGTCTAGAGGTTTGTTGTATTTGGACGTGACAACTAAATAGAATTCCACATACATGATGTTACAAGCAGCAATAAAGTTTAGAAAGACATTTGATATTTGGGAAAGTGATGCAAACTATATAAAATACTTTGATGAAGAAAGATTTGATGGGAGAAATATAGATGGACCACCAACACATGCTGATTGGGACCAAGGAAAAGCATTTGTGGGATTTTTAAAGACTTTTTGTGATATGACATTGAAAATAAGTGGTTTCTTATATGTAACATCCAACACTTCCTTTCAAAAAAATATGTGAAATTCATGGAGAATTGAATTAATTAGCTAAGCTACCAAAGAGCCAAACAGTTTGATGGGATCCATGGTCTTTAGTATAAGAAAATATATGATAAGTATTGGAAAAATCTTGAAAAGTTTAATTAATTGTTGTTCATTCCAAACATTCTTGACCCAAGATGCAAGTTGGAATTGCTTAAAGTCGGATTTGAACTTATTTACGATGTATTGCAAATATATTTTAAAAAAAGTTGATAACACACTTCACGAGTTATATGAATGTTACAAGGAAATGACGACTCCACCATTAGCTCCATCAAAAGAGGCTACTCAAAGATACAGCCCAAGTCATTCGCAACAACGTGTTGGGTATTTCTAAACTCAATCCCTTCAATTTTAAACCTAGACTCGTGCAGGATGCTCAAGCTTAAAAGAATGATTTGGTGGATTACTTGACCAATTGTTGTGTAGATTTGATCGATGACCCTTTCGAAATATTACTTTGGTGAAATTGAATGAAAATAAGTACAAGATTGTCTCCAAACTGCCAAAAATGTGTTAGCCATTCGAATATCCACATTTGCTTCTAAGTCTGCAATCTCCACTAGTGGTCAGATTCTTGATTCCTTTAGGAATTCATTGAGTGCAAAGATGGTTAAGACGTTGTTTTGCACAAAACATTGGTTGCATAGCAACAAAGAACCTATAGTGATTCATCAATACTTGGATGACTCTAAGAAACCCATAGAAAATTATACTATTTTCTATTATCGTATTCGATATTTCTTGTTTCTTTGTTTTTTTAATTACTTACTTCATATCATTTAATAATGATTAATGAATAGAGAGAATGAATCGACCAGAGATATTGTGCTAATTAATATCAACAAAGAAGTTAGAACTAAAGTGTTGCTATTTTTACTTAACGACTTTCAGTATCATTATACTGTCTACTTATTCACATTATCAAAGCAGTATAGCTTGCAGATAGTGCTTAATTATTGGTCTTAGAAATAGAGTTCAAGTTCTGAATATGCATACCTAAGAATATCTACTCCTTGTTCATTGTCTTACAGTTATTGCTACTAATAATGCTAAAAGCACTGATGTTTTCAAAACCCTTGGATGAACTTCAGTAGATTTGTGTTAATCTTAACATTTAGTTAGCTACTATTAACTGGTCAGTTGAGATTAGAAAATGTTCAACAAGTTGAATCTACGAAGTTAATACAATTGAGGCTGTAATATTTAAAGAAATATGAGAATTTGTATAATAGTGAGAGGAATAAGCTGAGGCCATTAATTAGTTGGATATATTTTTATTGTTTCTAATTTTTCTCTAAAAACAGATGATGCTTATTTCTGGAATTTAATAAATCATTTTCCTCTGCTTTTCTCCTTAAAAAAACATAAAGTGTGACTGCATACTGATGCTGATAGCTTAATACTGCTTAATTGCTGCCACTGTTGTTTGCTACCTTTGTTAATCTGCAATGGAAAAGATAAGAAGTGTAACAATCTACAATGTAAATGTGGAACTTTTGCTGGCTTGTTTGCTACCTTTGTTAATTGTTTTGAATAAACTTTGTATTACTTATTAGCTTTAAGGTTGTTTGGACACTAATATTCTGTAATCGTTTAATAACCCAATATAGAAAACACAGCACATCAAATAACTGTTTGTAGAACTTGCCTTTTAATTTAGAAATCATTCTATCACACGGAATCTATGTAACACTTCTCCCTTTCATGCACTCGGCTCTAATCCAACGCATCTGCACATTACATCCTCTGCAAGTCCAACTTCCTTGTTAATAATGAACCTAAGTACCTAAAACAATCACATTTTAGAATAACACCATCTTCTATAATGACTTCATCACCATCCTTATTTCTATTATTACTTGTATACTATCTTACCTTCACTTATCCTAAAACCTTTAGATTCCAAAGTACTCCAAAGTTATAACTCACCTTAGTCTCATCTACTAAATTTAAGTCATGAACAAATGACATACACCAAATAGACTTATCTAGGATATGCTTGTGAGCTCATCCACGACTAGAATGAAAAGACAAGGACTAGAGGCATCTTGATGCAAGCTTACACAAATATTAAATGATAATCAGGCCAGTATGAAGCAAAGAAATTATAAATATTCTTATTTTACACGCCCCCATTAGTGTGATCGTGAATAACTCAAAAGTTGGAAAAACTCTCTAAAATGGTCATTAGTAACAAAAGCCAAAAGATATTAGTGTCAAACATAAATATATTACTACCAAAGAAGAAGTCCAAACATATGAACAAGCAATAAGTTGCAGAACACAAATCCACAAAAAATAATAGAAGAAATGCATCAAAAGAAGGAAAATAAAGGTCTGTTATATGAGGATGGAGTGAGAAAGACCTTTGCGTGAGCAATATAGAACTTCAGCCGATTCATTTCACTTGCAATTCTTTCAAGAAGCATGCTTTGAGTCTCTCTAAGGTTTGTTCCATTTTCTGCATGTTGGAAGGAGATACCGTTGCTTAATTGACCCTTTTCTGTAGAATTAACATTGCCGCTGGCCCAATCAGCTGGCACACTAGGCAGCTCCTTTATCAATTTTTCGACCTATATAGATATCAACTTTCAGTACATATTAGCAAATTTCAAATAAAGCAGCTGGAAGCCAAAACAGAGTGTGGAATGCGTATCTTCTTTATTTACTATTTATTCTTCTTCCCTTTATCTTCTGCATTCTTGCATCCCAAAACCCACAAAGCCGCCCATAAGGTTCTGACCTATGAGTCCCAACTAAATGCCCATATCTAAAGAAGCACAAACAAGCAACTACTAAATAGACAAAAAAAAAAAAAAAATACAAAAGCAAAAAAAAAAAAAAAAATTCAAGAAAGCCCTTAATTTGAGTTGCAGGTTTTGACGATGAAAATTAATTCTTACTTCCACAGCTATGTAGAACTTGATTGAATTCCACATTGACTATAGTCCATAGATTGAGCAGTAGCGTTTCTATACAATTCGGTGTCAGTTATGCTCTTGAAAAATAGTTCAGCTTCAAGTGATTGGGTAAAGTATAGAGTTTATATCTCCATCAAGAGAAGTTGGCCCTGTGTGAAATTTATCTCATCGCAGTCGAACTCAGACACGACATTATGTAATCTTGAACTCTGACTCAAATCGAGTATTCAATGATGTGTTTTAGACCATATAACGATAACAAAATCTGGACTTTTTACAATTAGAATTATGTGTGATTCTCCCTATACCTTGCAAAAATAAATTAAATCACTTCGAATTTAATATAAACTTTAATTTATATTCTCCTTTCTCTTTTTCATCATTTTCCATACTCTTAAAACTAAATCTTACCACTCTAACCCCACTCCTAACCGCATCAATCCAATAACCTCATAATTTCCACTCACAAAATTGCTCTCTTTCTCGAAATGTGTTAAAATTCACATGCATTCAAGGTAAGACCTCTGTATTTGGCCTGCTCGACTCGATAAAAGATCATTAGTGACAGGATGCCAGGATCCATAACATCCGTAAAACATAGAGATGCCCCGTCTCCATAGTTAGAAGCACATACATGCTCTAGGTTCCTAGTAGTATATGCAACAGTGAAACAGATCATAACATCTAAATCCACAGACAGAATCAATTTCCTCAAGGTCCAATACCAATAACGTTTAACTAATGCATGTGCAACCAAGTGCACAATTCATTTGTAACTCGGTGCAAAAGAATAATTGAAAATCGCCACAATGAACTTTTAAGGATCAAAAATAAAAACAGAAGACGATTAAAAAACGCATACATAGAATAATATAAATGCCAAACATACTCCCATATTTATCTTACATTTTGAAATTGTATCTTACTCCAGCATAGTTGACATAAACACAAATAGAAATTTGTTCAGCCAATTTTACCTTGGAAACAACGTGAAATGTATCCAGCAACAATTCCAAAACCTCCGGGCCTCATTGGCTTCAGCGCGCTGCTTAAGCCGGCTCTGGAGAGCTATTAAAGAACCGTCAACCGCGCTACGGAACCCAAGTATCTTCTCTTTGATCTCAAGCAACGGCGCCCTCATTCGAACCACTGCCGCATCCACATCAACAAGCTTAGTACTAAGACTAACAAAATCCGCATAATCTCGATTAATCAGCTCAACGAGTTCGTGCTTTAGAGCACTCAAGTGTGACCGGAGCTCGGATCGGAGAGTGTCGAACGGCACAAAGGTGCGGAGATCCGATATGTAGGACTCCGGGTCAAACTCCGGATCCAGGAACTTGGACGGGTTCAGCCATAATGGGTGGGCGTCATCGTTCGGGTCCCCGAATAAATCCGTGGCGGATTTCGGCAGTGGAGAGTGGAGATCCGTCGCCATTGGAGAAATTTGATTTGGGCTCTTGTGAGAGGGGATCTGATGAATACGGGAGGCTATGGGTGGGCACGGGTCGGTTTTTATATACACTGTAACAAATTAAAAAATGTTAAGTCATCTACACAGTAACACTCACGGCCAAAAAAATGGGCAAAACCATGTATATACGTTGTAACACTAGGACCCGAGATTGGGGTGGGCAAATTGAACAAATTAAGTCATTTTACTAATTTTGAGACACTCACACAGATAATCAACACAAATATTTTACTGATTTTGAGAAAAATAACAAATTTGATAAGCAATTTTAACTTACCTGGGTCTATTTGCGATGGGGATCAACTGAGTAGAAGACGGCTACAGCAGGGGAGACTGTGGTTGGGGTGGCGACTGGAGACCGGCGTCGGCGGGGATTTTTCTGGGTAGGTGGCCGGTGAGTGGGAGTGCACTGTGCCGTGGTGTGAGAGCCAGCTAACTGAGAAGGGAAACAGATTTATGGCTGGGATATTTGGGTAATTGGGTTTGGGTCCCGATCGGTTTTCTGATTTTAGGAGGTTTTTAAGTTTATTTTTTAAGTCAAAATCAGAATTTTAGGCTTTTTATCATTAACTAGTTAAAAAGCACGATAAAAAGCACGAGATTTTGTAATAATATCGTAAAATTATTTATTTTTGTTGAAATTTTTAAATAATAAAAGTTTGATAATTATTTTTTATTTTATCTATCCAACTTTTCATCAAGATCTAGGGTTACTTTGATTAAAATTTAAAATATTACAAAATTGTCAATTTGCTTATAAATTTAGGAAAAACAGTAAAGTACCTCAAAAGTCAGGCTTCTTAAATCTCTAAAAAAATATAGATGCTCAACCGCCTGTGTTGTGATGTTAATTTTTAAAGATCCTTTAATTTTAGAGATTATATATCTATTTGGGCTTGTGTCTTCAATATAAGATGTAGAAAATCACATATATGTAAATTGTTCAAAAAATTTCCATTTTATTCACCTTTTTCATCATCATTAAGAAAAATCATAAACCCATAATTCATCTTCACTTTCACTTTCATCTTCGTAGGGCAAAATATTTTTTGATGGCATGGCATTATTAATAAATGTTATAGAAATGATCTCTATTTAACAAATTTTGACAAAGCACCAAACAATTTCTCCGGCAATTACTCCTTCAATTGTGCCTCCAAAGAAGAAATCCATGTCCACCGTCACTATTGCAATGCACCCTAAAGCCAAAGCGTAAAAATTGTGGTGGCGATTGTTGAGCTACCAATATCAACATATATTTTAAGATAAGTATGTCTTTTGTGGTAATAATAATCCAGAACTTTACCTAATAGGCATGCAGAGTAATTTCTCACTGCAGTTTTTATGATCCACTGTCCATTCACAATTTTGTTTACGATCATAAATCTATTGTTGCAAAAAAATCCGACCCATGAATAAATTGATACAATAGTGAATTAGAGTGAGGAATGATGAGTTAGAGTTAGAGTTAGAGTTTGAGTTTGAGGCTAGTGTTTCCAATTAATTATATTTCAATTTATGAAATGAAGAGACGATGATAGATGGATTTGTGGAGAATTTTAGATGCCTTAATTAAGATTTAATTGAACCAATTTTAAAAGGTATTTTAAATTAATCAATGATAAATTGAAAAATCTAAAATATGAGGGATGATATTTTGGTCCAAAAATGTTTATCCCTTTTAGAGATATAGTATAGTTTAAATATAATAAATGGAGATATAGTCTTTTCAATTTCTAAGGATTATATGTGGTTATAAATGCCGAATTATGAGTTTAATTATAACAATAACTTAAGGACAATTTAGAAAATATAAAATATTAATGAGGACACACACAAGTATACCACTTCCCCACGATAAAATTTGATTGTGAGATCTATGAAAACTAGTCACTGAAATTTGAACTTTTTTATTCATAATGGAAGTTTGATTGGCGAAGATGACGATCTGAGTTGCAGTGGTTATAAATTTTAGATTGAGACAATGTGTATAGCAAAGAGAAGATCGTTTGAATGAATTTCATTTGAGAAAGAGGTTGAAGACATAGAAACACACGAACGTATATATACATATTTTTTACTTCTAATAGTGGAGAAAATTTCCTACGGTCGTGATTATACAGGTCGGGTTAGGGTAAAACCCCGACCCGAATCGATCAATTTGTCGAATTATAAGTAATTTGCCCGCCACTACTGAGGAGCAGGAGGATGTAAAGTTTCTATTTTTATTTAGAAATTTGGCAGGAAATGGTCAATAATATTTGCCTTCAGTTTGGAAATGGTTTCTAACGTTTGTTTTTTGGCACAAACGTCTCTAACCTATGTGTTTCAGTGTACAATTCATCATTATTTGATAAAAAGGTAAAATGCCCTTAAATTTTAGTAAGAAAGAATTGCAGTTAGTTTTATAACATTTGCAAAATGTACAAATAGGTCCGATACATTTATTTTTTATAGAAAATTTAAGGAAACTAACGAGTTTTTTTTTTTTTTTTCAATTAAGACTTTATTGACCAATTGATAAAATTCGTAAATTATTTTGTATATTTTACGAACTTTTATGAAATAACTAAACTTTAAGGTCATAACTATTAACCAACTTGTTAAATAAAATTATAAGTTTTATTATTAAGTAATTATATTATTTAAAATTTTAATTGTTATAATCATGAGTCATCGTATGAGTTTGAGAGACATACTAGATGCTAACATACTAAACGTACTAAATTTTTGGACTGGCATCACAGTCTGAAAATTGTTTTCAAGCATAAAAAAATTTGAATATGTCATTGAGCGGTCGTGCCGGAAACTCTTACTGAGGAAGGTACATCAGATACATTGCAAGCTTACAATAAAGTATAAACACAATGTTGACAATAATACTGCAACATGTGTCTGTAACATGTATGATATTTGCAACTAAGTCACATGAGTTACAAAAGCAACAAGAGGGTACGAATGCTTATGTCATAATATATCATCTTAATGAGTTATATGACGATCAGTTATGCACTGAACGGTATAAGACATCCAAAAGACTATTCAGAAGTATGATTGTAGAAAGCACCTTGTAGAAATTTATCCGAAATCTTTTAAAACGAAATAAAATAAGTTATAGATTCTTATGTTGAAACTTCATTCTTAAAAAATATATAACAAAAAAATATAATATACAAAATATTTAGTTTAACAAGACGTTCCAACCAAATATTAGAATATGATTTGTACGTGAGTAATTTACACTTAAACAAATAGTTCAATGTAATACTATCATTTCAAACAATGTAAGAAATGAAATAAATTCAACTTGTCATATCAAATATCACTATTGCAACATACGTAAAAATTAAACTTATTTCAAAAGATCATCATTTTTGTAAACCATAATATGTTCCAAGTCAAAAAATTGCAACGGAAACTTAAACATAGATTTTAACATATTCGAATTCTATCAATTCCATATTGTTATTAGCATGTTGCAACATGAAAGTAAACAAAACTTTATTTTCAAATAAATTGTGCAAACTTTAAACAGCATGTTGCAACACGGGAAAACGGAACTTTATTTTTAAATGAGTCGTAACAACATGTTGCAACAGTGCAACAAGGGAAAATTCAAAATCTAGTGTTTATTTGGTGCAGTTTAAAATGAGTTTTTTATAAAAGTTGGTGAAATATATTGTTGAAAATGACTTTGAAGAAAAAAATGTTTATTTTAAACTTAACTAAACAAGTGCTTATTTTTATTGAAGTTGTTGAATTTATAAAATATCACTTGTTGGTCTTCCATAATATAATTAATATCACTGAGAGTTTCGACGAACCACCTCTTTTCATATAATAATAGTGCAATAATTAAATATAAACATACTTACAAACTTGGAGTATTTAGTCTTATGAACATGATCATTTCAATCTCGAAACTTGGATTAATGTTCAAAACTATAGCGCTACATAAAACTCCCGGACGGGTTCATTTCAATATCAAAACCGAGAACTATTTTAACCCAATTTCAATCTGAAAACTTAAGAATACATTCTCTTTGTTGTTTTCAAAATTTTGTTTTAGTTTTTCGCTTTTGCAAAATACCCAAAACTTGTTTACTTTGATATTTTTGAAAATGCATTTTGAAAAACAACCTCAATTTTATAACATAAAATTGAAAACGCGTTTTTCTTGTTTTGAGTGTTTTCAATTAAAAAGCCCAAAAGGCCCAAAACACTCAAAACACTCAAAACACGCCATCTGCTTTCTTCCTTCCAATTGCAAAATCAAAACCCTTCCTTCGATTACATCATCTCCAAAGAACAAACTAAGGCGATTTTAGAATCAAATACAAAACCAAATCCACCTTCGTTGTAATGGCATCCATGGAGAACAAAGTACGACGGCGATAAACAAGAAGCTCCGGTGCTCACTCTCAACATCCGCTCCTCCTGTTCCAACGTCTCTCATGAGATCTTCGACCGAAGCTCCAGATTTCACTCTCTTCAAATCTTGGTATTTTTATGTGTGGTCGATCTTTAATTGCTAGGATAGTGTTGTTTTTTGTGTGTGTGTGTGTTTCTTGTATTAATCGGTGGAAATAGCTTTGTGGGTTGTCCGATTTATTTGATAAATCCAGATTCGGTATGGTATTGAGATTAATAATGTTGGGGATTTGATAAGTAGATTTGTGAAATTAAGCAAATGTGTGAAATTAATTATTCATGCTTGAATTTAAACCGTTGTTTGGTACGTGCAAATTGTTTGTGATTTGATGTATTGATTAATGGATTAGCTTATTTATCAACCGAACTTGAAAATGATTTTCATGATTTCCAATAGATTGTGGTATATATATATATATATATATATATATATATATATATATATATATATATTAAATTGGATGATCAATTGAATGCCGTGCTTTAAGTTTGAAGCATAGGCAATAGAAATGAAATTTGTACCGGTGATATATGGAATTATGGGTTCTTTATATTCAAGAATTTGGATTTACGCATCATGTGTAAATTGCATTTATCATTTGCGTGATTATAGTGGACGTGGAAGACCGCGTGGAAAAGAAGAGTTGTTCAACTATAGACACTCCTCATGTCGGAACATTATTGAACGTTGCATTGGAGTGTTAAAGGCAAGATTTCCTATTTTGAAATTAATTACCAATTATCCACTTAGTAGGCAAAGACAAATTCCCCTCGCATGTTGTACAATACATAACTTCATTCGCCAAGAACATGCTTTAGATAGTCTTTTCGCTCAATATTCATCAGAGAATATGGTATTTGAAGATGTGCCGGAGTCAAGTCAAGATCATGAAGTCATACAATTTGATTCTAGTCAAACAGCTCAAATGGGACAAGTCAGAGATCAAATTGCTACACTAATGTGGAATGACTACTCCATTACATGATTATGTAGATTTATTGTATTGTTTTAATTTCCCAAAGGTGTTATTTTTGCTATCAATATGTAAGCCTGTAATCTCAATCATCTTGCTATTCAACTGTTTCAGGCAATGTTATTACACAATCGCATTATGTAATTCTCAATTCACATCACATCATTTGCTATAATATTTTATGTCTTATTTTTTGACAAGTCAATTTTTGATTATTTGTTAATATTTAATTTTTATAAAAAAAATTGTAAAAATCACCAACTGTAAATTATATATATTGCTTGACAATAAATTCACATCAACTTATTTTATTTTACTAAATAATCAAATTCATTGAATAAAGTGTCATAAAATAATTTTTCAAAATTTCAAAGAGAACATGTTTTCTAGTTTTACATTGAGAGAAAGCAGTTTTCGAGAATGACAAACCAAACGTTTTCGGCAAATTTAAAATAGATTCTCAAAACAAAAACTGAAAATGAATTCAAAACTCAAAACTCAAAACTGAAACACAAAGAGAACAGGGCCTAAGATTTCAGCTCATATATTCAACATACTAGCATTAAAACATAAAATCAACAATTGAGCTTGAATTTCGTGTCTTACCATCACTTACGTTGTTGATTGCCTGACTTGAACGATTTGGAATCAAAATGCACTACCTCGTACTTGAAAAGTTTACTTAAAGTTGAAAAGATGAACTATTGTTTTGCAAAATGATAATTTTTCTACTTTTTTTTTAAAAAAAGTTCTTAAACTAAAATTTTACACAGAATTTTCAAACTTTGTAAAATAAAATAAGAAACAGATTGTGTGCAAAATGAGTGATGCCTGGAGGGCCGTGTAATGTATTTATAGGGAAAATATGATTTTAATTTGTCATAAAGAATGTCCAATGAAAGGTTTGAAACTCTCGATTTCAATAGTGGTTATAATATCGTATAATGGCCCTCTAAATTATGCTATAAATAACTGAATTTATGCATCCAAACGACCTATTGTACTGTCTCGAAAAATATCTAATTTGGTTGCGTCAAGAGTGGTAAAATTATCATTTCACCTTATTGTTGGAAAATAAGTAATTAGATGAATGAAAATTTAAAGCTTTTTAGACTTTCCAACTTTTCAACTTATATGTTGTTAATAGATTGTTAGTGATAGGTTATTGTTATAATTCTTGTAACTCACATGTTAATGATGTTGGAATTGAGTTGTTCTAATCGCCCGGTGAAATTGGAATGTCACTCTACACTCTGCACGCAATAAACGCATGACATATATAAACTTTTCGTGTCACTCTAAGACCTATATAAACATGTCTATTTTTCTCAATCAAAAAATCATCAAAAATTCAGCTTTTCTTCCTCCAAGTTTTCTTTCCCTCTTGCGGTGATATTGTTCGGCAATAGGTCGGTTCATTAGAATATAGTTGGGGTTCACCGTTGTATCCAAGAAGCGATCGTTCATAACCTACGGTGAAAGGCGAATATGTGTTAAGGAAAATTGTACACGTACAAGCTTCGGTTTGTATTTTTCTTCAATTTATATTATGGAATTATACTAGTTATTTATTTACTTTTTTTTTTTAATTATAATATAATGTTTAACGTTTTCATATTGATAAATGGATAACAAGCTTAAAACAGATTATAATCTCATATTGAATTAAAAACTGTGACAGGTCTCATACGTGTGAAACTAGTTTATTTACAAATAAAACTCATATTATTTGAGTAACAGTGAAATTGATTTAATTTGGCAGATTTTTGTTTACATTTCAGTGGTATATTTTTAATTGGCATATTTCGGAGTTTTCATTTTGATTCCAGTATTTGTTTTTCAATTTGATTGTAATTGGCATATTCCAATGATTACATTGGCAGAATGTTTTCTTAGAAATGGGTTAACAATTATTTTCTAGGAATTAAATTTTTCCAAGCTTCTGTTTCCTAATAATTATGTTGTCCAGAAACATATTATGCTCCAAATTTTAATTAATGTTTATCAATTCATGTTCTGTTCCCGTGAAAACTGTTTCTGCTCCAATTTTTTCCTATTAACAGCCTGGATAATTTCATATCTGCAAGTGTAACTTTTACTGAAATATTTTGCTGAAATTACTTCTAATTGCAAGTGTAACTAAACTGTAAAATATGTTTAATTTTATTTAAAAGTTGACAGTTTAATTTATTTAAAAGTTGAACTAAATTTTTCTTCTTGTTTTCGAAAATAGCAACTGATCCGATTGTTGAAGTTGTGGCTGCTGAAAATCAAAATGTGGCTACTGTGCCAAGTCCATATGTGAACCTGACTGTGGCACAAGTGCCAAGTTTTGTTGTGACCCAAATTGTGGCTCCAACAGGATATGTAACTGTTCTAGTTAATTATGGAGAAAAACTTGAGAAGTTCAATGGATTGAATTTCAAAAGGTGGCAGCAGAAAATGCTATTTTATCTGACCACCTTGAATCTTGCGAGATTATTGATTGAAAATGCTCCTAAACTCAAACAGAGTGAGGGAGACATACAAGATGTCAGCGCTGTTGAAACTTGGAAACATTCTGATTTCCTATGCCGGAATTATGTTATGAATGGCTTGGTAGATTCACTATACAACGTGTATAGTACAAATGAAAACGGCGAAGGAATTATGGGAGTCTCTAGACTGAAAATATAAAACCGATGATGCAGGGGCTAAGAAATTCATTGTTGGTCGTTTCTTGGATTATAAAATGGTAGACTCAAAAACGATAATCAGTCAAGTACAAGAACTTCAAGTTATCTTGCATGAGATTCATGCCGAATGGATGGTTTTAAGTGAAACTTTTCAAGTGACAGCAATGATTGAAAAGCTGCCTCCGGCTTGGAAAGATTTCAAGAATTACCTGAAGTACAAGCGAAAGGAAATGAACATTGAAGAACTGATTGTCAGACTTCGAATTGAAGAAGACAACAAAAGTTCTGAAAAGAAGGGGTTCAATCCTCCAATGGCCAAAGCAAATGTTGTGGAGCATGGTCAAAGCTCTAAGACAAACAAGAACAAGTTTGGGTTGTCTAGGAAAGGGATGAAACTGGGTCCAAAAGGGAAAGTTTCCAAAAAGAAATTTTCAAGAAAATGCTACAATTATGACAAAGTAGGTCATAAATCTTCGGAGTGCAGGTTGCCAAGAAGAAACAATAAGAAAGAAGTAAATGTTGTTGATGACATCACACATGATGTGTCTGAAATGAACATCGCTGCAGTTATTTCTGAAGTGAATCTGGTAGGATCAAATCCAAAAGAATGGTGGATTGACACCGGTGCTACCTGACAAGTCTGCTCGGATAAAGAAATGTTCAATTCTTTTAAAGCAACTGAGAATGGATAAAAGCTGTTTATGAAAAATTAAGCTACATCTGAAATCAAAGGCCAAGGCAAAGTAGTTTTAAAGATGACGTTTGGAAAAGAGCTGACTGTCAACAATGTGCTTTTTGTACCAGAAATTTGCAAGAACCTGGTGTCTGGGTCACTGTTGAAGAATTATGGTTTTCGTATGATGTTTGAGTAAGATAAAGCCATTTTGTCTAAGAGTGGAATGTTTGTTGGAAAAGATTATGTGTCTCATGGGCTTTTTAAGCTAAATGTAATGACTGTTAATCCAAAAATTAATAAAGTGAATAATTCTTCTGCTTACTTGCTTGAGTCTTCTAATTTGTGGCATGGTAGACTAGGACATGTTAATTATGATACTTTGCGTAGATTAATTAACTTGAATTCCATACTTGCATTCCATATTTATTCTAAACACAAGTGTGAAACGTGTGTTGAGGCAAAATTGACATGGTCATCATTTTAAACTATTGAAAGAAGAACTGAATCACTTGATGTTATTCACACTTACGTGTGTGATTTAAAATCTGTATAAACAAAGGGTGGCAACAAGTACTTCTTTACTTTTGTTGATGATAGCACAAAATATTGTTATGTCTATCTACTTAAAAGTAAGGACGAAGTTATAAAGAAATTTGTTCTTTATAAAAATAAAGTTGAGAATCAACTCAACAAGAAAATTAAGATGTTGAAAAGTGACCAATGTGGTGAATATTAATCACCGTTTACTGAATTATGTGCACAGAGCGGAATCACACATGAAACCACAACACCTTATTCACCTCAACAAAATGGTGTTGCTAAACGAAAAATCGTATTTTAAAAAAAATGATGAATGCAATGCTATTAAATTATGGGTTACCTTAGAACATGCGGGGAAAAGCTGTTTTATCAGTTAATTACCTTTTAAATAATGTGCCTCGAAAAAAAGAAGAAAAGACTACATATGAGTTATGGAAAGAAAGGACGCCTTCCTATAAATACTTGCGAGTGTGGGGGTGCCTTGCCAAAGTAGCTATACCTACACTGAAAAAGGTGAAGATAGATCAAAAAACTGTTGATTGCATTTTTATTGGCTATCCTCATGACAGTAGTGCTTATCTATTTCTTGTGTATGAATCTAAAATTTCAAACATACACAAAAATACGATAATGGAATGAGAAATACTTCATTTTTTGAACATATATTTTCGTACAGATCCATAGAGGAAGCAAGTTCCTCTAAACGGACACATGAAGCAATAGACTAAGAAGAACAACCAGAAGAAGAATATGAGGTTGAACCAAGACGTAGCAAAAGAGCTAGAACTAAAAAATTGTTTGGTCCAGATTTTCTGATTTATATCCTAGAAAGTGAATTTCAAAGCTTTAAAGAAGGTGTGAACTCTTCTGAAGGACCTCAATAGAAAGAGGCAATTAAAAGTCATATAGATTATATTCTGCAAAACCATACATGGAAACTAGTGGATCTTCCTCCGGGATGCAAACCACTAGGCTACATATGGATTTTCAAGAAGAAAATGAAAGCAGGTGGAACAATCGAAAAATATAAGACCATACTTGTTATAAAATGATACAGACAACGTGAAATCCTTGATTACTTTGATACATATTCTCCAGTAACGAGAATAACATCCATCAGGATAATACTTGCAATTGCAGCTTTGCGAAATCTCGTAGTACATCAAATGGATGTAAAATCTGCCTTTCTAAATAGAAATTTAGATGAAGAAATTTACATGGAACAACTTGAGGGTTTTTCTACTCCAGGGCAATAAAACAAAGTCTGTAAATTGATGAAGTTATAGTATGGCTTGAAACAAGCTCCAAAACAATGACATGAAAAGTTTGATCATGTCATGATGGAATATGGATTTAAAATCAACGAGTACGACAAATGTGTTTATATCAAAACACTGAAAATGACTATGTCATTTTACGTTGATAACATGCTTATAGTTGGAAGCAACAATAAGATGATTAAATCTACTAAAAATATGTTAAATTCAAGATTTGACATGAATGATATGGGATTAGTGGATGTGATACTTGGAATTAAAATTTCAAGAACATCAGGAGGAATTTTCCTAAGTCAATTACACTATATAGACAAAATTCTTGACAAATTTAATAAGGATGATTCTAGCATGGCTATAATACCAATAGATACCAATCAGCATCTATCAAAGAACAGAAGTGATAATATCTCTCAAGTAGAATACTCTATAATTATCGGAAGTCTGATGTACTTGATGTGTTGTACAAGATCAGACATAGCCTACACAGTTAGTAAACTGAGTAGATACACGAATAATCCAAGAACTGACCACGGGAAATAAATAATAATAATACTAAGGTATTTGAGATATACTCGTAATTATGGATTGGACTATACCAGATATCTAGCAGTTATTGAAGGATATAGTTACGCTAATTGGATAACTGATATAAAAGACTCAAAATCTATAAGTAGATTTGTGTTCACACTAGGAGGTGCAGCTATATCATAGAAATCTTCTAAACAGACGGTTATAGCTAGATCCACTATGGAATCTGAGTTTATAGCATTGGGAAGTGTGGTGAAGAGGTTGAGTGGTTACGTTACTTCCTAGAAAATATTCCTAAATGGTCAAAGCCTGTGCCAGCAATTTGCATACATTGTGATAGTCAATCTGCAATTGGTAGGGCACATAGTAACATCTATAATGGTAAGTCTAGACATATACGTAGTAGATATAATACCATAAGATAACTATTCTCAACTGGAATTATCTCCATTGACTATATAAAGTCAAAGGATAATATTGCGGATCCGCTAATTAAATGTTTGAATAGAGAGTTAGTTGGAAAGTCATCGAAAGGAATGAGACTTAAACATTTGGAAGAATAAGTTAATATAATGGAAAATTCAATTTAGTTGACTGGAGATCCTAAGATCTAGGTTCAAATGGACAACCTAATTGTAAATACTTAATTAGATCACTGTGGGGGTTCTCTCCTATCCATTCCTATGATGAAATAGTGATACTTGTAGAAGAAATGATAATCAATAGACTTTTAATGATTCTTAAGAAATCACCTATGTGAGAAAGAAATGGAGTCGCTTCTAAGAGAATTGTGTGAGGCGCAATTCTTGTAAACTCTCGCAGAACCAGGCATATGTTCACGGCCATAAATGAACATAACAATGAAAACTGGACTTTGTCAGAAAGAATTCTGTGTAAAGTATATCATCGTTTACACAAAAAGCAGAACATTTCAATGATATCGCGTCTACTGTTCAACTAGCAAAGTAAATATATTTTCACAAGGGAAGGTTCAATGAATAACACATACCTATTCTATGCAGGTTTCGAACATTGAACTTTATCACCAAATTTTATGTGTCTCTGTTAATTTCTATTCACGTGGGGGATTGTTGAAAAATAAGTAATTAGATGAATGAAAATTTAAAGCTTTTTTAGATTGTTCGCTAAAATGTATACCGCAAGTGTACGGGTCGCGTTCAAGTAATAAAATGATGAAAGAATGTTGAACCCACGAGGATAGATAATTTTTGTTAAACTTCTATTCAATCCAGCTCTATTTTAAACATACAATGTAAACATATTGATTTGATGATTAAACTATGAACTAAGAGTTGAAGAAAATAAACTAACAAGAAAATTGCAAAAGGAGAGTTAATTGGAAATAAAATTAAGAAATACACTAGAAATTTGACTTCACCAATTACTCCACTTTAAAATTTTATTTTTCATTATCAATTCTAAAACGATATCATTATGGCAATCAATGCTCCTAAAATATCTAGCAATCTCTCTCGAGTATGACCAAACCTATTTTCACACAAGACTCTCAAGCATTCCTATTGAGAGAACGCATATGTAAAAATGCATTAAAACTCAAGAACACCATTTGTGATTGTACAAAGCATGAGAGTGTATTCCTACATTCCATAAATTTTATGTTGTTAATTAAATGTGTTAACCTAAATTCAAACTCCCGGTAGCAAACTAAGTTACAAAAGTATTTCAATGATGATCAATTATCTCAATACACAGTAAATCCCAATAATAAACAACCATAAAAACCAAGAATATGGAATCAAAAGCAAGATAATTTAACTTTAAAGCTTCATAAATAGATTCATCTAATTCCTAGTGAAATAAAATTAGCCCATCATGTTTACAAAAATAAAATAGCAAATAGATTCAAAATACATCACCGAAATTAATAAAGTCAAGATAAATGGAAGATTTAGCTTGAACTCATGGTTTTCTTCATTTGCCCACTATGAAACTCCATTCATCTTCTTCAACTTTACAAAATGACCACAATGATGTACCAAAAATCAATGAAAACCCATTTCTATGGAGTTTTCAAAGAACCTTTTTTTGTTTTTCTTCTTCTTGGAGAGCTTGTATCTCAGAGAATGTATGAGAGCATCCCTCCAATCTCTAGAAAATGGCCCCTTAAGGCCTAGAATTCGTCAAAAGTTGAATTTCCAAAATACCCCTCAAAACTAGGTAAAAACGCGAGTTGACAAAAAAAAAAAAAAACCATGCGATCGCATGGCAAAAGTCAAAAATATTCGCCCCAAAAAAAAAAATGCCCAACGGCGATCGCATGGTAATATGGCCATGTGATCGCATGGGGCATTTGACATGCAATTGTTGTTTGGCCCCTGTTTAAAATTGTAGTTCCAATTTCTGCAATTTTTGGAATTCTGACTTTAGTTCTTGAATCTTCATAAATTGCAACCTAGGTCCTCTATCTTTTGACATATTTATCATTTGGTCTCCATAATTATCAATTTGTACAAATTTAGTCCTTTTTGTCCATTTTTTGCGTGGATCTCTTCCAATCACCATTCGAGCTTGGTTTTTTTTCCTAAATAATCAAAAGAACATAAATAAGTAGTAAACTACTTAGAAGAAATCACAATTAACCATTTTAAAGGCCAAAATAAGTGCAAAACCTGTACTTATCATAAACCTTCTAACTTCTCAACTTATATGTTGTTAATGGATTGTTAGTGATGAGTTATTGTTATAACTCTTGTAACTCACATGTTAATGATGGATTTAACTTCTCAACTTGTGTGTTGTTAATGGATTGTTAGTGATGGGTTATTGTTATAACTTTTGTAACTTACATGTTAATGATGGATTTGAAATTGGAAGCTTACTCTATGGCCTATGCAAACATGTCCATTTTTCTCAATCAAAAATTCAGCTTTTCTTCTTCCAAGTTTTATTTTCCTCTTGCGGTGATACTGTTCTAGTAGTAGGTCGGTTTACTGGTACAACTAGTTCTACCGTTGTATCTTATGAAACAGTCGTTCATAATCTACGGTAAGGGACGAATCTGTTTTAAAGAAACTGTACACGTACATGGCCTCGGTTTGCATTTTTCTTCAATTTATATTATGAAATTATACTAGTTATTTATTTACTGTTTTTATTTTTTTAAATTATAATATGATGTTTAACGTTTTCATATTGATAAATGGATAGCACTTATTTATGTTATCCAAAATCTAAACATTGGTGCTTGTTGAGATTGTCAAACTATTCTTCATCATATTTCAAAAATTAATATTCGAGAAATTCACTTGACCATGACAGTTTCGGTGTCAAGGACGGCATCTATACTTAACCTATTGACCACTCGCAATCGCAGTTTGTCTAACTCCGATCGCACTTTGTAAATATTAGTTAAAGTTGTAAGTTCTTTTCAATTGTAACAGTTCATTTTAGTTGTAAAAAGAACCTTGCTGATTGTAAATATTTATTATGATTCTTTAGCTTTTAAACGTCTATTCATGTCACTTAGGAGATAGTATTTGAAGTTTTGTCAAACTCATGGTGTCCTCCCTATTTACAAGCAGTTGTAATTTACTTATTTTGTTAATCAATCAACAGGCTATTTTCAACGTATTTAAATCTTCTCTTATCAAGCTTTCTTTAAATTGTTATTTGTTTCAAAATCGACGAGAATTGAAAGAAGGTAGTCTAACAGAGCAGACTACTGTCGCACGGTGCCCTTTTTGTACTAGAAAGTGAGGTATCCCATGATAGTTGGTATCAGAGCTGCGACCGACCTTTGATAAGAAAGTGATGGACCTGAATGCATCACACCACTAAGATGGTTGATCACAAAAAAGTTCTAAACATCGTATGGATGGTTTTGATGGGAAAACTGCCTGTTACAACGTCGAGTCCCTTGAAGAAAAAGTTGAGAGGGCCCAAAGATTTGTTAATTACACATCCAACTGAATGAAAGCCGATCGATTTGCACAGCGATGTCTGATGGTGCTGCAATTATTCCTGGTTTGAAGGAAAAATGTAAACATTGAGACTTCAGTTGCGCATACTTCAACGTGCAGTTGGTAATAGGCAAGCCCCTACACAAAGTATATGCACCTAGGCTTAAAATCCCATAACTACATACCTACAGAGAGGAGAATGATGTAAATGAAGTCGAACAATACTTTTTGCGGCTAATATTGAAGACGAAGAAAGAAAGTTGTCGACATCTACCATATATCTAGGTGGAGATGCAAAACTACGGTGGCAGACCAAATATGCAGATATTCAAATCAACACGACCCATATAGACACTTGGGATATCTTCGCATAGGCAATCATATTACATTTTTTTCTCAGAAAATGTAGAATATCAGGCCTGGAGGGCACTACGAGAACTAAATGATACTGACTCCATCCAGGACTACTTGAAAACTTTTTCTGAGCACATGCTGGATATCTGAGACATGTCTGAAAAAGATTAGCTCTTTATGTCTATGGAAGAGCTGAAACCATGGATAAGAACTGAACTCCAAAGACAGAAGGTGATTGATTTAAGCATGACTATGTGAGCTTTTGAATGCTTGATGGACTATCAATCTCAACCTAGAAAGGATAGGCCACAAGGAAATAGCCAATCCAAATTGAGAGGAAACATGTCCTTCAAACCAACATTAAACTCAAATAGGGAAGAACATTAGTCCCACCATAACGGAAGCCATCAGGGCAACTATTAAGGCCATCAAAGTAGATAAAATGAAAGAAATGCACCGGAGAACAAATGAAGTACTACTCCTACAAAAGATTTGTACTTTCTATGCAACAGGCCTCATCAAGTGAAGAAGTTGCCCATAAAAATAGTTAATGCGTTGATCCAACTGGCAAGTGGAGTGACATGTTTAAAGCAAAAGGCCCCGCAAGCCAGTAGTAATTGCGATATCGATTTTGAAGAGAATTAGGATGGCGATTGGGCATTTTAGTATTGTTGGAGCGCAATATCGCATTTGGTAACTGAAAAGGGCAATGTTTTATAGAACGCAAGGGCTTGTGCTGGAGAAACCGGGGAGATTCTCCCCTAATTTCGTACGAAACCATGGAGGAATCTCCTGGTTTGGTCATAGGTGGGGTGGAGCAAAGAAGAAGAAGATGTTTTTTTTTTCTCTTTTAATTGTTTGAAATAATTAAAAATAAAGAGACTATTATGTACTTTGAAAAAGTTAGAAACGCTAAATATAATTTTTCTATTATGTTTTTTTTGGTTATTTAAATTTATTAAAGTTCGGGGCAAAATCATAAAAAAAAAGATTATTGATGGTCGTGCGAATTAATGAAAAGTCGAAGATAATATACGAGAATAAAATTAAATAAAAATGAAATTACTACAAATTTTAAAAAATATGGACCGTAAATACAATTTACCTAAAATAACCTTCCAAAAAATAATTCCAAATCTAACCAACTCCCCCTCCTTCAGATTCTCTGTGAAAAAAGAAAAAAAGGAAATCTCTATCAAGGGAAGTACCTTCGAGAGATCTCTCTTCTGTCTCTCTCCTCTTCGTTCACCATAATCGAAAAACTCAAGATTTTACCGACAACTCATTCAAACCCATGACTGAGAGAAACCCACCAAGAATATCCATATATCCACATCCTAAACTACTTGTAATGTACAATAGTTGATCTACAAATTTGCCAGAGAAAAAAAAAAGATCTGCAAGAATGGAGTCTCGAATTGAATGCATATCATCCACTGATGGGATTGATGAGAATCAGGTCCCCCACCCCCATACTTATTCTCAGTTTTCATCTTCCAAGCCATCTCAGAATAATAACATTAATAATCTCAATAGTGTGGTGATTCATCCTGGCACCAGTGTCCATGAGCTTCTTGAGTGCCCTGTTTGTACCAATTCTATGTACCCTCCTATCCACCAGGTTTGCCCTTTTCTTTTTTCTTTTTGTGTGTGTGTGTTTTTTTTAAAGAATTTAGAAAGGGCTTGTATTTAATTCCATTCAAGATTCTATCTTTTCTTGTTATTTTGGTTCATTTTGAAGAAATTTGGGTTCTCTATAGCTATCTTGATGGGTTCATTGATACAAGATTGTAGTTTTTTCTGTTTGATCTTTGGAATACCATGTAGATGTTAATAAAGAGGGTGTATTGATTGGGAATATGGGTGCCTAAGTTTTGGATAGTGCTGAACAGGTTGATGGCTTGAATCTATTGGGATGCTGATGCAGCGGATTTGGGTTAGTAGAAGTGTGCAGTTGGTTTGTTTGGTTAAAAGAGCATGATAGGATAATGGCCAAATTGCCTCTTATTTTACAGAGAAGCTACATTCGTTCAATGCTGTAACAAAAAGGTTTTTGTGAAGTAAGGAAGTTAGGTCATAGTTTTCCTTGGGGCTTCTGGTGCTCAAGATTGCCTATCTATCAAACACCTAGAATGCAGAGAAAGGAAGAGAAGATAAAATAAGCATCTTCTTGTCCTTGCCATGATTTTTTCCATTCAACCAATAAATGCCCAACTATTTCTTTTAATGAAACTAAAGTGACTACCTTAAACCTGTAACCGTTTCTTTCATTCTGCAAGGTAATTACCTTATGTTTTTCTAACCCTTCTCGTAGAATTGATTAATTATACCTAGATAATTTGATGTGTATTGGATGATCCAGAGAATCAGATTAACATAAGTGGGCCATCGTCTACTTTCCTTCCTTTGCAAATTTTACCAGCTTTAGTCGCAGTGAATATTGAACCTTGGTCTTGCTGCTTGGGGATCACAAGATTTTATTTGCTTATCAGTTTATTCTTGATTAACAGATGCACAAGGGGCTGTGAAATTTTGCCATCACTTGTCTCATTCAATCATTTATATGTTTCTACCATTTTTTTCGTGGAAGGAAGCTTTCGATGCAATCTTAACTAAAATGGATCTAGGCACATTCCTTTCACTTTATGAATTAGCAGTCTGAGTGCATATTCATCTGGATGCCATTGCTTTTGTCATGAAATAGCAGCTCACCTATTCATCAAGGGTCTCTAAGATATCAACTCTCAAGTATAAGCTTTGAGCATTTTTTTTTTAATGTAAAATAGGATTTATGCATCTTCAATCAATAGAAACACCTGCAAACATATAGACAATGTCAAGACCTAAAACTTGAACCATGCAGCTCCTATTAATAACAATTCTCGAACTAAACTCGTCTTTTTGTTGCTATCGCCTGTTTTACTTTTGTTGTATATGAAGCAAAATGTATTTTAAGAGCTGTTTTGACATCACATTGTCAAAAGAGGTTGGTATAATCTACTAAGCAGAACAACAATATTAAATGCACTCACAACGTTGTGCATGTGAGTGTATTTATATATCATATGTTTGTGTTTTTTTTTTTTTTTTTGTGTATTGACAATATTGATTGCTTTTAAGTGCTCAATAAATTCAGATCATGTCTTTTTTACTGCAGTGCCACAACGGTCACACTCTTTGTTCCACCTGTAAAGTACGGGTTCACAATCGATGTCCCACTTGTAGACAAGAACTTGGTGACATTCGATGTTTAGCGCTTGAGAAGGTTGCCGAATCACTGGAACTTCCGTGCAAGTATTTCTCCCTTGGATGCCCGGAGATCTTTCCGTACTACACTAAGTTGAAGCATGAGGTGGTTTGTAATTTTAGGCCTTACAACTGCCCATATGCTGGCTCGGAGTGCTCAGTGGTTGGGGATATACCATACCTGGTTACTCATTTGAGAGATGATCACAAGGTAGATATGCACTCCGGATGCACGTTCAATCACCGCTATGTTAAATCAAATCCTCGAGATGTTGAGAATGCTACATGGATGCTGACTGTAAGTGTACTCTTTTCCCTCTCATTTTAGTTTGGAGTTATCTCGTCTTTGTTGTTGAGATGGTGCTACATATCATATGTGATGGACCTTCAAGGATTATAATGTCCATTTGACTCATTAGCCTCTTCAATTGCTCATAGCAGGAGTTAGGGGGTTCACCAAACAACTTGCTGTATGATTATATCTAAAATTGTGTTGCAGCTCCATTAAGACAACAACAGTAAACTAAGCTTTATTCTCATGAAATTTGGGTTGTCTACATATTCTTCTTGCCATTCTACTCGGTGCATTGCTAGATCTACTCGGAGATCTAAAACAACTATATCATTAATTAAGCCATGTTAATTTGGTTACTCTTTCCTCTTCTAACTTGCTGTGTTGCAATTCCATTAAAAACAAAATGGTAACTTTTTTTATTTTCATAGCTAATCACGTCTTCACGCCTTGTCTAGATATGCTCCGACTGAACAGTCATAAGATGCTTGTTGTAAATGTCTAATAGAACTCATTCTATTGCGACATTGTTGTGAATCTTGGACTCGTTAATCCATGCTGAATTGTCTTAATTTTTCTGTTTTTTTCCCTTCCGTAAGAACAATATAGTATGGACACAATGGATGTCCTTGTGAGTTGTATATTGCTGAATGCCTTCCCATCAATTTTTTTCAGGTTTTCCATTGTTTTGGCCAGTATTTCTGTCTCCATTTTGAGGCATTTCAACTTGGTATGGCTCCTGTTTATATGGCTTTTCTTCGATTCATGGGAGATGAAGTGGAGGCTCGAAACTACAGTTATAGCTTGGAGGTTGGGGGAAATGGCCGGAAACTTATCTGGGAAGGCACCCCACGGAGCATTAGGGATAGTCACAGAAAAGTTCGGGACAGCCATGATGGCCTCGTTATACAGCGTAACATGGCACTTTTTTTCTCGGGAGGAGATAGGAAAGAACTTAAGCTTCGTGTGACGGGGCGAATATGGAAGGAACAGCAGAATCCAGATGGTGGAGTGTGTATACCCAATCTATGTAGTTAAAGATAAAAGGCTACTTGGCTCTCTTTGGTTTTTACATATTGCCCGTACATGTCGAACTTTCAGTTCATTGTTATTAGTGGTTCGACATGTTTAACATTCTCAACAAGTGTACATGTATGTGCTGGAGGTTTCAGCTTGATCAATAAGCTTTTATTTTTGCAAATTGCTGATATTGAGAGTTGCCATGCAAGTTTACATTTTCATCTCTTTGCCTAAACTTTTGCCTTTCTTAACTTATTTTTCTTTTCTATCCCGAACATGAGTCTCGGACGAAAAAATCCTCATTGAGGGCCATATGTGCTTCAAAAGAATATATGTCTTGCTGCATATTAAAGTTAGAAACTCTCAAAATATGCCACTTTCTATGGTACAATATTAGAGACTAATCCAGGTATCAATAATTAGCTATCTTCATTGAGTTTTTTAACCTGAGAAAAATTTGAATCGAAATGACACAAGACTTCAAATCTTTATTAGATTGTTTAGGTTTATAATTTTTAGCCAGAGCTAACCAAGTTCTCGTACGTGATATATCAATTCACTTCCATTACATATTGAATTAGCTTATCTTAGTCAAAATTAGACTAAAATAAGTTGAACTTTTAGCATCGGGATGAGTTGGCTAACTTAGTTAAAGTTGAACTAAACGTGAGTTGGTTTGTTCAAATTTGAAGAGGTCTGATCAAATTTTAATGTATTTTTCAGTGAATTTCTCATTTTTATAAAGACGACTAATCTATTTAGGTCAATGAATTTATGCACCTTGCAAAAAGCAAAATTCTTGGAGTTTTTTCAGAAATTAGCCAAGAATCTGGTATAACATAATAATTCTCCACTTTACACCTCTAGCCAAGTAAATAAGTCACAACAGCAACTTTATAGGGCGTAATGCGATTATAGTGTAAAATTTGTCACTGCAGATAAACGATCACCGCCCCTGAATGCCTAAATCCTTCTCCAATCTCCAGGGTTTTAGCCTTGAGGCACTGTTTTAAGCGCTCTCTCTCCCTCTTTAGTGTATGCGAGGGGCTTGTTCTTCATATCCATGGAGTTTCTAAACTCTACGGTCTCCAGGAATTGTCAAATTTTCTCTAATATTCCATTTTTGTCCCACAATTTCTCCATCACCACACGGATAAACAAGAAATATCCATCACGAGTAACCATACCCAACTCCAGAAGACTTTCTTTACACCCTCAGTTTATACTCTGTTTACCCCGCTCGAAGAAACTCCAAGTTTCAGCTCATTTTGGCAGAACCACAAACCGCCAAAATTATCTGAGGAAGAAACTTACTGAACGGCAACAACAGGTGAATATCCTTCAAAACCCAGTTCTTAAATTCAATGAAAGTGATATTTCTGAATCTAATTTTGATAGTTATGGTAGAGAAAACAGTAATCTAGACAAAAGGAGCAGTCTCGATAAGAATTATGGTGTAAAAAGGAGCAATCTTGGTGAAAACAATGGCGAATCTGGCAGTGTTAAAGAACCGGAAACAGAATCAAGAAGAAAGGTTTTGGGTGAGTCAGTTTTGTGGAATAAATTAGAGAGTTGGGTTGAGCAGTATAAGAAAGATACAGAAATGTGGGGTATTGGGACTGGTCCTATATTTACTCTTTTTCAAGATACTGAGGGTAAGATTAAAAGGGTAGTTGTGAACGAGGATGAAATTTTGAGAAGAAGTCAAGTTAATCCACGGAACGGTAGTGAAACCGAGGACTTGGCTGAAGTGAATTTCAAAATTTCTTTTGCTAAAGATTTAGCTAGAGAAATGGAGAGGGGTAGTGAGGTGATTCCGAAGAATAGTTCAGTGGTGAAGTTTGTAATGTCAGGTGGAAAATCGGGTTTTCTGGACATGATTCAGGGTATTGCAGTAAAGCCGGGCATGTTTTCGAGAATGTCGAGAGTTGGGGTTGTAGTATTGTGTGGTTTATTTGTGGTTTGGGCAGTTAAAGGACTCTGCACTTTCCGGATAGATAGTGAAGAATACACGAGGATGGAGAAGGAGATGTTGAGGAGGAAGATGAAAGCTAGAATGGAGAAAGAAAAAATGGTGCAGGGTAGTGTAGAAGTTATGCAGGATTCCATAGAGCCGATAAGTGTATCTGTTGGGAGGCCTCAGCTTGATAAGGAAGAAGTTGTGAACAACATTATTAAGGCAAATGGGTTGAATAATGAATTGGCTGTAATAAAGTATTCGGGTTATAAACCTAGCAATTTTAATGACAAAATTGAAGAAATCAGAGCAATGGCAAGGCATGCAAGGGAACTTGAGGAAAAGGGTTCTTCGGAGGATAATGGTGATGGAGAGGATGGTAGTGTGAGTTCTCAAAATGACCTTCCTAATGGACAGGCAATGGATATTAGAGATTATGAGGGAATTTCTTTGCGTACATCGTTTGACGATTTAAAAGATGATATTGGACTTCTGACCCAAGAAGCTTTAGTGGAAGAAAGTGAGACGCAAATTCGTAACATATCAAATGCAAACGGCAATGAGAACACAACACTTGAGGTAAGCAACGGTAGATTTGGTTCGAGCTCCTCAGAATTAAATGAAGTGGATTTACAATCTGATAAAAGTTCTGTGAGAACAAAATTGCGGCTCATAAAATCAGCTAAGGAAGCGGGAATACCTCTCTAGAAAGAATCACAAAGCAGAGGTAAATGAAGAACTGAAAGTGAGTACTGAAGAACAAGTTGACACTGGTTTAATTATGCAATGTACAAATGAAGAATCTGATGACAATGTCGAATTACCTAACTCTTCTCTTTTAAGTGAAAGGTCAAAATTTTCATATGAAGCTTCCTGTTCTGAGGGAAAGGTATTCACTTCGGCTAGCAATAGGGATTCTGAAGAGGCAGAAGAAAAAGTGGATGGCCTGAAGAATCTAAATATTACTAGGATGTCCTCAGGTCATGAAACAAGCCCCAGCAGTAAAAAAAGTGGTCATGAAGATTCAAGCTTGTCGAAAGAAGCATCAAGTCCGCATGAGAAGCATAATTATGAAGGTACTGAAAAAAATGAAGCAGTTATTGATCTTCAAATGCCTGGAACTACCATGGGTAATGAAGTTAATGGCAGAAGTGCAAATGTAGCATCATCCATAAATAAGGAAAACTGGATTGAGAAAAATTTTCATGAATTTGAGCCCATAGCACAAAAGATTGGAGTTGGCTTTAGAGATAATTACCTGGTTGCAAGGGAAAATACAAATCAAGAGTTAGAGCTCAAGTCCCTTGGAGATGACAATGAACTCGAGTGGATGAATGATGAGAGGCTAAGAGATATTGTATTCAAAGTTAGAGAAAATGAGCTTTCAGGAAGAGATCCGTTTTATCTTATAGATGATGAAGATAAATGTTCATTTTTCAGTGGCCTCGAGAAGAAAGTTGAACAAGAGAATGAGAAGCTAATGAATCTGCACAAATATTTGCATTCCAACATTGAGAACCTTGATTATGGAGCAGGTGAAATTTCACTTTCTTCTTTGATCTAATATTATTCAATACGAATCCAACTAATTCAATAATTTTGGTAATTATGTTGGATGATGAATTCACCCCTAGTTTCAAATCCTGTATCCCTTCCACTATGATGGGATAAGATAGCTGTGCTAATCTGACTTCTTTTTGTTACTGTAGACGGCATTAGCTTGTATGATCCACCAGAGAAAATCATACCTCGGTGGAAAGTTCCCCCCACAGAAAAGAATCCTGAGTTCCTTAACAATTTCATGGAACAAAGGAAGGAACTTGTTGCTGAAAGCATTAAGAAGTCATTTCTCGGAAAGAAGACTAAACAAGATGTCCTTCAGAAATCAGAAGAACCTTCATCTCATGCCAATATGCCTAGGGCAACAGATGTCTCTGATGGAAGTACAGAATTTTGGAAAGAGCCTCCAGTATCTCCAAAGACTATTATAGAAGGCAGCGATGGTTCCATTAGAACCGGCAAAAGATCCGGGATGGAGTACTGGGAGCACACTAAGAAATGGTCCCAAGGATTCCTGGAGTCGTACAATGCAGAGACAGATCCAGAAGTCAAAGGTGTAATGAGGGATATAGGAAAAGATTTGGATAGATGGATCACTGAGAAAGAAATACAGGAAGCAGCTGAATTAATGGACAAAATGCCTGAGAAGGGTCGTAAGTTCGTTAAGGAAAAACTCGACAAGGTCAAAAGAGAAATGGAACTATTTGGACCTCAAGCTGTCGTCAGCAAGTATCGTGAATATGCAGAAGAAAAGGAAGAAGATTACTTGTGGTGGCTAGATCTACCCTTCGTACTGGTACATCCTGTTACCCTGTAGTGTTTAGCCAAACATTCTAATGTGAGTAAAGGCAAACATCATTCTGTTATGGTCAGATAATACAACTTAATTCAGCCAGAACTTATTGTCCTGTGTTTTCATATGATTCCAGACAACATATATTTCGACAGAAATTTTCTACAATATTTGATACATAAAGTGATTGCTAAGTAATTTCTTTCGTTGTCTTTCCATTTTGCAGTGCATAGAATTGTATACAGTAGAAAATGAGGAGCAGAAAGTGGGTTTCTATTCGCTGGAGATGGCTGCTGATCTTGAATTGGATCCAAAGCAATATCATGTGATTGCTTTTGAGGATGCTGGTGATTGTAAGAATCTTTGCTACATTATACAAGCTCAAATGGAAATTCTCGGAAACGGAAATGCCTTTATTGTTGCCAGACCACCCAAGGTATATTATACTTTTATGCTGATTCAATTGTGTTTTCACAGATAATGTTTTGAATACTCTTGGAAGTGAATGTTTATCTTTCTCTGTATTTTCAAAACCCCCACCCTGAAAAAATGAAAAATATTAAAAAACTAACAACAAATAACAAAAAGTTTTTCTCCAGAGAGAATTCTGAACTCATCTATTCGTATTCCATCTTTTCTGATTCTTCGTAGGATGCTTTTAGGAAGCCAAGGCAAATGGTTTCAGTGTGACTGTCATCAGGAAAGGTCAGCTGCAGCTCAATGTGGACCAAACATTGCAAGAAGTAGAAGAACTAATAGTAGAGATTGGTAGTAAGATATACCATGATAAAATCATGCAGGAGCGTTCTGTTGACATAAATGGATTGATGAAGGGCGTATTTGGGATCAGCAAACCAGCCAAGAGGTAAGTTTAAAATCTTATATACCTTCTACGGGTCTGAATCTGGTTTCGATCAAATTTGCATGGAATCTGTTCTGCAGAATACTATTTATCTCTCTTTTGTTTTTCTTGGCTATTAGTCATTCTAGCTTCTTGCTTTGAATTCTGTATATACTGTTTTGCAGGAAGAGATCGAAGCGGAAACTGAAAAGACGCACGAAGCTGTGAATTAGTAAATTATTCGGATGTGCATATGTTGATTGTCATTTGAGGTATTAATTTTCCTCAATGTACTGACACCTTTCCCCAGCTAAGTTAATCGTTTGCTCTGGTTACTGCCACATACTGCTATGGAAAATGATAAAAATATGACAAATAACAGAGAAGAGTAACCAGATGTATTTCATGTTACCGTGTTTACATATCAAAAACGTTTCCAGGAATTCCATTAATATCATTCTGAAATGATTTTTCTTTTACCCAGTCGCATATTAACTTCATGGCTCTGTTGGCGAATAAAAGAGTGCTCCCAAAAAATTTCTGAATGAAAATCCTTGGTGAAAACCTTTCACATCTTTTCTGTAATAGATGAAGCTGATCTGTTTTAGTGACTGTGTATTTTGAATGCAAAAATAGGATAAGTTGCATAATGGATGCCTAAACAGAATTACAATTTACAAGTCACATAACTTAGTTATAGATCGCCCAAAGTGTGAGATTTATTATGTAGTATGCTCTTGAGCAATATAATTTGCAGTGTGATCCAATTCTTTCTTCCATTTGTAAATTATACAGATTGTGTATTTGCAGTATTTTGAGCAAAAGTAACAAGAAAAGATCCAGTTGGACATTCAGTGGCATCTTGTTTACGCTATGCCATTTTTGGTATAATCAACAAACATTGAATCGGTTGGAGATCCAGAGTAAATGGACCTATTTGCCTCCCTTCTGCCATCTTCAAGATACAGAGCAAAGACTTAAATAAAACTTTCATAGTTGCTGCCTGCTGGCACCTCCGAGTGTTTAAAGGTAAATGTTGATCTTGTCATAAAAGATGAATGATGCAGTTGCAACTAGTTTCAGGCATAAATTTTGAGCTGTTCGAATTTGGACGAAACAGATCATCTAACTTCTTCACCTCTAGCGTATCCCTAATCCATCCTAGTCTCAATGCTTGTACAAAGATGTAATGGTTCAGTGCATGTTTGTTTCAGTTATACTGAAATCAATTTTAGCTCTTTTGTGTTCCTCTTTAATATTGTCCTGTGCTATCAAATCTCGTGCCAAAGTCTTACGTGTAGCAGACAAGAGACTACTTTTGACTCATGTTCAGGACTATAAATTCTTGTGTCACTAAAACTAAGGATGTCTGGTTTTTGGCATGACCAAACAAAAACTAAAAATTTCTAAATTTCTATCTCCACAGTCCACAATTCTGTATCTGATCATCGAGGTCTTGACAGACAGCACAATCAAGAGACCCCAAAAACATACATATCAAAGCGATTATATGCAATCTTGTAAAAACACATTCATTTTTACATGATTTGGTAAACAATACTACAACTGGCTGAAAGCACAATTTTTCGTGCACTCAACAATTTCATCAATCATCACTCAATTAATTACACACATTGTAGTAACTGGCATTGCTACCACTGAAAATTCCTACAGAGAAAGCTTCACATTACCTTAAAAATGGCTGAGACGAAAAGCAGCTTCTTCTTTGTGAAGAATTCGAAGTATATCAGCAATGGAAGCCCAGTACAGTGCCGCGAGTAACCTCAATTATCACACCACACCTCACTCCGCTATCCACTCTGTGGGTGAATACCTTCAACACCCTAACCCTCCCCACTAACTTCATCCAAGTCTCAATCTCCATGGTGTTTCCGGCCATCATTCCTCCACTGTTAAAGTTATTACTGTTGTCGGACCCTATTCCCCCATCACCACCGCTCAGCGCCGACTTGGCGGGAGTAGGGAGGGGGTACTGCTGGACATCAAACTTAGCGGACATTTTCTGGCTGCCGCCACCGCCGATCTTTCCGGCGGGAATGAACACGAGGCCCATAGGCTCCCCGGAGTAGACGAGCTGCAAGGAGCTGTCGTAGTGAGAGAACTCATCACGGTTTGGGTTGGTCACCGTCACGTACTGGAAGAACTCGAAGTTGACGGTTCCGTTCGTAACGGAGAATGCCGGGAACTGCACGGCGTTGACAGCGATTTTCGGTGGATTTGGGCTTGAACAGGAAGAAGTAAACGGCGACAGCGGCGACAACGATGCAGAACAAGAAAACAGTAGCCACTATACATGATGCTAAATTTGTACTCCCGCGACTGGATTTCGTGCCCAGATCATTAGATCTGGGAAATTGAGGTTGGTGCATTTTTTGTACAGTAGGACTGAAGATTTAGTGAGAGAAAATTACCAAAATTTGTGGGACTCAAAAGAAAGAATGGAATTCAGTGGGATTACTACTTTTTATCAAGAACAAGGAAAGAGATTTTCCACGTCATCAATCATGGTGCTTTTGGGTAAGAAATTTAATTAAAGTAAGTTTTTCTTTTTTAAGGGTTGTTTTGTAATGGGATACTTTCTGACTGGAGTGAAGCGGTGGCGGAGGGCGGTGGCGGAGGGGTGGTTCGGTGTGATTTTCTTGGGCGGTTGCGTTGGCGGTGACGGTTGCGGTTGGTGTAGTGGAATTTGAGTGAGGGATACGGGTGGTATATTTGTATTTGAAGTAAATTGGCCATCAAGTCAGGTGTTTTATGCGAGTTAGGTCCCTTGTGATTGATGAAATCAGCTATTCCTAACAGAAAATATGAACAAATAATTATAGTCACACCATTTTTTTAATTGTATTTAACGTCCTCATGTTTTCATTTTTTTATTATATTTTTATTCTCAAATTTTCATTAATTGATGCATTTTGTTTCGAATAACAATTTTCGTCCAAAAACTTCGTTGAGAGAAATATTTTTAAAAAAATGCGCAAGTGCTACATATTTTTTTTTTCCTCATTTCAATACATGCAAACATAGCTACCAACCTAGGGCTTGGTTTAGCTGAGGATGGGATCCGTTACTTAATTAGTCTCTTCAATTAAAGATAAAATATGTTAATTAATGAAAGTTGAAGATAAAAAATTAAAAAAAAACAAAAAACAAAAAACAAAAACAAAAACATAAATACTACAATAAACAAAAAATGAAAACTTTAAGCGCACGTTTGGTAGTGTTAAAATTATTTTTTAAGTGTTTATATTATAAATTATTGGTGAATATAAGAATAAAAAGTAGATTGTAAATTGTAGGTTGAAATGTGTAGATATAAAATATGTTTGACCAATTGAAATTATAATTTAAGCACTCACAAACATGTACTAAGTACAATTAAAATTGTTGCACTTATAAATGATTATATATTAATATAACCATCTTTATGAATATTTTCAAATAAAATCAACAATGATGATGATTGATGATGCACACCTCGGCCACATAGTACCAAGATTCTAAAAATGATGACTTTTTGGTCCTAGGTGAGGATGCAAGAACAAGCGTGAAAAATTGTTTTCTTATTTTTAATATCATTATAAATATTTTTTTAACAAAAATAAAAATAAAATTTTTAACTAAAAAGTGCGAGCACAGTCTAGGCGCAAGTTTTTTAGTTAAAAATAGTTGACCAAAAAACCACAACTCGCTTTTTAGAAACATTAACCACAACTCGACGTTAAATAAGATTGTACTCTTTTTTTTTCTTAAACTATCCGGTGCTATACAACTCAACTAGTGATTCCAAATCCGCCCCGCAATAATTGTAGGAGATCCAAATCCGCCCCGCGATTCGTCACTTTTTGGGGCGGATCGGATACGGATCGGGGCAGATTAGAGTCCTGATCTGTATACTGATCCGTTTTTTTTTTGTCATTCAAAAAATTAAAATATAAACAAAACTTTTCATCTTATCTCTTATAGAGTTTAAACAACATTCTAAAATACATTTGAGATTTTAGACATACTATGGAAAGCTCTCAAACTGACTACCAAAAGTTACATTGAATATTGTAGACTTTAGGAATTAACAAATTAGGAATTAAGAAATTTGAAATTGCAATTGCAACCCTTTCCCCAAAATTTTTATCTTGTTATAATTTAATCTTTTTTTTTAAAAAAAAAATACAGGGCGGGGCCGATCCGATCCGCCCCGATCCATTCGTCCCGAGATCCGTGGCGGATCACAGATATCTGTCCCGATCCGCCCGACGACCGCAGATCGTGTACATTCGAATCGGTGATCCATCGAGTTCGGGCAGATCGAATATTTTTGCCATCTCTAAACTCAACATGACTATAACTATAGAAGAAAGCCCTTAGGGAATGGCGCGCGATGGTAAAATTATGGATCATCGAATGTTCGAATCTTCGCGGCACCCCAAAAAAAAAATGTTGGAAAGCAGAAGTCCACAGAAATGAGAACCGTCGAATGTCCGATCCAAGTGTATATAACCCGTGACCGCATCTGAATTTACTTGGATGGCGAACCAAGAGGAAAAGTCGTCACCTCTCAAAATTAGTCAAGAAATTTGGATACCTGAGTATATAAAAAAAAAAAACAAAAAACTATAGAAGAAATATTGTTTTTCTTCTTTAAAATTATCTAGTGCTATTCAATCTCTGCACTACCAATGGAATGTTCAAGACTGGGCCCTGGGGCAAAACCCCATTTCATCAAGAGCTAAGTGATGTCCTAAATGCATGTTTCATAAGTAGTATTAAATGTATTCAACGTGCCTTTCATATATCCTACAAGATAATTGCAATCGAACTTATATACCATTGCACGTAGCTAACAATCCCGCACAGGTTCCATTGACCAAATGATGATTAAGTGAATAGCTTGAATTGATCATCAATCATCAGATTTTGTATTCCATGATGATTACAAAATGGTTTCTTAATACTGGAATTTCTGGCTGTAAAGAATAGTGGAATAAAAGTATCGCTGACTAGTATTACATGTCCGACAAATTTACCTAGGCAGTAAATTAGACGGCAATCGAGCAACCCTGACAACAGATACAAGCTACCACTATTCCAAGCAGAGCTCCAGCAAGAACCTGGGACGGAGTGTGGCCGAGAAGTTCTTTGAGCTTTCTTTGGCTTATTGGATGACCTTGGAATAAGTCCTCAACGATCAGATTGAGAACCTATATTGATTGCACAAGTCATAAGTTAAAGAACAATATTGTTTAGTACCAATAATAGCATAGAATAAGCAAGTTAATAGAATAACAACTCTTAGCATAATCTGTCCTAATAGCAAGAGTAGGAAACATCTTCTAAACAACTACAATCACCAGCACATAAATATAAAGAGAAGAAAAGAAAAGAAAAGCTTTAAGAACCACAGCAATTGCATGACTGTCTTAAGTTTGTTTGATTTTACTTAAAATTTTACTAAAAAGTTGAAGTTTCAAAGTCAACAATTAATTTTAACAACTCATTTCGTGGACCCACAACTTTTTTACAACTTTTCAACTACACATTTCATCAACTTTTATCAACTTTTAAAAAAAAATATAATTTTATCAAAATCAAACACACCCTTATAACTAACTGCCTAAGTTTTGAAATAAATATTTCTTTTTATAGATCAAAGTTAGAAATAAGTCGGTCACTTATTTTGACAACAAGAAAAGAATTACTTTCAAAATAAGTTATTATTTTTAACTTTGAAACATGTTTGGAAACAAAAATTCAGTTAAAAGTAATTTTGACTTACTCTTAACCTTAGCAACATGCTCTAAAGCATATTAATGAAGTACTATTGTAAAGGTCGCATGCCAAATTGCCAACTATCGAAGCACTAACATTGACTTAAAATGTGTGAGGAAAAATCTCTGACGGGCCATGTATTGATTTTATTCCCATGAACTAATTCACACACTTGAGAAAATGCAAAAATATCTAAATATCAATGCCATCAAATGAAGGGTGCCAATGCCAACACTCAGTTCACTGCTCCCGTGTCCCAGCTAGAAATATTCCATTCACTAACTGAATCATATACTCAAGCAAATTTAGCAAGCAAAGCATTACCAACCACCAAAAACACATCTCTTAACCACTCAGCTTTTCCTAGATAATCTCTTACAGAACTTATCAAGTATGGTAACTGCTTTATAAGTCTATTTATTATCACATCATTTATTTGAATAAGTTAAATTAGTAAACATCAATTGAAGCTTACAACTACAAACAAATTCAGTTTTGGGGAACTCCAGGGCATAAAGAAGATACGAATGCTTCTTTTACTTGAAGTTTAAGACAGTAAACATAACCGTTTATTTAAACCAAAGTTCAAGGACAAATGCAAGTTGCCATAAGGGAATATCAATATCATATGGTCAATACAGAAGAAACTGCAGCATGCACTCATTACAAGCATAATGCAACAGAAAGGAAATCAGTACAAAAGGCTAATGCAGTTCACAGTTCTAGTTGTAATGGCTAATGATTGACAAACCTTTTTGGATGCACAAAGACAAAAAGAAACATTACTTTCCACAGCAAAGTTTAAAAACAAAAAATAACTACAGTAGTTAAAACCCGTTGGAATTAGGTCAAAAGTTGCAGCAGAGCAGAATACGACATTCCAAGGTCTAAAATCTGTCAATTAGACCTCTTCCTGCTATTCTATGATTTTGTGTTAGCCAAAAACTTGACACAGATATTAGACCTGATGACACAAATGCTGCTGAATAATAGTAGCTCTGCATCTAATAGGCATGAACAAATCTGCATAACAAATGGTGTAAACCTCTTCATGCTATCGTACAACTTTCGAAAACTTCTAAGGGGTTCGTGCTTCCCCTCTTGATTCTTATCAAACAAAGACAAGATTAACTAAAGCTGTTCAAACATGCATAAGTCAACTAAATAATATTCCCATAAAAAATCAAGATTATGGAGTTTCAGTCCATGGAGGGTACTATAGGATCAACACGTGTTTCCAATTTTCAGCCAGCCAAAGAAAAGCTCTGTTGGATCATCATTCAATACATCCTCCGTTGTAACACCAACACTATATTTACCTTTTTATTAGCTCACCAGGTGCAAGGATAAAATTGTGACAAGTCAAAAGGCACAAGACTTGCATAAGTATTAAAAAACAAGATGACTATAGAATTTCTAAACAAAAAAATCACAGTTCATGCCATAGCTCGTGTTTGGGCAGTATGGAAACAAGTTTAATGGTTAATACTTGTAACTACGTTTTACAGAAAGTCATATACGTGGATGCTACGAGTATTCAGTTGAAAGCTCTGATCTCAGGAAACTTTCCATGCCACGAGTCTCTTCATAGCTGCAATATTTTAAGAAATTTTCTTGAATCCTTTAAAACGTGCTACTTTTTCTGAAAGTGAGTTTTTTTTTTTAAAGTAGCAGCTTTTAAGTATAGATGAAAGTATAGATTATAAAAACAAAACTTACAATTCTCATGAGTTAGAAGCACAATTACATAGGTATCCGTTTCTAATGTACCAAATGTCCAAATTATATACAAATACATACAATTCAGAAAGTAATAGTCATTTGAATACAAAATTAACTATAAAATGGGAAACGAAGGAAATGTAATATAGCAAAACAATTACCTCCGCCTGCATTCCAGCATGCCGTCTGACACCAATAGCATCATACATAACGATCAAACTAAACCCCAAACAAACCGGAAACAACGAGTCCGCCACTCCATGACAAATAGCCACAGAAGTAGTTAATGCAGTACACAACGCAGAGTGAGAAGAGGGCATTCCACCAGAGGCAAACATAATCCTAAAATCCCATTTCCTCTCTATACAAAAATTCAAGAAAATCTTCATTGATTGAGCAATAGCCCAAGCAAATATACCTGAAACAAAAGTCGGGTTTGCGGCTAATGTAGCCACAAAGGGGCTTATTTTAACCTTCGCTGTTGATGTCACACACATGAGTGCCATTCCAAATGACCCATTCTGAAAAACCCCAGTTTCTTGCCCACTAAAATTCTGAAAAACAGAGGTCCAGTTCTGCTTCGAAGATTTCATAGCAAAGTCCTTGACTTTGTGAAAAAATGGAATTAAATAAGAAACGGGTTTGATGGGTGAGCCATAATTTCCCCATAACAGGTTAGGATTACGAGGATTGAAGCAATTTACAGCAATTCCCGATTTCTTGAATTTCTGGGACTTCTTGATTCTGAAGAAAGAAAAGGCAGAGTAATTTACGGAACTAGAAGTAGAGAAATTCAAGAAACTAAAGGCTTTTAATGGGGAGTTTAAGAGTAGAGGAGAGTCCATGAAAACATTAAACGAACAGGGCTCCGCATTGAATCAGATGGAACGTTCGAGGGGTTTTGAGATATGTGGAGAACATAGATTGGGGAGTTGGGGTTTGGCTTTATATGAGGGCCATCTCCTTTGTGCTTGCGTGCGTGAATTTGCCGTTTGCTTGATGCTTTTTATGTAGTGTAGATGCCATTTTGAGGCCGGTAATGTGTTGGGGGAATATACTTGGTAATCATTTCCAATTTTATAATAGTGCAACTTTTATCTAATCTTTTTGGCTCTCATTCTTTTTGAATATTTATTAGGGAAATTGGCACAAATAGTCCCTCACCTTTGTTCTTAGTACAGATATAGTCCCTAACATTTAATTTTAACACAAAAATCTCTAATCTTTGTATTTTGGTCCACAATTGATTCTTATTTAATGAAAAAGATCAATACGGCCTTAATTTTAAACTTTACAAAAAGTACAAATAAGTCTCATACTTTTAATTTTTATAAAAAATTAAAGGAAAGTAAAGATTTTTTTTTTAAATTTATACTTTATTAATTAAATTGATAATATACATAATTGTTTTGTATAAAATAACTAAAATTTAAGCTCATAATTATTAACAAACATATTAGATAAAATTATTTTTTATATTATTAAGTATACATTATTTAAACTTTAAACTTTTATTTTATCGTTACAACATAAAAAAAGAAGAAGATAACTTTGTCACAAACTTGATACTCAAATATTTTTATTTAATTGCGTTATTCGTTTATTAACTACAAATATTAGAGCTCATATTCTTCATATTTTAATTTATCATTTTATTATCGTTCAAAAATAAAAATTATATAGTGTAAATTAATTTTTAATTGTATTTTTATTTCAAAAAAAAATATAATAAGATAGTGGAATGTCATAAAATTATATATGATATTTTGTTATTTATTTAACTTAATTTTTATTCATGTTTTTCACATCACGTAGCAATTACATATACTTAAAGTACAATAATTTTATATTTTTCTCTTATGAAAAATTTAATTGACACGACTATAGTGATATATTTAATATGAAAAATTAAATATTATTTAATAAATATACCAGATTCATTTGTACATTTTGTAAAAGTTAAGAATCATAATATAATTTTCTCTAATTAAAACTAAGTGCATTTTTTATCAAATAAGGACTAACTGCGCACCAAAACACGTAGCTTAAGAACTTATGTGTCAAAAAATAAATGTTGGGGGCCATTTCTCTGTACTAAGGACAAATGTTATGAACCATTTACGCCAAATTCTCTAAATTTAAAAAGTAAATTTTTTTATACACTTCGACAAAGAAGTGGAATATTGAAATTGCAATTTATAAAATGTATTTAATATAAAATACAAATAGAGAGTGAGTTTAACTCTACTTTTATTTTAAAAAGTTAAAATTGGGCGTATGTTAGAGCTTTATTTTAAACAGTCACTCTTTAAAATAAAGAATATCTTATGTTTAAAGAGTCTCTTTTGAAAATATTTTAATAAAGTATTTATCAATTGAAATTCTTTATTTACATTTTTTTCATTAAATAAGAGTGAAATATATGATAACTTAAACATGGGCGTGTCGTGTCGTGTCGTGTCGTAATATTTAAGTCTTCGTTCATTGACCATTAGCGAATAATCGCCAACCATCATACCTCATTCAAATCTTTTTGCGATAAATTAGCATGTGTTTGTATGTAGTTTAATAACAACTAGAGATACATCAATTCAAAGGTTGTGGTACAAAAACATGGGCAAGAAGGGATGGGTCGTAGTTGGAGAAAGGGTGGATTGAGCGTGGGGTGAGTAGTGGTGGAGGTGGGGCTGGAGTTGAAGAAGATTATCGTTTACTTTTTTCTTCTTTTATGAATTACTTATTATACTCCTAAATTTGTGCATATATGTGACTTTTCAATGATTTAGTAGATGAATTAACTACTTGACCCTCTAAGTACTATAGAAAGCGAAGGTCAGTGACTCAAACCACCAAAAGATTTGTTTGAAAACTGAAAATAACCCCTCCCCATTACCTGAAATGTTTAAATGGTTACACTAATGATCTCAATTCTTTCAAGTTTATAACAATTTCATCTCCATTTTTTTTAACAGATATCATCCTCATTCTTCCATTTATTCTCACAGAAGGTCCCCAAATCACTATTTTTCACTCTGAAAATTCTATGACAATTTTACCCATTGACTTAAATAAATTAAAATAATAGAAAAAAAAAATACAATGAAAGCATTACAATTGGGCATTTGACATTTTCAAAAGTACAAATAAACTATTTTATTTTTTACAATAAATTAAAAGAAAAAAAAGAGAAATTAAAAATAGTTCTTCTTCCTCAACCTACATCCACCTCAACCTCCGCCTCCATGCAACACCAGATGTCGCCGACAACACGTGGTTGAAGTCCCGACAGACGTCGCCAGAAACCCGTGGCAATCGGCCACCAATCCTTCACCATTAATACACAAACCCATTTGTTAGAACCATCAATGGCATCAGAAAAACCTCTCTTAGCACCTGAAAAAATGTTCTTCAAAGGATTTTGAAAGAACCCATTATTAGTCTCATTCTTCAAATTTTTCAAAAAAAAAAAAAAAAAACTCATTTCCAGCTTTCTTGTTCGAAAATTCTGAACCCGACAAGCCCAGTCTCAAATTTTTGATCTACGTGTATATGAATATGTATCTATATCTATATCTGTATCAGTTTTGAGTGAAAAAAAACTGAAACAAACCCAAATTTCTTGGACACTTCAACAACCCAAGGCAACAATAAATAGTAAATTATGCAAACAATTGGACCCCCCAAACTTTGATACTTTTTAATGAGTTAGGCAAATGATTATGAACCATGGTCAACGCCGGAATCCCTGAAACTCCAACGGAATATTCTGTGGATGGAGATTCACAAACAATTCATACGTACTCAAAGTCACTCGTCTGGTGTTTGAATCCCAAAAGTTAAAAAAAATAATTTCTTTGGCTAGTGCAAGAAAGTTCAGTATGGCGGAGCTTCCTTTAATGCTTAATGCATCCACGTCATGAGCTCATGCTGGCATTTCCGGGATTGGCAAAGTGCCTAGCAATATGCGTGATTTCTTGTGGGGCATGCGGATTTAAGACACCCATTCGAAGGAGCTATGCGCGTTTTCTCCCTGGGGTGGGTGGGGGAAGAATACTAATTTGAATAAAATAAAATTGTTTAGGATTTATTTGTACTTTTGTAAAGATTAAGGGCCCAATTACAATATTTTTATTGTATTTTTTTCTTATCATTTTAATTTATTTAAGTCAATGGGTAAAATTGTCATAAATTTTTTAGAATAGTGAAAAATAGTGATTTGGAAACTCTCTGTGAAAATAAATAAAAGAATGGGGATGATATCTGCTAAAAAAAAGAACGGAGATGAAATCGTTACAAACCTAAAAGAATGGGGACCATTAATATAATTAACCCATGTTTAAACAACAAAAAATAATGATATTTTGTGAATAAAATATAGTGTATGTGTGTATTTGCAAATATTATCTTGTTAATGGGCCTTTTATTTAAGTAAGTATTCTACACTAGGAGCTCAACTTGACATAACTTATACATAATGTATCCATAGGTACTTGGCCAAAATAAAGTGAATGAATATTGATTACCGGCCACCGACTCATCCTATAAGATTGTCACAATATACGTAGATTGTATCGTTTTATTACCCATCTAAGATCATGAATTGCTCCCGAATACAATTCCTTATACTTGTATATAGGTGTACAACATATACTTTAGTAATCATAAATAACCATGACATGAGTCTTATTTACTTGAAATATAATTACACATGGTATATTTGTCAAGAACTTGAACAAAATCATAATACTTGATAGCATCTAATCACATACCTTACGTTCTTGAACCGATAACCAGCTTTCGGCTAACCTAGCCTCTTCCGTCCCTCGTGACCAACAAAGGGTAGTACAAGAATATTCACCTATTGTCTATCAACTAAATTTCCACATAACATACTGAACAAATAACGTATTTTATTCACAATTTATAAGGGTACACTTTCATAACCTGAAAGCATGAGGGTTCATGCATTAAAAATACAAAGATAACAATTTTAGATGAATTTCAGTAAAATGATTCAATACTCTTCTGAGTAGGTATCGATACTTCAGATGCATAGAGTTTAAACTTTAAAGTATCAGTATCTTGAACATTGCGTGCAAATTTTCTTTATGAAAATCTTTATTTTATCGTATTCCATCTTCTTACTTTTGAAGAATTTCAATATATTAGATACGTAAAACTCCTGAACTTAAAAAATCTTTATATTAATATTTATAACACAAATTTCACGTTTTCTTACCTCATTCCCTATCTACTTTTTCTTTCTCATCTTTATAATTTCATTTCTTTTTTTGTGTATGTGTATGTATATATTGCAAAGATTTTGTGTTATATTTTTCTAGAAATTTATATATATTTCCACACCTATACAATGCATATGCAAATAAAACACTTCTTATCATATAAGTCATAGCCCAGACTCCAAATTCTTGTTAAATCCTATCTCTGTATTCGAAATAAGGAAGTGTCTGATTCACAAAGCTAAACCCTAAACTTAACACCTTTAAAAGCTGTAAGAATGAGCTAGGTCTATTGCATGATTGCAACCTGACAACCATGCACTCTTCACACCAATTTCCTTGAAAATTTAGTTTGAATCTGGCGTCTTTTGACGCGACCAATTGTCAACTAGCGAATTTATAATGATAAATCAAAGATGACTGTTCAAATGTGTTTTCAAATTGATTTTTGTCTCCGAAAATCCAACATCAATTTAATAAAGCACCTGTTTGACATGGATTATAAACTAGCTTATAAACTAATATTGGTTTATTTGAGTTAAAATTGTAACTTTTCAAATCAATTTAATGTAAATTGACAAAATTGTCCTTTATACTTTGAAATAATATTTTGTTGTTTAAGGGTAATATATGCATTTCATGTTAAAATTAATTCGAAAAGTAAAAAAATACAATTGAATTAGGGGTTGTTTGATTTCCATTAAAATGAGTTTATTTTTTTTTCTATTTTTTGACTTTTGAAAAAAATTGACCAAAATACCCCTTTTTCAAGTCAAATATTACGGCTACTTTGAAAAGCAAAATTCCATTTTGATCATTTTGACCCAAAAGTCAAAAAATGGGAAAGAAAAAACCCATTTTAATGGGAATCAAACATGCTCTAAACTACTTTTGGTTTATAATTCTTATCAAACGGAACCAAATCTTATTTAATACCAACTTAACCCATTTTCTTAAAAAAAAAAAAATTATAAAAATACTACAGAGTTTTGGAGCGTTACATGGAGCTTGTGGAAAATAAGATTAAACATCAATTCCCGTCACTCGAACAAAAGAATGAGTTATCATGTGAGAGCATCCAACATCCATTGGTTATTTCAAATTGAGTGACGTTGGAGCGAACAACAATTCAATTTCAATGAATAAAATTGTGCACATATGTGTAGAAATGTATATGCATGCAATGAGTTATTCTTTTTAGGGTTCCCACATATAGTAGCTGTTGAAAACTGGCACGAGAATTAGCTAGAAAACAAAAATTTTCTTTAATTCATAAAACCAGGATCTTTCCTAGTTGTTCACGTATTTATTATAATTAAAATACGAATGGATTAGTATTATACCTGAATCGATAAACGATATTAGTCTGGATCTGATTCACGAATTTGGTGCTCCCAACATTCAAGTCTTCTATGGTATTCTCCCAAGTCTGGATTACACCGACGTGTGGGCACCTTTTAATTTTAATAAAAAACAAAACTAATTTCTGGACTGGTCAGATCTAAAAAATTGAGAAACTTAATTTCTTCTCTTTTCTTGATTGAATCAATTGGAATTAATTTACATCACAAGCAATGTGATATAAATAACGGAAAGTGATCTGATTGCAAACAACGACAAGAGTCCTGATTGCATCCAAGTCCAATTAGTTTAGGATTGATTTAATTACACATGTAATCCTTGAACTCATATCACAATTACAATTAAGTCCAAAACTTTTATAGTAACTGTGATTAAGTCCAAAACTTTATAGAGCTACCACAGGGACCTGTCCGGACATATATTTTCTAAGCTCCAATAATTAGACTGTCTAGTCGATCCTAGACTGCCCGATCTAATTATTAGTCTTTTGCCTTTTCCACTAAATGCAATAGACTGCACTCTTGGAATATATAAGATTACAGAAGCTGCAATACTTTCTTCTGACTTACCGTATATATATTTCATCTCTGTCTGAGATCCGATAATTAGGTATGAGCATAAATGATCGTTTTGCCCCTCTAATTATTCTCATTAACTTTAAGTTATATTTTCTTCAACGGTCCTGTGAACTAATCACAGATGTCGAAGTTTAGCCGTCGCTAAATACTGAGCTCAGATTTATAACCGTTCAATAGAAAATACTTAAGTTGTCACTCGACCCATTTTTCAGGGCGATAGTTCCCGACACGAATTCGTATTCTCTACTTCGCTCATTCTCAAGCTCCCAACTCACCGAGATATTTGATCAATTAAATTGATCTCACTCATTGGTAAATCAAAGAATCATCAAACTAACGAAAAGATATACACAATCCTGTCAAGGGATTTAGATGAAATATCCGGTGATCAAGTGGAATTTAATTATTCGCACGGTCATGCTATATAATTAAATTCGACACATGATCCGTTCAATACACTCCAAGTGTACTAGTGTCACCATTAATCCATTTCTGCGATAAGGACAAATCGCAAACCCGAATGATTAAATAGTCAACACTACAACCTTCCGGTACAAGGTGCCAACTCTTATACATTAGTTGTGAACAATTTTATTGATGATCAAAATATAAGTTGTGTCACACTATACTTCTCAACGCAAGCATCCAACTTATATTATCACAAGTGATCATTGGTACTTTATTTACATACTCAATATTAAACAAATGTAATAATAATAAATAAATACAAACCAAAGTTTTATTCAATATAAAATTGTCATTTCATCACAGCAAAATTATACTATTTAAGCATACAACCCAACAGTAGCAATCGTACACTATAAGAGTTCTTGTAATTATAATCATATAGACACGTAATTCGGCTATTGGATCCACACAAATGCTCGTAAGCTTGATAACATGATACGTATGTTGTATTTTCTTATATGAATCATAATATCACTTGGTCACCATAAGAAATTCTCACCATGTTAATACATCTAAGTAGGCAAAATCTCAACATATGGATCATAGCATGATCAAGTATTATCTTGCCTCAACATAATAGTGTACGACTGCTACTTTCATTTAAAAATGCATTCATCATGTTATATATCAATTTGGAACGTATCTTGTATAATCATAAACGAAGTGCAATTTATGCATGCATCTATCATTAACCTCGTAATATGTTAAAAGTTTGTACAATTCATGTTTGTACTGTAATCTAGATCATGTCTTTAGTAGATAAACATTAATATACCATAACCAAATCACGTAATTCAAAAACATAAATTTCATATAACATAGATATCATACATAGATAATATTTCGTAGATTCTAAATTACACTTACCTCATATGGTAGATTGGCTTGTGATTCTTGATCACGTTATACGTAAAATATTTTTTTTTTCTTTCAAAAAATCATTTCAAATATTCTAATTAGTTTTTGTATGTGATTTTGGAGTTATGAGAAATAGATAAACAAGTTCACAAGTGGTACCCAAAGGATTCTATTGCACCACCAAAGGACCCAAATATAGGATATTAATTACACCACTTAATGATGTGTAGGTTCATTTGAAGTGATGAAATGAGTAGGTTGCCTACCTGTTAAATTTGTAAGATTGGCTGAACGTTATGTCACTTGTCATGTAAGATGCTTAAAACCTTTTCAAGAAGACTAGTTAGATGATCAAGAACAAGTCAAAAAATGCTTTTTCTTGTCCAAAAATATTTTGACGAGGAGATTATTTGAATTATTGATCAAAGAGTGCATGGGAATAATAAGAATAATCGACAGACCGATTATTTAATGAAATTGAATAGTTACAGTAAAATTGACGCTACACAAGAAGGAGACGTAACTCTTGTCCATCGTGCAAGGCATTGGCGCATAGCTTCGGCTAGCCATCCAACAAGCAAGGCAATGATACATGGTTTGCAGATTGAAAAGTCATACAAAACATGTCATGGACTGGTTCGAGCACACTAGGCTCTAGTCCACAAGTTCAATTGGAAACTTAGGGCACCTTGCAACAATCAAGTGGCATTACCTGGTATGAAGCGGTAGTTTTTCAATAAAAACTTAAAGGGTAGGTTAAGTATGAAAACCTTAATAGTTAGATGTCAATTGTACGAGTTTTATACAAAATAGCAAGAACTGCGAAGCATAAATTAGAGAGTTTTGTGGTGACCCTCAACCATATTGGGTGCCTTTTTTGGTGTACTTGAGTGCGTTTTATTCAGTATAATAGGTGTTAGATGTTTATTTGTAACTACAGTTGTTGCTGCTATGATACTATTTTAAATTTTTTTAGATAAATCGATTACATTAAGTGGCCTATTTTATTAGTAATATAAAAAAAATAGCAGTAAGAGAGACTAGACATGACTCTAAAAAAAAATAGTCGAACTTGACTAAATCAAAGTTAATGGGTGAAATATTGACTAACTCGAACCATTTGGCACCAAGTGTAAGCCCAATAGATAGTGCGCCAATTACAGCATTTATAATATGTTTGATAAATATTTTTGTAAGTTATAAGCAATGAATCTTACGAAATGTGTAGATAAAAAATAGATAAAAATTTTAGATTCTATAAAATGTATGGATAAAAATAATATTTGATCAACTTATAAGTACTTGTAAGCACATAAACATACTCCTAACTCCTAAGTTACAAAAGTGGCACAATTGCTGCACGAAACTTCGTCTCCGTCCATGACAGCAACGTCGCATCTTCAATCGATAATGCGAGCTTTCAACTTGGAACTACAATCGTATCGGCACTAATCTAATGCGCTTTTAATACATTTTTCGAAAGAAATGGTCCCATGTACACACTCACCGACGTCCACGCGGTTCTACGTTTAAATTTCTAAATTCTTCTTCTCCGATTCAATCGGTAGCTTGCAACAACACCTACTTTACACACGCACTACTTTATCTCTCTAGATTCTTTTGTTCAATATAAGGAGATCGGACTGCAGTTGCTGGATTTACAGTTCTCCAGTGATTGCCGAGTCAACTCACTGATCTTTGACTCGGTGTTGAGTTCAATTAAGGAACAGTAATGGAAAGTTTGATATCGTTGGTGAACAGACTGCAGAGAGCTTGCACTGCACTCGGCGATAATGGAGAAGATAGCGCGTTGCCCACTCTCTGGGACGCCCTGCCTTCCATAGCCGTCGTCGGTGGTCAGGTCTGAGAATTTCATTAATTTCTTAGTTATTTTCTATAAATAGTATCCGATTTCAAAAATTATGTGTATTGTTTTATTGATTTGTACGAGATAAGAACCGTGTGATTTTCTTTTTCTTTTTCCTGTCATATATATAGTATATGTAGATCTTCGTCAATAACTATTTATTTTTGTTAAGTTTACTAGTAGATACCGCTTACCAGCGGTGGGATCTGATAAATTTTGCAAAAGTGAGAAGAAGAAGACAGAGTTGAAGAGAAGATATTTGAGAAGATGGGTTGTTAACTTTTTATGAAGAGAGAAGTATATGTTATTTTGTATCCCTACGCCGTTGATGAAGTATTCAAAACTGCTCGTCAATTTTATATGTTCTAGTTAGCTTAATTATATATTTTCAATTGTACTCTGTCAACACTTGTTTTCTTTTTCTTATTATATTTTGTCTTTGAGAACTTTGTTGTCTTATTCTTCCATTTTCTCAGCATATCATTGTTCCTGAAATTGTTGTTAGGTAGCCTTACTTTAAGTATTCCCTTGTCCTGGTTTTTTTAATGTGTATCCACTAATTTCTTGATTTTGATGTATGCTTATGTCAATTTTGGTTTGATATATCCAAGAATCTTGAAAATGTTGACACATTACCATTAGGTTGAAAGCTGTTTTAGACTTGAAGCTGATACAAAAGTTATAGTATTTTAACTCGGAGGATCTCCCTTAGATGCAAATGAAGGTTCTCTGAGAGTTCAAGATTATTTCACATTTGATATCAAAAGGATGTTAAGGCATGTAGAATTGATTTTATGTGTGACTTTCACGGAGTTCTGCCTTTTTTCACCCCACTGTGTGCATTGTGAATATTTAATGCCGATCAACTGTATTTATGATCCATGTCACTGTCTTTGCTCTTAATTATATAATAACTATGTTCTTGTGGGAGAAGTGTACTTAATTTGAAAGATGTCTTTGATTAGTCATTTAACATTTTGTGGATACTGATTTTATTGTTATTTGGTTTGTAGAGTTCTGGAAAATCTTCAGTACTTGAGAGCATTGTTGGAAAGGACTTTTTGCCTCGCGGATCTGGTAACTAGTTATCTCAATATTTGGCTGCTATCTGTTCTTTTTCTGGTTACATTTTTTTGTAGATTACCTTACTTGTCGTGACATGAATGGCTGAAGATATTGTGATTATTTTATGTGAATATGCAGGCATTGTTACTCGACGTCCTCTTGTCCTACAGCTTCATCGCATCGATGAAGGTAGAGAATATGCCGAGTTTGGACATCTTCCAAGAAAAAGGTTCACTGATTTTGGTGAGTTTACTTTCTCATCCAGCCCTGTAGCCGGTATGCCAGTCATATTTAATTGCTAATAATGCGATCTTTTTATATCTCGGGTATGCTCTTTTACTTGTGTGAATTACCACTTGATTATTGGGTTTTTGCCAACCCCCTTTAGGTTGTCAAAACCTACATTGAATTTTGTACAAACTAATGGATGTAAACAAGTAGCATGCCGCTCCACTACCATATGGATTGGAATGTCTGCATGCCTAATGTGTGCTGGGTGGGCGCTCTATTTAACAGCATAGGTTTCCCTTGCACAACCTTCTGAAGTATTTCACAAACAATTGTTAATTTTAGCAAATTTTACTGTTATCAACTGTCAATGCCATATTATGTTTAATTAGACCATGAATTAGTACTGATAACATGGATTTAACATAGGAGGAAGAACTAGTAGTAATAGACACAAAATCAATTGTTGAAGTTTTACAATTGTTCGAATAAAATGTTGACGGATTCTTGTGACTCACTTTTCAATCTTTCCATCCATTCCTTCTGAGTCTTTTAACTAAATCTTCCAGTATTGGAAAAAGGCACCATTAATTACTAAAGTTATCACTCAATTTCAATTGGGTCACTGAAGTCCAGTTTTCGCACTCAATTTATCAAACTTCTGTTTTTATTTCAATCACACAATTCCATCAATCCCACCTAAAGGGAACATGACATGGTATCGATGTAGCGAATTTGTGATTAAGTACATGTCATTTTCCCACAATGTATATTTGAGAGATTTGATTGAAATTTAACTTAAGTTTGATAACTTGGTTTTGGTTATCTAATTGAAATCCAGAGGCGATTTCACTGATTAATGATTCTTTTTTCTCTCCATCCTATCAAATAATTTGCTAAACAATTCGGGTGTATAGATCGTCTATTTGTTCTCAAATAGCACCTGCGCCAGCCACCAACAAAGATTTCTTCATTGGAACATGTAATGAGAAATCTATTTAAGTAGAACTATGAGATGACTTGTGGTCAAAGGCTAAACACGATAGGATATAGTTGGTTTTCCATGAAATATATTTTTGTAGAGTGACTCAACCAATTGGTTTGCTTGGAGGTAACCATCCTTGGAACAAAGTGTAATAGTTCATTGTTGTAGCTCAGGTAACCGAAAATATACCAGGATCCATTAATCCACTGTTTCAATGAGACTCAATAACTACTCTTTTAAGTCTGCAGCTCAACATTTTATCAATTGAAAATGTTTTTTGGTGACAAGACCTGGAAATATCTGCAGTGAGAATGTTGCGAGAGTAATGATAAATCTTGTGAAAAATGTGATCGCTTTCTAGTGCAAGCTTTTTTCTGCGTTCAGATTTTGTTGACAAAAGTATAGCAGATGCTTTTTTTTTTTTTTACTGTATACCCTTTTCTCCAAATCTATGTAGACCCTAGTGTCAACCAATCAAGAAATAAAAACATGTATGATGATATTATGGATAAATGTGTCGATCTAGAGTGATCCAAAATGTTTTCCAACTATATTTCATTATTTCTTTTGTTTTCATTTTGGAGACTAATCTCTGTTGTATTCTGTGCAGCTGCTGTGAGAAAGGAGATCTCTGATGAGACTGATCGAGAGACAGGACGTAGCAAACAAATTTCTAGTGTTCCAATTTATCTCAGTATTTATTCCCCTAATGGTGAGGCGGGAAGGATTATTGGTCATTTTCCATTTCGCAGATTCAATTCCCTGTGCACAATAGTTCCAATCGATGTTACGAAATATGAGAATTGCAAATTCTCCCATGTTGGTTGAAGTAGAGCAGAAATAAGATGAAAATGGTTTTGACGAAGCAATGGCAATAAGTAAGGTTTAATATATTAACAGCAGATAACACACTGTCCCCTCTCATCCAAACTTCCAAGAAAAATAAATCAGAGTTCCATGCAAGGCATGTAAATTATGGATTTGTGGGCAACTAAAGAAAATTTTCGGCAGAACAGTGAATGTCAGGGACATTAGATTGTCGTTTATTAGATAGATCTGTTAGGGACATTAGCTTGTCGTTTATTAGATAGATCTGTTAGTGGTCTTGGTTTTGTTATCTATGGATTTGTGTCTTGAGGTTGCGGTAGCAGTTCTCTTATTCTATTTGAAATTCTATTTATCTATATTTAATTTTTGGCTTACTAAGTTAATTTATGCTTTCAGATAATGATCAAAGTTCTGTCGCCCATTTCTGGTTGCTTTTCACCATACGAGTTGAATAAAGTTCTAATGAATGTGATATGTAAATGTATTCCCTCGTTTTATATTTTGAGTGCAGTGAGTAATTTGTGCATTTCTCATTATTGCAGTTGTGAATTTGACACTGATCGATCTTCCTGGACTTACAAAAGTGGCTGTTGGTCAGTTTTGCATCCCCTATTTTTTGTGATTAATCTTTTGTCTCACTTTCCTTTATCAGTTATCACACAACCTGATTGGTTTATTGCTGGTTTATCATAGATGGTCAGCCCGAAAGCATTGTGCACGATATTGAGAACATGGTCCGGACTTATATTGAGAAGGTATTCTACATTTTTGAGGTTTCTTTGACCATAAAATTTGTGGAAGCGTTAATGAGAACTTACAGTAATAGACTGTTGAGGTATTAATTTTAGACTATAGTTTAAGATAAGTTTATTTAAATAATACTTTCTGGTTAAAATAATTCACTGCAGCCAAACTGTATTATTTTGGCAATTTCTCCTGCCAACCAAGATCTTGCAACATCAGATGCAATCAAGATTTCTCGTGAAGTAGACCCGAAAGGTATGACATTTGTCATATTGTGTGGGGGCATGGGAGTGTGTTTATCTCTTTTGAATGTTATTTTTGACTTACAATCAGTATGTTTGAGTTTTTACATTTATCAGTACGTTATCACGCTCCCACTTAGTGATGATTAGTTCCGTTTCCATTGTTTGTTGGCTTTGTGATGATCTTGTTCCAGGAGAAAGAACATTTGGAGTTCTAACGAAGATAGATCTTATGGACAAGGGTACTGATGCTGTTGATGTAAGTTGAAATCTTTATATTGCTAATCTAATGATATTTGTGGGAAACCATAACAAGCTAAGACTTGTTTTTATAAACTTGGGTTGGTAACAAGAATCATTTTTCGCTACTCAGGTTGATAAGCGCTACCTCTACTAAAAGGTCCAATAAAATCATATATTTTACAACCACATTAGGTCATGTTAAGTTTGGCCTACCTCTCCTTTCTAACTGTTCTACTAATATTTTATAAGACTTGTGAACAAGAGCTTTCTTTATATCTACTTAAGACATGCTCAATCCACCTAATTTGTAGTTACCTTGGTTTATCCTTAATTGGTGTCATATTCTCTTATTGGCAAATATACACTTTTTTTTTTATCTTACCCATTTGGCGTAGACACATATCACTCTTGACATCTTCATTTGTGCGACATTCCGTCTTATGTATTTTTTTTCCCCTCTTTTCAGTGGTCGAACACTTGGTACCATAAAGCATAGTTGGACTAATAACTGTTGTGTACAACTTACCTTTTTACATTTTGTGATTCACAGATACCTTCCAATCACACCTAATCCATGTAGCACTTTTCCATTTTGTCCAACATACTTGCATCCTGCACATTACATCCACTTCAATCTTATCGAGTCAAACATAAATACCTAAACAATCACTATGTAAGAAAATATGATCTAGTCTATTATTCTACATTCATTCTTAGTGCATGTTTGGTAGAGCTTAAAATAAACTCTTTTTTTCCCAAACTCATTTTTAACCACATATTTAATGGGACCCACAACTTTTATCAATTTTTCAACCACACATTTCATTAACTTCTATCAAAATCTCCTAAAAAACTACTTTTAAATTCTACCAAACAAACTCTTATTCTTGCCATGACTAAAAGTATATAGTATTCCGCTCTACTTATAGTTATCCTAAAACCTTTAGGTTCGATTGTTCTGCCAAAATTCTAACTTATAATTTCTCTCTTGTAGCATCAAGTAAAATATATAATCAACTAACAACATACACCGAGGGAACTCATTTTGGATTTGTCTCCTAAGTTATTCTATGTTCAGATGACTGATTATCCTGTTGGGAAGGTTACTAGTCAGTTGACTGATTATCCTGTATATTAAAAATGTGATTGTAGTAGATTCTTATATGATAGAAGCTTGCTATTAGGAGCGTACACATACATAAGGAGCCTGTTAATAGGAGCAAATCAGATGCTGCCTCGTAATGTGGTCTTCCCATTCAGTAATGAACACATCCTGTGTTTTTTTTCCCCATGTAGATATTCTTGCTCACATACATGGAGCCTTTTAGTAGGAGCAAACAGGCATTGCCTCTTAATCCAGTCTAGCAATTTTACAAGACAAACATGTCCCATCCTTCTCCTTGTAGATAAAACTGTTTGCTTCATCTTCTTGCTTGCGCATCTATTTTGATCGAGTTCTTGTATTCTGATGTGCAATCTAGAATCAAATGGTTTTCATGTTTTTTATTTTAATCTTAATTCCGGAATCTTGGCCACCATAAAGGCCTTCTATAGAAAGTGCGAAAATGACAAGAAAGCATTAACTATTTCAGTTTGTGTGCTCAATTTTCATTTTCTTCATGCACTACACACCAGTTATCTAATAGCTACTTTGACATAATCATGTTTTCTGCTGGATGCACTTTTGCTTTATTTTAAAGAGGTTAATGAGACATTCTTCTGCTTTAAATGTGTTGCAAAACTGTTACAAAGATTTGCTTGCTAGTTCGGCTAAATCTTTCCCAAACCACTTTTTGTAACACAAGTGCAGTTCTAAAATTAAAATGTTATTTGAGTTTGAGTAGAAATTTGTTTATAGAACGATTTTCCTAATTTTTAGGACTAAGCGGTGCAGTTCCTGACTTGTATTTCTGTGATTATTAGATCTTGGAAGGAAATGCGTATAAGCTGCAGTTCCCGTGGATAGGTGTTGTTAATCGCTCTCAAGCAGACATTAACAAAAATGTTGACATGATAGCTGCTAGGCGTAGAGAGCGGGAATATTTTGCTCAAACGCCAGAGTATAAACATCTTGCTCACAGGATGGGTTCTGAGCATCTTGGGAAAGTTATGTCCAAAGTAAGCAAATATCATGCTGTACAGAATTTTTTTCCATAATAATTTAAGTAAAAGCTTAACAAAAACCAAATGAAAGATTGCTAGTTTTCTCATAAAAGCTTCTCTCGAAAAACACGACAATTTGACATTTTGTGGTACATTTCCGCATTCTATTTCCAGCCGAGAATACTGAATGTAGGAAAACACTGCTGTTTGATTTTTTTCCATTGTTTCCTGAAACATGGAAAATGCATCCATATTTTTCAATGTTTTCATTTGCTTTATTTAATGGTTTAAGCTTTTGTTATTGCCGTATAAGCAAAAATCTGTGAAATGCATGCATTTCTTAATTGATTTACATATTGCTGGCGACTTTATCAGTATAAATTTGCTAATAACTGGTGCTTTATGTTCTAGCATTTGGAGTCCGTTATCAAATCTCGAATTCCAGGACTGCAGTCACTTATTAACAAAACTATAATTGAGCTAGAATCTGAGTTGAGTCGTCTGGGGAAGCCTGTTGCAACTGATGCTGGAGTAAGTATGCCCTCCCATTTATTCCTTTTCAAATTTATATTCACGATCTTTCAATGAATTAGTTCTGATTAATTAATGGGGTCATTCTTTTTATCCGCATGCTTTCTTTTATGTTTACAAGGGAATTATAGGATGTTCCATTTGCTTCCAAATGTGTTTGCTGCATGTAGCATTTTCATCTTTTTAACACCTAATTATCAATGCAGGGAAAATTGTACATGATTATGGAAATTGTTCGTATCTTTGATGGAATATTCAAAGAACATCTAGACGGAGTGTATGTATTTGAAATTTTCGTTGGCAGTATTTCTAATGTATGATCTCATTTCATGATTCAATCCATCCTGATTTTCATTTTTTTTATCATCAAATTCTTCAGTCGATCAGGTGGTGACAAAATATATAACGTCTTCGATAACCAACTGCCTGCTGCATTGAAAAGGTTGCAGTTTGACAAGCATCTTGCAATGGAAAATGTTCGGAAATTAATAACTGAAGCAGATGGATATCAACCTCATCTTATAGCACCTGAACAAGGTTATCGTCGTCTCATTGAAACTGCCTTGGTTACTATTAAAGGTCCTGCTGAGGCGTCTGTTGATGCGGTATAAATTTCAATTACAGTTGGTTTTCCATGCTTTGTTGCCATATTTCATTTCCCTTTTTCGCATTTCTCACTCCCTCTTCCTTTCACTTTCTGTACCGTTCTTAATATTTTTTTGTAGATTACATAGAAAACATATGTTATTTGCAGAAAACATTTCTACGCATTGCTTATAGACTAGAGTTCATTATTCTGTCTTTCATTTCTTTCTTTCTTTTTTTTGGGGGTTTTCTGGGTGGCTGTTTGAAGAGACAAAGAAAGGGTGGGGGGTTCATGGCCTTGCAGTTTTTGGCTAGCTGGTGTATGCCCCATGAACTTATATCAAGAAGTAATTGTAGTGTTGGCTTTTGTAGTCCCATGGTTGATAATGCGAAGAATATGATAAATGGGATGAATAGACCTAGTCTGTATTCTAATAAATCAAGTGACTGAAAATGTGAGATGATCCCAGGTTATCTTGATGGGCCAGACTGAATATCTTTATTCGTTGCTTTTTTTCAGGTTCATGGATTATTGAAGGAACTGGTTCACAAATCAATTAGTGAGACTGTGGTAAGTCCAACTATTTTTTACCTCACCATTTTAATTTCACCATACATGGATGAAAGTAAGGTGTCTTGGACATTAAAATCCACGAGGAGTTGGATGTTATATGAATGTGGTATTCTGAAGTCTGTTTTCTATTTTACAATTATTGTTATCTGTCATCAATATTAATATGTTCACTCATTCACATCCCCCTCCCCCAACCCCCCCACCACCACACACGCTCCCCATAAAAATATACAATAAAGTAAAAACAAAAAGACTTGGATGGAAATAGTGAAGTTACCAATGACATGGGAAGGAATTGATGGAGAATTCAGAATTACATGAAATATTTCAACATTTCTTGTGCAGGAGCTGAAGCAGTATCCCTCTCTTAGAGTGGAGGTTGGGAATGCAGCTGTTGAATCATTAGAGAGGATGAGGGATGAAAGCAAGAAAGCAACTCTACAGCTAGTTGAAATGGAGTGCAGTTACTTAACTGTAGATTTCTTCCGCAAGCTTCCTCAAGATATTGATAAGGGAGGAAATCCAACTCATTCATTATTTGATAGATACAATGATTCGTATCTCAGACGTATTGGTATGTATGTCATTTTCAGTTCCATTTTTATGATTTTGAGACCTTACACGCTTGGTAGGGAGGATTGTAGCACTTGTTAGTACTAAAAGAAGAAAAAGAAATTAAAATCTTGTTTCATTATATTGTCTAATCTTGTCTAGTACCAAACATGCAAGAAATGTTATTTCTTACATCAAGATTACCTCCTAAATGGGCTTCTTGCTCCTTGAACAGGATCGACTGTCTTGTCTTACGTCAATATGGTCTGTGGAGGTCTGAAGAACTCCATTCCAAAGTCTATCGTTTATTGTCAAGTTCGCGAAGCCAAACGCAGCTTACTCGACCATTTCTTCACCGAGTTAGGAAAAAGAGAGGTACGAATTCCATCTCCTGTATATTTCTCCGGCCACCCAGTGAATGGAGTGGGAATATTCAAGGAACAAGAAAAAATCTATCGAGTTTATTTATAAAAAACTGTTAATGTGGCTTTACAGGCAAATCATTTAGGCAAACTGTTGGACGAGGATCCAGCGGTTATGCAGCGACGTGTCTCTCTTGCAAAGAGACTGGAGTTATACAGAGCAGCTCAAGCTGAGATTGATTCAGTGGCATGGTCAAAATAGATGTGGAGATCTCTTTCACTCTCATATATAATTTTTTCTTGTTTATTTATAGCAATACTTTTGGCTTAGGGAAGATAGGAGAGATTTGATTCTTATGTGACGCTAGTTTTGAACATTGGTTGCGATCTGTTTGTGGATTATTTTCCAATTATTTTCTGTGATTAGCTATGTATAATATTATCGTATCCACTACTCGAATTCTAATACATATTACACCGCTTTGTGTGAATTTATACCGCCTTAAAGCACCACCCAGTATGGCCCCTTGCCTTAAAGCACCACCCAGTATGGCCCATTACCTAGTGCTGCTTGCTGGTAATAGTGGCATTGTGTGGCTGGAGATTGATTGAAAATGTAGCCCCTCCCCCTAGCTGCCTACCTACTCGATAAAGAGAAGCCTGAGCTCTAGGTTGACGTGGTGTAGTGTTTTTGCTACGTCGACTGATGACATTTTAGCCTTGTTGGATTTTTTAGATAATTTTGCGTTGCCTACCTTCCACGAACAAATCTTTTCATGCAGTAACTTCATATGTTAACGATCCAAGTTTTCTTTCTTGTTAATGTTCTAACACAATGACGTCTTCCCATTTTTCCAAACGGGGTTACCAACATGATAAATCATCAATTAAAATAAGGGTTAATTACACTTATGGTCCTATTTTTCAGGCTTGTAACGATTTTATTCCTATTCTTTTTTTTAGTGAATATCATCTTCATTTTTTCATTTATATTCACAGTTAGTTCCAAAATCACTATTTTTCACTATTTTGATAATTCTTGGATAATTTTGCCCATTGACTTAAATAAATTAAAATAATGGGGAAAAAAAATACAATGAAAACATTGTAATTGGTTTCTTAACATTTTCAAAAGTACAAATAAATTCTAAACTATTTTATTTTATTTAAATAAGTATTCTTCTCCAACTAAAAAAAAACCATCTTTTCCCACCCCCACTTCCCCCAAACTGTTTGCATAACCCGACACCAAGCGCTTGAAATGAGAGAAAAAAGGATGGAGCCACAGTCACTTCCATTTGTTCTGTCGTCCAGCCATCTCACCTACAGCGTCAAAATCCTTCGTAAGATGTCACGGCCCACGTTATTCCGGGAACGGAACGCCGCCACAGCTAGCGACTCAATTATCGGAGAGATGTTTTTTACGAGAACGAATGTTCTTCTCAATGATATCTCTAGCGAGGCTCGCGACGACGAAATCATGGCCGTCATGGGGGCGTCCAATTTGGGAAAATCAACTCTGATTGATGCTTTAGCAAATCGCATGGCTAAAGAAAGTTTACAGGGTACAGTCTAATTCAATGGCGAGCAGTTGGAATCTAGTTTACTGAAAGTCATATCCGCCTATGTAATGCAAGACCATCTTTTATTCCCGATGCTCACTGTTGAAGACACTTTCATGTTTGTTGTTGAATTCAGACTCCCCAGAAGTCTCTCCAAATCCAAGAAAAAAATGCGAGCCCAAGCTATAATCGATCAGTTAGGCCTCCAGAATGCTGCGAGTGCTTCGAAATGGCTCCACCCCCATTGTCTTGATTGGAGGGTTATACAAACAGATTGTGGGTGTGGGTGTGGGTGTGGGTGTGGGTGTGGGTGTGGGTGTGGGTGTGGGAAAATAAGATTCTTTTTTAGTTGGAGAAGAACACTTACTTGAATAAAATAAAATAGTTTAGAATTTATTTGTAATTTTAAAAATGTTAATGATCCAATTGCATTATTTTCATTGTATATTTTTTTTCCATAATTTTAATTTATTTAAGTCAATTGGCAAAATTGTCTAAAAATTGTCAGAATAGTGAAAAATAGTGATTTAGGGACCATCTATGAGTATAAATGGAAGAATGAGGATGATATTTACTAAAAAAAGAATATGGATGAAATCGTTACAAACCTGAAAGAATGGAAACCATTAGTGTAATTAACCCTTAAAATAACTATATCTAATTTCTCATCGAAAAATCTGGGCCTTAAGAAACGTGCAAGGATAGAATACAGATTTTTTTTGGCAGTATTCAATAAAATTTGTGTTGACCTCTACAAATTAGGAGGAAATTGATGACAAGGTGGGTGACTTTTGGTCCCATAGATTAGCCCATTTTTCCTGGTTCCCATGCCACCGCAGCTTTTAATTTTGACTTGACATCATTTTTTTTTTTAATGAAAATTTATGTTGCTGGTTTTGATGAATGGTTTGGTAGCTGTTTTGTAGCTGGGTGTTGTGGATGTCTTTTGTTCATTTCCTGTTCGAAGCCTGTTGTTGGGATGATAGTGTAGTATGATTTTGTCTATGCAAAGAGAGATCTTGCAAATGTTAGGGGAGTAGGGGATTAGGGACATGGTGCAACAGTGATACCAGGAGAATGGGTATGCATGCAGCAGGTTGTGAATTTTGGGAATTTGAATACTAATGAAGTGACTATGATTTGTTGTTGTAAATAGCAGTTTGAATTCTGTAGGAATGAAAAAGTTCAATGTGGACATTGCTATGATGAAAGTTAGCCATTAGATTATTCTCTGTATTGTTAATTAGTCATGTGTGTTGTTTGATACTGTATAGAAAAACAGTATCACCGAAAATGGTATCATAACATAAATGAGCATAGAATTCGCACACATGCTCAGAATTTTTATTATAATATATTTTCGGGATGGTCTTGACGAGCCGGTCAAGACAAGCAGTTTTACTGCTGTGCATGATAGATTTTAACCGTTTGAAGTTATCTCTTTAGTTTAAAATGACAATCTTTAATTTTTCTTGTCAAAACAATAGTATCACACATGAAAATATCATACTAAAACAATATCACAGATAAATGTATCTTAATATATTAGTATCATATATAAAAATATCTTAATAAAACAGTATCACATACACAAACTACAATCTAATAAAATAACAGTATAATAGATTAAATAACAGTATCATAGGTTGAAATATTATTATAATAAAACAGTATCAAAAATAAAAACATGGTATAAATATTCCATATCACTTTATCTAAATAAAACAGTATCATATATTAAACAAAGTACAAGATATTTTAATGGTTGAAGTAATGATACTGTCTTTAAAATACTTCATTAGTAGTACAAGATCATATGTTTAAACATTGTCATAATAAAATAGTATCAAAGATAAAAGTATGATATAAATATACTCTAAAATTGAATTAAGTTTTGACCATATAACTTTAGAGCCCACAAGTGCCAAAACAGTGATCGACCTTGAATTTACCCAATTTTTTTAATAGATTATAAGTAGTGGATTATGTAGAATGTGTGGATAAAAGGTAAGTAAAAATTGTGGATTCTATAAAATATGTGGATAAAAATTATGTTTGACTATTTTATAAGGACTTATAAACATAGACAAAGATACGTAAGTCGGTAATTCAATAAATATAATTTCATTGCGTGACACAAAAATCACCTAATACAATGGTGATTAGATCCACATGTTTGGAAGCCCCAAGTAGTTAGTTGGTAAGTATGCTCAAAAGGGCCAGAAAAACGACCGTTAACCTTAAAATTTTCACCTTTGTTGTTCAATTTTCACGCAAGACCTTTTACAAGTAGTTTTATATTTAAGCAAATCAAATCCAATCAAAAGTTGGCCGTGATAGAGACAAACATCTATATTCTTTTTATACCGTTGGTTGAAGTATCTGGCGGGAATGATGATCACCCGCCACCTCCAACCACTGTCCTCAACCCCACCACCACCACCTCCGGTCCTCCTCCGCTATCATCTACCATGCAAACTTAAAATTCAAGACTCTTTTAATCAATACCCTTTCACCAACTGCATCTTACAAAATTCTTGCTTTTATCTTTTTCATTCATTTCATTTCATTTCCCACATTGCCAAATCTGAATTTTGCCAATGGGTGAAAATTCAAGATTCGGGCCTTCATCCCGATTCAAATCGGGCTTAATTTTTGTGATTTTAATCTGTTTTGTAGAAGCAATTATTTTTGTAGGAGCACAAGATCTGGATGAGGGTAGCTTTAAAGAGCTTTGCAATACGGATCTCACCTCATTTCTTCCTCTTCCATATGGCAGTCTCCCAAATATGGTTTGTAAACCTGTTTGGAATTCATACCTGCTAAGGGTAAGTTCATGTAAATCATGCATTTCTGATAATAATATTTTTTAACGTTTTACAAATTATGTTTGGTATTCTTAAAATGAAGCGTGTCGGAATTAGATAGAAATTCGAAGCTTTATATGGACCGGTACTTGTAGATTCAATGCTATGAAGAAGAGGGACACATTCTTCATTTAATATAATTCTCATAGTGTTTCATACTTGATTTGTTTCCTTTATGTTAATCTTTATATTATTTTCCATACATTTGAAGCAATTTAAGAAACTTTGATCTTACAAAGGTTTTGGAATTGATTTTGTCACCATTGCACTTAATTTATACTTTCATTTAAGTCGAGTAAATCCGTCCAAGCTGTTGAATTGTGTGAAGCCTAATTATACTGATTGTCTTTTGGTATTAGATTGTCCTAGATTCCCACGCTATATAAAGGAATTTGAGGGGACCTTTTTGTGTGGTGTGAGAAACAAAATACGTAGATGTGTGAATTTTCATTGTAAACTTCTCGATTTAAGGAAAAAATTTGCAGCAGCGAGTGGACGTATCTATTACATTGAGGGTGAAACATTGTAAATCTTTGTGTTTGCGTGTGTGCGGTTATTATTGCTCTTGGGTTTGGGATTTGGGCTTGATCCTTATTCCTTAACACCATCCAAGTCCATTAGTTGGCTAAATCAATGAATGAAATAAGCTACTTGTTTTGTATTGCAGTACTCCCAATCCAAGGACAATGTGATCACCATTGTATTATCAACTATATACACCAGTGGATGGGTGGGGATGGGATTTTCCAATGATGGAATGATGCTTAATGCTAGTTGCATGGTGGGATGGGTGAACAACGAAGGCCGAGCTCGAATAAAACAGTATCATTTAAAGGGATTCACCCCCTCAGAAATCAAACCAGATGAAGGTCACTTGCCACTGACCAGTGTTCCACCATACGTCGTGGTTCGTGAAGCCACAATGTACTTGGCATTCCAGCTTCAGTACAACAAAACTCTCAAAATGCAGCCTGTTTTACTCGCTTTTAGCAGTAAATATCCCCATCATCTCCGACTTACTGTTCACGATGACAAGACAACCATTAAGTTCGATTTCTCCTCAGGTTTGTTCTTTTCTCATTTCCTTGCCTATCCATGAAGATCTAATAGCATGTTTGGTAGCGAACACCGGATGGCACTGGACAAATACCAAACAAGAAAACAACGTTGAAATCTTGCTCTTTATACTATTCAGTTGCGTCTACTATTACTTATCAAACATGCACTAAAGGTTTTCACTCTTATTGTCACGTGATTTTTTGAAAAATAAAGTCTATTGATAAAGGAAGTAAAGAATTCAAGAAAGAGAGAATCGACGTGAAACACCGCTACTATACTGGGAGTTACTCCACGTATTGCTTGACGTAAAAGAGACATTGGATTTGTTTATGTCCTTTATTGAATCTTTATCATGGCTTGACAGATAATTTAATAAATCAAGAACTCTAAACACTAGCTTCAAGATTCTCTATCTCCTTAACTTTTTATTATTTCCTCGTAAAATTTCAAGTTAGCAGCAAATTTGAAATTAGAGTGGAAGCCTTTTTGCCAATTCATCCATGAATTGGAGAAAATGGCAAGTTTACATTAGGGGCTTGTCTCCCTTTCACCAAAAATGTAACTAAGAAAGATTGAGAAAAGTAAGAGCAGAACAAAACAAAACTGATAAAGACAAGATTGTTATGAAATATCTCTTATTAATAGAACCGACTAATTTGCACGTGTTGTTCGTATCAATCAAATAAGAAAATAGAAATTTTAAATAATCAAATCAACAGTTGATTAAATCATTATTTCATAAGACTGATGGTTAAGTAAAATACATTAATATAATATCACATAAGTTTATAAGCATAGCACAAGTTTCTAGTGTATCACATTTTGGATGCAAAAATTCACATTTATTTGTGCTCATTAATTTTTAGCCTCTGGACCTTCAATTGCAATGTTTTCATCAGTTATAAGCATCTGCATTCTTGTACAATCAGGACACGACTTGATACATTTTTACAGCCTTTCACATGAAACTTCAAGACATTTTGTCTGTTAATATAATCTGATTTTTTCCCCCTTTTCTTGTACGAAAACATTTCATCACAGGTAAAACGGATAGCAATGTAGATTTGTCTTCTAGCATTATCAAAAACAAAAAGACTCATGGAATATTGGCTGTATTGGGATGGGGTCTGTTTCTCCCTTTTGGAGCAATTATTGCAAGATACCTTAAGCATAAGGATCCCCTGTGGTATTACCTTCATGTAGTCATTCAGTTTGTGGGATTTTTATTGGCGGTTGCTGCTGTGGTTGTTGGATTTTCACTCAACCACAGGCTGCATGCTTTCATTCCCGCACACAAAGGCATTGGAATTTTCATTCTCACGCTTGCTGTTCTTCAGGTTAGTGCACGATCTATTAACTTAATCAAGTATTATATCCTGCATTAGCTATTTGCTCAATGAGAGGGGCGGTTTTTCTTTATAATCCTTTTCCTCGGCTACTGACCGGATCATTGAACCTCGTCCAATTAGATGCTTGCATGTTGGTACGAGAATATTACATAGAAGGATATGTATTTGATACACATATCGTATTCATAATTTAACGACTACTTGTGAGTTCCACAATCAACAAATAGAAGGCCTGCCTCGTGGATTTATAAGCACTTTGGACACCCTCTCTTTTGCATTAAAAATTCCTTCCCCACTTCCCTGGTCTGTTTTGTCCTCTTTTTTCCTCTATTACTTGAAGAGCTTGTAGAAGGTTCTATTTATCGGTACCAGAGGTCCCATGTTATCGAGTTCTATTTGAATTGGACTCTTACAGTCATGTATAGATTTGGCTGGTAGACTTGAATTAGTTCTTGATATAGATGGAGGTGGTAGAGTCTATTTTGCTATTTGCTACATAGAAGACGCATTTTTATCCATAACGTTCCTCTTATAAGCTGGTTTTAAAGGTAAGTTCTACACAATATGGTTATAGCACATATTATGTTCATTCTTGAGCTTATTTCCTAGTTTCAAAGATCTCAAAACCTTTATGTTCATTCTTCAGTATTTACTGTTTACCGTCTTGAGTCCAAAAACTGGTGTAAAGGATGACATCGTGTGGCATTTTACATCCAGGTCACAGCGTTCTTTACACGACCTAGTAAGGACGGCAAATACCGAAAGTACTGGAGCTGGTTTCACAACTGGTTTGGGAGGATGAGCCTTTTCTTTGGAGCAGTGAATATAGTTCTTGGAATACACATTGCTGGTTCGGGACAAGATTGGAAAATCGGCTATGGATTTCTCGTTGGTTCAATCATGGTTATATGTATTGTTATGGAAGCATTGTCAAGGATTAAAAAGTTAGAAGAACCAGAATTCCCTTCAGCTTTCCCAATGAATTCACTTTAGCAAGCCAAGTGGTGTCATGTAAGATAATTTGTGGTAGGCTCTCTTCCTCCCTTTCTATTTTATTGCTGCATATAGAATACATCATACTTACTTCATATTGTGTTTCGTTTCATAACATATATCCGTTCAAACTTTCAACGCGACTTGTGAAACGTCTCAACTGTGACTATGGAGTCTGGAGATATGTACATTTATATACTTCTTACTTGAAGTTTTTTTTTTTTTTTTTTTTTTTTTTCAAAAACAGTGAAACTAAGATCTACACTAGTTGTTGCATCTGAAGAGCATATATTGGTGATGAAAGAGTTCCATTCCAGATTAAAATGCTCCTGGAAGCATTGTAAAGTTAGTCTTGGACTAGGTTCAGCTTGTGCTCCGGCTATCCACGACATAAATGCTAAAAACATAGACCCCCGGAGCAAAAAATTTCCCCGGTTTCCCTCTCATCTGCCTTCTAACACCATACTGAACAATCTCCCTCACAGGGGGGAAAAAAAAGAAAAAGAAAAAAGGATTAGTGGAATTTTTGTTTGCTGATTGATATTTCATATATACTTTTATCTGTTGGGAATGTATCTTAGCATAAGCACTACATATGATGTAAACCATGCATTTGTGCAAATAGATGTCAATAGTATTGCTTTCTGCCCCTCCCATCTTCTGGTTTCTCTAGCATGTTTGGATAAGCTGAAAAGTTACATTTTAAGTAACTTTTATGCCAAATATGTTTGAAGTTTTTTAAAAAGTTAGGTCCGTTCTCTTTACTATTTTCAAGCAGTTTTCAGTTTTGTAAAATACCCAAAACTTGTTTACTTTCATATTTCTGAAAATGCATTTTCGAAAACAAAGTTAAATTTATAACACAAAATTCAAAATACATTTTCAACGTTTTGAGTATTTTCAGTTCAACACGCGAAAAAAAAATAAATTTATTTAAATAAAAATTCTAAAAAAATAAATTCAACAAAATAATATATTCTAAATTCTTAAAACACAAAAATTATAAAATTATAAAAAAAAAACTAAAAATCTAAAAAAAATTAAATTCTAAAATACTAAAAAAATAATTCAAGCCCATGTTGGTTATTTAAAAAACAAATTTAAAAAAATTTATTTAAATAAAAATAGATTAAAATTTTCAGCCTACGTCATTAATTTTTTTTATTCCCTATTTTGCCATTTATTATTTGTTTGCATTTTATTTTTGTAACAGAAAAAAATTGTAAAATCCACCAACTTTAAAATGAATATATTATTTGGTAATATATTAGCATAAAATTGTTCTATTTTACTGAATAATCAAATTAATTAAATGAAATGTCATAAAACAATTTCTCAAAATTTCAAACATAACATGTTTCTAATTTTCTGTTTTTAGAAATAGTTTTTCAAAATGACATACTAAACACGTTTTCAGCAATCTTAAAATAGACTCTCAAAACAAAAAATTTAAAATGAATTCAAAATTGAAAACTCAAACGCAAAAAGAACATGTCTTTAGCTTGTTCTTGGTTTTTCAGTACAAAATCTTACTTTTTTTTTTTTCCTTTCCTGCAAGTTTATTTCTTTTAAGCTTGGCAAATCAACATCCTTCAATCCTTCAACATTTGCTATAATAAGAATTAAGATGTTGTCATGTTACCAATAGTACTGATTGATTTTAGCGATTGACACATAAATCTCACTTGTTCTTGAATTTATTTATTGCTTTTTTCAAGGTAACTTACCTTTGTTTAATTTTAATTTACTCAGTTATGGACAATAAAAAATTAAAACCAGAGTATGATGTATTAGCCACCATGACATTTAGAGATAATTAGGCTAAACATTACTCTTAATTATGAATTTTGACAAATCGGGTGATAAAAAATAAATTTGTAAAATCAGGCCTTTTTGGAAATAATGAATTAAAATATAATGAATTAATTTATATAATTTCAATGTAAGATACATTTTTTCTTTATCATTTCCTAACAATCAAAAAGCAATATTATCTTCAAAGAGAGCAAATCTTCAAAATTCAAAACACCATCAGAAAATCTGAAGTTATCCCAAACACAAATGCATGACGTTCATCTTCAAACTGAAGTGAGAGAAACCTCAAAATCCAAAACATCATCAGAAAATATAATCCTTCCCAAACTCACTGCTTGAGACATGCGAAAACATCTGAAAGTCCTATTTCTTCGAATAACCATTTTAGGGCAAAAAATCATCATCGTCTCTCATAATTCTTCTTATTTTAGTGAATCAAAAGCTCAAGATTTGAGAAGAACAAGAATGTCATCATAGAAGAAATTCAGAAGATATGACCATTCCACTCAACACAAATGTCACACTCTGTACATAAGCATTCATCCTTGTTTGAGTCGGCTTTCGTCTGTCGAAAATTTGAAATCATAAAGAATTTGTAAATGTATTCAAGTGATGAAAGATGCTAAATTGAAATTGCAAGTGCTTCTTATTTTGTATTGTAGCTGCTACCATTTTTGGATCTAACTCTAGTTTTGAAAATAACCTATCGATGAGTTGGTTGTACGTGCAATTTCGTGAGACCAAGATACCAGTCATGTTGGAATCCGTAAATTTATTATTTTCAACTCATTCGCCTCCATAACATAAGAAAACGCTAGTGTATTCTATTGCTGCAAAATCGAACAATTCGAATATCATAATAACTCAAAAGAGTAACAAATTCAACCAAAAATGATGTTTTCATTTTCAAAGTAAATCAATGTAAGCTACATTTACACATATAAGTCACTCCTCATTTTTAAGAGTCATTTTTATGTGACCCACAAACACACGCTTAAGTCACACATCATTATAGCACTCGAATTCTCATAGTCACATTAAATACTCTTTCGTAATCACATGTAATACATACAAAGACATACATTACTAGTCACAGTTGTGTAATTCATGCAACACAATATTTTTATGATAATTTAAATAAATTGAAGAATAACACGTTAACAAAGTCATAGCAATAGAATATAAGTGACAACATATACTTATTCTAATTCTCAAACACGCATGTAAGTCACAAATGATTATAGAACTCTGACTCTAGTAATCACACTAAATAATCTTTTGTGATCACTTTTTTTTTTTATATACGAAGCCACATAAGACTAGTCATAATCGTCTAGATATTGTTGGTCACACTTTTCGAATTATAGTCACAATTTCATTCGTCAGTCAGAGACAGATTATCTTTTTTCCTCATTAAGAAACATTTTATTTAATCGTAAAACATGATACTAACTAATCCAAATTTTAGGAATAGTCAATGATGAAAGATAATATAGTTATGAATAATGCTTCATGTACATAATGGTGTACCACCTCCTTTACAGATGCTGAGTTGGCATTTTATTCATTTTAAATTAAAAGTATTCAAAGTGAAAAGACTTGGACTGTTGCACAAAAATGATTCTGCCAAATTAGAAATCACTATTCTTGCCTCCCTAGATTTCTAATTCCACCAAAATAGAGAGACCATTCATACAGTGGCAAGCGTGATTTCTCCACCCACCGGCGACATTGACTCCACTGCTCGCCCCTTCATCTTCTCCGGCAAGATTTATCCCAATGATTCAAAGAGGTAATATTTTGTCTTGCTTGTTTTTAAATGAGGTGTGAGAAATCGATTTGAAAAACCCCCCAAACTATCATATGATTCCTATAAAATGTATTCTGCTTGTTGTAAAATCTAAAAATCGAAATTTTATTTTGTTTGATAGAAATGAGAAAAATTAAAATGTTTCGCTTGTTTCCATTTGGAATGGTTATGAAAATGACTTCTTAATTTTTTTTATCGCAATTTGTAGAAAATCAAATGACTGATTCCGACGATGAGACAATAAATATTGTTGTTGAAAACGTGGATGACGAAAGTTTAGACAGTGCTAACATATTAGATGATGAAATCTTAGGAGGAGATAGTGAGTGTGCACCTAAGGTTGGGATGAAGTTTACGGATGAAAATGAAGTATTCGAGTTCTACAAACGGTACGCCTATCATCTAGGTTTTCCAGTGAGAAAAAGAATTTCGAAGAGGGATGATGATAGGAATCTAAGATACGTGACATTTACGTGTAGTCGTGAGGGCCAAAGAAATAGTGGTACAAGCACTTCTTTCAAGCCTCAACCAACAATTCAAACAGGTTGTAAAGCTAGGATAACAACATCTTCAAATATTTGTGGAACATGGCGACTTAACACGGTCCATGTTGATCATAATCATAAAACAAGTCCTTCAAAATCTAGGTTGTATCGATGCAATAGAGAACTTAGTGCACGTGTGAAACGGAAGCTTGAAATAGATGATATAGTTGGAATTCCATTGTACAAAAGTTATAACTCAGCTGTTGTTGAAGCAGGTGGATACGAGAAAATGACTTGTATAAAAAAGGATTGTAGAAACTACATTGAAAAAGTGAGGCGGTTACGACTTGGAGAAGGAGATGATGTAGCAATACAAGCGTACTTTTCGAAAATGCAAACAAATTGTCCAGGTTTTTTTTTTTTTAGTATGGATTTGGATAAAGAATTAAGATTAAAGAACGTATTTTGGGCAGATAATAGGTGTAGACAAACATATAAAGAGTTCAGCAATGTAGTCACCTTTGATACAACATATCTGACTAACAAGTATGACGTGCCTTTCGCTCCTTTTGTTGGAGTGAATCATCACGGACAAAGTACATTGCTTGGGGTGTGGACTTGTTTCAAATGAGGATACAGAAACTTTCATTTGGCTATTTTAGACATGGCTTGAATGTATGCATGATAAGGCTCCGAATGGAATTATTACCCATCAAGATTGGACTATGCAAAATGCAATTAGAATAGTTTTCCCACATACAAAGCATAGATAGTGTTTGTGGCATATACTAAAGAAATTACCTGAAAAATTTGGCAACCATATTCATAAGGGTTCTATATTTTCTGATATACATGGTTTAGTGTATGATTGTCACATTCCTGGAGAGTTTGAAGAGGGTTGGAGACAGATGATTGAACTGTACAAATTGCAAGAGAACGATTGGTTGACAGGACTATACAAGGACAGAACCGTTGGGTGCCATGTTTCTTGAAAAACAGTTTTTGGGCGGGGATGTCAACGACTCAACGGAGTGAGAGTATGAATGCATTCTTTGATGGGTATGTCCACGCGAAAACTTCTTTGAAGCAATTTGTTGAACAGTATGAGCGTGCATTGCGGAGCAAGGTGGAAAAAGAGTTTCAGACAGATTTTAAGTCATTTTCACAAATGGTCCCATGTGCATTTAAGTATGAAATGGAGAAACAATTTCGTGAAGTTTATACAATCTCGAAATTTAGGAATTTCAAGAAGAGTTTATCGAAAAGTATATTGCGAAGTTCTCTCCATCGATGAGTGTGGTTCGATCAATAATGTGTGCGGTTCGTGAGGATATCATATTCAACGATAGAGTTAAAAAAAAAATTTACGATTTCATTTATGAGAGACGATGCTTACATTGAATGCAATTGTCACCTATTCGAGTTTAGGGGCATACTTTGCAAACATGCTATCTCGGTGCTTATCCGTAATGATGTCATAAAAGTTCCCGAGACTTATATATTGCGCAGTGGAGAAGAGATGTTAGCAGAGCGCATTACACGAGGTCTCAATCAATTACGATGGTTGGATGAGTACACACATGCGGTTAAGATATGAAAAAATGACTCGCGTTTGCAAACATAGCTGACTTGGTAGCAGATGATGAAGAAAGAACACGAGCGGTTATGGAGTGGATCGAATTTCAGTCCAATGATTTAGCTATTTCAAAAACCATACCAAGTTGTGGAAGTAATCTGTTATCCCAAAATAGTGTTCAAGTTGACTCTACCTGTGGTGAAGTAGAGAAGAATGCTAGTCAAAACATTCTTGATCCAAAATGCTCAAGAACAAAAGGAGCTCCGAATAAGCTACGGCGAAAAGGGGCATTGGAAACAATTGCAAAAAAATCTAAGGTATATTGTCATTACATTGGGCAATAATTTTTATTATATTATATTTGTGTTTTTTTAACCACCAAATGTTGGACAGGCACCTTTGAAATCAAATAAATCAAACATATCGAAGAAGACTAATGTACAAGAGAATGTTGACTTCTTTCCATCGGTTGAGGCAGCACAACATCTCACACGACCACCACTCTCTTACGCACAACAGTTAGTAGTAAGTATATATATTTGCAGATGTTTTGATGTTCTATATTAACTTCTCTTGATTAACAATATTAACATCATATTTTGTAGGGTAGGCAATATCAACAATGGAGACCATCTTATGGATTAAATTTGTTGCCTACATATGGGATGGATGTACCCACTATGCAAATATATGCGCCACAATTACAACCAAGACAAGATGATGTGTTTGGAGCATGGGGTGAATATGTTCGGACCAATTTGCCACCAACAAAATGAATATGAACCGTATTAGTATTTATTCTATCTGTTTATAGTTTGGGAATATTGAACAATGTATTTTGCCACCATTCTTAAATGTATTGAACAATGAATTAGTTCAATTTGTGATTTAAATTAATGGTATAGAAGTGGATAGTGTGTGCTGGTTCATTCATATGTATCTTGTCAATTTTTTTAGAGTGTTGAAAGCTTTATTAGATGACCAAAGTGGAGTTGGAATTAAACGTAAATGTGAAAAAATCTTTAAAGATGTCTGGACTGGAATGAAAGAAAGCTTTCATGTGACAAACACTGTGGCTATTTGTACATTTATGGTTTTGATTTAACCGACTGCAGGCAATTTACAGAGCTCTGGTGCACAAGGCTTATTCAATTTTTTTCCAGACTGGCCTGGGCGATGGGAATTTTTTTTCTTTTTTCCATTATTTTTGCTTCTTTTTTTGCTATTGCAAATTATCACAATGGTTTCACGACATTCTGCGTCATTGAGGAATAATAGATTCTGACCAGAATGGTCATTATTTCTCCATCTTCCTGCAGTAGTGATGACAATCTTATCTTTTTCTTTTGATATGTAATTCTAAACTTAACCAAGTGAGTCACACAGAATGCTAGTTTTCTCCATAATATAACCAATTAAGTCAACACATAATATAATCAACTAAGTTACACAGATGCTAGTTTTCTCTATAATTTAACCATTACAACTTTTGATAAAATGAGTTCAGCAGAGTCCAAAACCAAAATACATAATTTAACTACATAATTTAAATGCTTCAATGTCCATTTTCTTTCTCGTTCTCTTCTGCATTTGATTTTCCCTTGCGAATGGTTAAGTTCAGTGAAATTTCCACGTCTTTTTCTTCAGATATCCCAGCCAAGCTTTTGAAAATACGCTAAAAATCTTCAAGATCATCCTTGGGCACAGATTTAGCCGAACAAATGCAACTTGATTCACCTTTATTCGTTACGATTTCATTTTTTGGCGCAACATCACTCCATTTAAAAAATCTGCAATCGCTACTACAACAAAATAACAACTTCCCTATGTTCACCGTCTTCTTCTCCACCTCCATCCATTTTACAAATCCCTCGCCACAGATTGTGCATCGTTGTTTTCTCGGACATTCCTGCAAGTAGTGATCCGGCCGTCTACAACTATGACAAATTCCTTTATTCTTTCCTATCATTGTAAAAGTACCTTGAATTGAAAATTGTACACCAATTACTAACAATTTAATTATTCATGTGACAAAGAAATTAAAAGGTCAAATAAATACAGCTAATAATGAAGAAAAATCCACCAGATAATCTATTTATTTCAATAATTGTTGCAGCCAAAATGCATCGGATAATCTAATTAGTTTACTAATGATAATGAAAATTTCATGACACCTATACTGAAAATACATTATTCAAAATAACATGAGTTCAAATTCGTCATATAAATCTATTTCATACAGTGACCGAACCGAACCATGTAATTATATTTCGTCATGTAAATCTTTAATTTCGATATGGGTGGAGATGAAGGTGGTGTTGGGATTTGGGGGTTCTTCAAATCGATTTCTCGCACCTCATTTTACAACAAGTAAGACAAAAAATTACCTACTTGAATCAATGTGATAAATCTTGACGGAGAAGATGAAGGTGGTGTTGATAGTTTGGGGGTTTTTCAAATCGATTTCTGGCACCTCATTTAAAAACAAGCAAGACAAAATATTACCTCTTTGAATCATTGTGATTAATCTTGCCGGAGAAGATGAAGGGGCGAGCAGTGGAGTCAATGTCGCCGGTGGGTGGAGAAGTCACGCTTGCCACTGTATGAATGGTCTCTCTATTTTGGCGGAATTAGAAATCTAGGGCGGCAAGAATAGTGATTTCTAATTTGGCGGAATCATTTTTGTGCAACAGTTCCAGCCTTTTCACTTTGAATACTTTTAATTTAAAATGAATAAAATGCCAACTCAGCATCTGTAAAGGAGGGTGTACACCATTATGTACATGAAGCATTATTCTATAGTTATTTGCATATATCACATATTTATTTTGGGTCACGTTCAAAATTCGGTTACAAAATCTTATATCCTATTTAAATAGTTCTTTTTTAATTACAATTTTTGAATAAAGTCTGGAGATAAATACTGAAGTACAATAACCCTAATTTTTTTAATTTATTGAAAATTTTGTCATTTATCAAAACATAAACTTAAATATTAAGAGTTTTCAAATTTTTCCTAACATTTAATGCCTAGAGCCATAAATAGCCTGGCCGAAATATGAAGAAGCCATCAATTATTTCCTTTTAATTAAAGTTCAAACAAACAACATAAATTTACTTGAAATTAAATTTGTCTTCACCTTAGTGTTTGTTTGCCCAATTTTAAATTATAATTTTTTATTTACAAATTTTATAGGATCTATAATTTACTACTCACGTATTATTTACATATTTTATAAGACTAATAATTTATAAATATTTAAAAAATAATTTCAGCACCCAAAACATGCTATTAATAAAATATGCTCATAGAGTTTTTTTTTCTGAAACGATAAAAGTCTATCGAAATTAAATATGCTAATATAATGGCATCAATGGAAGACGTTTACCTATCCAAATCTTATATGAAAAGTGCGAAAGTGTGTTTAGTACCTATCCAAGCTTTTAATAAGATGAAATATTAATGTTATCTAGAATCAATTATGTTTAGTACCATTCTAAGTAGCAATGGATCGTTTATCTCAATTGTTTGATGAAGTTGAGATGCATGTTGATTCATTTAACAATTTGTCGTAATAGCTTTTTTTAAAACCTATAAAATGTAATAGAATTTCAAAATTTGTAATATGTAAAATAATTAAAGATAAATTACATTCATGGTCTCCATTTTTTAGGCTTTAACAATTTTATCGTACCTACCTACCATTTCAATAATTTGCACAGACGGTCCCCAATTGTCCATTTTAACTATTTTGCCCCTAACTTAAATAAACTAAAATAACCAAAAATAGTCAAAAGTGCAAAATAATCTCTACACATTCAATTATTTTAAACAATTAAAAAAAAAATCCAAAAAAAAATGAAAAATAAAAACACATCATCTTCTTCACCTACCCCACCTCACCCCCGTGTGGGGGACTTCTTCTCCTCCCGGTTTAAGCGAGTTTGGGTACGAAACGAGGAGAAATCTCCCCTGGTTTTGCGAAGAACCATATTGGTTCTTTGTTTATTCGTGAACTAGGGGGATTTCTTCCCATCAGTTTTGAACCCAAACTTGGGATTTGTTATAGGTAGGGGTAGGTGAAGAAGATATTTTTTATTTTCTTTTTTTTTTTTTTTTTTTTTAATTGCTTGAAATAATTGAATGTGAATAGACATTTTTTTCTTAGTTAAATTGGTGAAATTTAGATCACGGATTTGACTTTTTATCAACTAATAGATAATTAAATTAACTCTAATCCAAACTTCATAGGACTTATCGACGCACATATACTGAGAGACGTATGTGCTAGAGTTAGAAGATTTGGGACTTAATGGTACAATTTTTATTATTTTAAGTAAAAAACTAGAAAAAAAAAAAAATTAAAAGCTTCATGATTTATTTTCACTTTTGAAAAAGGTTAGTGACCCCAACTATAATTTTTTTATTTTACTTTCTTTTGACTATTTTAGTTTATTTTAAGTCAGAGACAAAATCAATTGAATATTTGTGGACCATGTGTGCGAATTACTGAAATGATGTAGATTATATATACGAATAAAATTGAATGAGAACGAAATTATTACAAATTTAAAAAAAATTGAGAGTGTAAATGTAATTTACCCAATAATAATTAATTAAAATGTTGCAATATTTATCATTCAAAGTATATTTCATGTTTATGAACTTATCAAAATTTCGAAAGTTTTTCACGTTTCACATTTACAATCTTTTACCTCGCATCTTTACACATTATTTTCAATAATAATTCATTGCCAAACATCAATTAATTTCCACCGAGAAATTGGTTGTGAATATCTATTGATGAATTACAATCAAGGAAAATTAGGCACTTATATAGACTTTTCTTCATTAATGCAAAGAATTATCACTTTGACATATCTTGATCTTCCCGTACCTAAAGTATCTCCAATACATTACATCGAATTGAAAATTTTCTGATTTGTAATGAATAGACACTCAAATCTAAATTTGGTTTGCAATAGAATTTATCTACAACTCAATAATGTTGCATACGTGACTTTTAATTTTTAAAATAAAAACAAAACTACATATAAATCCATATTAAGAAATATAAATTTTGCCGAGTTTAACCGAACTTCTAAATTTATACAATACTCTAGACAATATCTGTTTTTTCCTTACCACATCAATTTGAAAACGTTTGTCAATTTTTTTTTTTTTTTTTTTTACAATATCTATTTTGCTTACGTAACAAAATCTTTTTAACAATCTGTTATGCTATTAGCAACAATGATCTTTAGAAATGTATTATTGTCTTGACACGACGCGTGATTGTTAGTGATCTTTCTAAAGGAAAATAATCAAAAAATATGGTCCTTTGTTATTTTGATTAGTCGAGCATAAAATTCATGGTCGTGAGTGTAAGATAAGGTACATATTTATTTAATTATGTCATCTGTATGTACAATATTTATAAATAACGACTAATGATTACGTTTATTTAAACATGCACTTTTCTCTAATTTGGTATCACGTCGAATCACATCAATTCTTTGAATTAGTACCATAATAGTATGAAATCTCACCGAATCTAAATTATTCGTACAGAGTATAGTCCAAAAGTATAAATTAGGATTGATAGGTTATAAAAAGGGATTTTGGTGCAAATGGTCCCTAACCTTTGCTCTTAGTATAGAATTGATCTCCAATGTTTATTTTTTAACTAACAAGTCCCTAACCTATGTATTTTGATGCAAAATTAATCCTTATAGGATGTAAAAGACATGCCCTTAATTTTAATTAGAAGAATTTATATGTGGATTTCTAATCATTATAAAATGTGCAAATAGGTTCAATACTTTTATTTTTTTTATAAAAATTAAAGAAAACTAATGATTTTTTTTTTTTTTTAGAATTAACACTTTAGTAATAAATATGTCAAATAAAATTATTATTTTTGTTATTAAATAATTATATTATTTAAAATTTTTAAAATTTTATTTATTGTTGTAAAAAAAAATAACTTTGTCACAAATTTGATGTTTCAATTATTTTATTTAATTGAGTTATATGTTTATTAACTACAAATATTAGAGATCCAACTATATTTATCATATTTTAATTTATCATTTTATTTTTGTTCAAAAATAAAACACGTAATGTGTAAATTAATTTTTATTAGTATGTATTTTTATGTTAAATAAAAATGTAATAAGATTAGTTTAATGTCATAAAATTATATACGTCATTTTGTTATTTATTTAACTTAATTTTTAAAGTAAAGAGGGAGAAAAAATTTTATAAGTAAAGAGGGAGAAAAATGATTTCTCCCTTTTTAAGTAATATAATTACTTAATAATAAAAATAATAATTTTATTTGACATGTTTTTTACTAAAGTGTTAATTCCAAAAAAAAAAAAAAAACTCATTAGTTTTCTTTAATTTTTTATAAAAAAATAAAAGTATTGGATATATTTGCACATTTTGTAATGATTAAGAATCTATATACAATTTTTTCTAATTAAAAACTAAGAACATATTTGTCATAAGGACCAATGTTGCAACAAAACACATAAGTTAGGAATTTATTTGTCAAAAAATAAATGTTAGAGTCCAATTTCATATTAAGAGCAAAGGTTAGGGACCATTTGCGCCAAAATCATATGTCTGGCCCCTAAACAGCAGTAAATATGCAAATTAAATAGTGTGTTTTCATTTATTTTGGCACATAATTCATGAGAGGGCCAATATGAATAAATTTTTAAGCTAAATGTTCAACACAATTTTCTACTTAATATAATCCTTCTTAATATCGATCATGCAATGTTCGTTTATACATTTTTTGTTTTACATGTCTGTTACTAAAATGATATGACAACATAAAATTAAAATATTCGCTTAAGTTAGGGTATGTTGCTTTTACTGTTTTTAGTTTTCAATTTTGTAAAACACTCAAAACTTGTTTATTTTCATATTTTTGAAAATACATTTTTGAAAACAAAGCTAAATTTATAACACAAAACTCAAAACACATTTTCGATGTTTTTAATGAAAATACTCAACACACGAAAAAAAGAATTTATTTAAATAAAAATTCTACAAAAATAAATTCTAAAAAATAATATATTCTAAATTCTTAAAATACAAAAATTATAAAATTATAAAATTATAAAAAAAACTAAAAATCTAAAAAAAATTAAATTCTATAAAAATGAAAATTCAAAAAAAATAAATACTAAAATACTAAAAATTAATTCAAGACCATATTGGTTATTTAAATAAAAAGTTTTAAAAAATTCGTTTAAATAAAAATAGATTAAAATTCTCAGTCCACGTCATTAATATTTTTTATTCCCTATTTTGCTATTTATTATTTGTTTGCATTTTATTTTTGTAACAAAAAATAAAATTGTAAGATGCACCAACTTTAAAATGTATATATTATTTGATATTATATTAACAAAAAATTGATCTATTTTACTGAATAATCAAATTAATTAAATAAAATATCATAAAACAATTTCTCAAAATTCCAAACAGAACATGTTTTCCAATTTTTTATTTTTTGAAACATTTTTTTCAAAATAACATACTAAACACGTTTTCTTAAAACAAACTCTCAAAACACAAAATTCCCATGACATTCAAATCCCCATTGATTTTTCTGTGCTATTTCTAACAAAAACAATCTCATGGCACCTGAAGTCTGAACTCAGAAAACTAGAATTTTGAGAAGATAATGCAAAATGTTGAGAATTAGAAGAACAACCAGTCTAAGACAATAAATCAGAAGATGAAGAGGAAGGAGAAGAGCAACAAGAAAAATGGTGATGATGATTAAAATTAAAAGTCTTCTTTCTACTTGGAGATGCAAATAGTGTAGCCATTTCTTAATTTTATGCGTAAATCAATACTGAGTTTTTTGGGTAAAATTCTGGAGAGATTGAAGAATGATGGAGAATATTCAAATTCTTAAAAGAATGCTGGGGTGTGTGACTACATACAGATGTGAGAGAGAGCGAAATTTTGATGGGTTATCCAGATTCTAGATTATGTGAGACACGTGACGGCTGCAGATCCTGTCGTGTGCGTTGGTGTCTCGGCCTGGATGTTCTGGCCCTCCGCCTAGCTCAATAGATAACTATGGGGTTTTGACGTTATACGATAGTTGTCTTTTTCTGTAAATAGCCAAATAAAACTTATCCATGTCTCTTCCTGTCAGTGGCGGCGGTGCTAATGGCAGAGAGTGTGGTGGTGACGGCGATACTAAAGATTTTTCTATCATTTTTTTTGAAATTTGATAAAAAAAAAAAAAAAAATAGGGTCACTTTGTTACTTTTTATTTATTGGACTAAATTTGGTTATTTTTCAATTATTTTTTTCTTTTTTCTTGTTTTTTGTTTATTTAAAGGGAATGTTAGTTTTGTCCTAAAGGACCTACCATGCCAAGTTTTTCAAACGTTGGGAATGTCTGGTGCTATTTTTTTAGGTTATGGGTATATTTTTAACGATTTTAAAAGATTGAGAACCTTTCATGCAATTATCCCTAAGAAATAAGATATTGTCGTGTTACCAATAGTACTGATTGATTTTAGCGATTGACACATAAAAATATGACTTATTGCTTTTTCCAAGGTAACTTACCTTTGTTTAATTTTATTTTACTAAGTTATGGACAATAGAAAATTAAAACCAAATTATGATGTATTAGCCACCGTGACATTTAGAGATAATTAGGCTAAACACTATTTTTAATTATGAATTTTGATAAATCAGTTGATAAAAAATAAATTTGTAAAATCAGGCTTTTTTAAATATAATGAATTAATTTGTAACTGATTAATTTTTATAATTTCAATTTAAAATACATTTTTTTTATCATTTCCTAACAATTAGGAAGTGATATTATCTTCAAAAAGAGAAAACCTTCAAAATTCAAGACACCATCACAAAATCTAAAGTTATCCCAAACACAAATGCCTGACGTTCATCTTTAAATTGAAATGAGAGAAACTTCAAAATCTAAAACATCATCAGAAAATCTAATCTTTCTCAAAACTCACTGCTTGAGACATTCGAAAACATCTGAAAACCTTATTTCTTCGAAAAACCATTTTGGAGCAAAATCATCATCGTCTTTCATAATTCTTCTTATTTTGGCAAATCAAAAACTTAAGATTTGGGTTAAGATTTGGGAAGAACAAGAATGTCATAATGGAAGAAATTCAGAAGATATGACAATTCCACTCAACACAAATGCCACACTCTGTACTCGTCCTTGTTTGAGTCGATTTTCGTCTGTCGAAATTTTGAAATCATAAAACATTTGTAAATGTATTCAAGTGATGAAAGATGCTAAATTGAAATTGCAAGAGCTTCTTATTTTATATTGTAACTGCTACCATTTTTGGATCTAACTTCACTTCTGAAAATAACCTATCGATGAGTTGGTGGTACGTGCAATTTCGTGAGATCAACATACCAGTCATGTTGGAACCTGTATATTTATTATTTTCAACTCATTCGCCTCCATAACATAAGAAAACACTAGTGTATTCTATTGCTGCAAAATCGAACAATTCAAATATCATAATAACTCAAAAGAATAACAAATTCAACCAAAAATAATATTTTCATTTTCAAAGTAAATCAATGTAAACCACAGTCACACATCTAAGTCACACCTCATTTTTAACAGTCATTTTTATGTAACCCACAAACACACGCTTAAGTCACATATCATCATAGCACTCGAACTCCCGTAGTCATATTAAATACTCTTTCGTAATTACATGTAAGACATACAAAGACATACATTACTAGTCACGAGTGGTGATCTCCTCCCCACTGTGGGGATGATATCACCACTCTATTAGTTACAGTTGTGTAATTCATGCAACATGATATTTTTATTATAATTTGAGTAAATTGGAGAATAACACGTTAGCAAAGTCACATCAACAGAATATAAGTAACAACATATACCTATTCTAATTTTCAAACACGCATGTAAGTCACAGATCATTATAGTACTCTGACTCTAGTAATCATACTAAATAATCTTTTGTGATCACTTTTTTTTTTTTTTACATATGAAGCCACATAATACTAATCATAATTGTCTAGACATTGTTGGTCACACTTTTCGAATTCGAGTCACAATTTTATTCGTCAGTCACAGACAAATTATCTTTGTTCCTCATTAAGAAACATTTTATTTAATTGTAAAATATGATACTAATTAATCCAAATTTTAGGAATAGACAATGATGAGAGATATTATAGTTATATACGTATATAACATATTTATCTTGGGTCACGTTTAAAATTCAGTTACAAAATCTTATCTATTATTTAAATAGTTCTTTTTTAATTACAATTTTTGAATAAAGTCTAGAGATAAATATTGAAGTAGAATAACCCTAATTTATACAATTTTTACCTAAATTTTTTTTATTTGTTGAAAATTTTGTGATTTATCAAAAAGTAAACTCAAATATTCACAGTTTTCAATTTTTTTCCTAACATTTAATGCCTAGAGCCATAAAGAGCCTGGCCCAAATATGAAGAAGCCACCTATTATTTCCTTTTTAATTAAAGTTCAAATAAACAACATAAATTTACTTGAAATTAAATTTGTCTTCCATTGATGCCATTATATTAGCTTATTTAATTACGATAAAGACTTTTACCGTTTCACAAAAATAAACTCTATGAGCATATTTCACTAATAGCACGTTTTGGGTGCTGAAATTATTTTTTAAATATTTATAAATTATGAGTCTTATAATATGTGTAAATAATAAGTGAGTAGTAAATTATAAATCCTATAAAATATATAAATACAAAGCTTGTTTCACTAATTTAACCAACTTAAATTAGTACCTATCTAAGCCTTTAATAAGATGAAATATTAATGTTATCTAAAATCAATTATGTTTAATACCAGTCTAAGTAACAATGGATAGTCCATCTCATTTGTTTGATGAAGTTGAGATGCACTTTGATTCATTTAACAATTTGTCGTAATAGCTTTTTTTAAAACCTATAAAATGTAATAGATTTTCAAAATTTGTAATATGTAAAATAATTAAGGATAAATTACATTCACAGTCCCCATTTTTTAGGCTTTAACAATTTTGTTACCATTCAATTTTATCGTACCTACCTACCATTTCAGTAATTTGCACAGATGGTCTCTAGATTGTCCATTTTAACTATTTTGCCTCTAACTTAAATAAACTAAAATAACCAAAAATAGTCAAAGTGCAAAAAAAATCTCTACACATTCAATTATTTTAAACAATTAAAAAAACCAAAAAATCCAAAATAATGAAAAATAAAAACACACCATCTTCTTCACATACCCCAGTGTGGGAGATTTCTTCTCCTCCCAGTTTCGAGCGAGTTTGGGTACGAAACTAGAAAGGAGAAATCTCCCCTAGTTTTGCGAAGAACCATATTAGTTCTTTGTTTATTCGTGAACCAGGGGGTTTCTTCCCATCAGTTTCGGACCCAAACTCTGGATTTGTTATAGGTAGGGGTAGGTGAAGAAGAATATGTTTTTATTTTATTTTTTGTTTTTTTTAATTGCTTGAAATAATTGAATGTGAATAAACACTTTTTCCTTTGTTAAATTGGTGAAATTTAGGTCATGGATTTAATTTTTTATCAACAAATAGATAATTAAATTAACTATGTCCAAACTCCATAGGACTTATTGACGCACATATACTGAGGGACGTATGTACTAGAGTTAGAAGATTTGGGATCTGACGATACAATTTTTATTATTTTAAGTGAAAAACTAGAAAAAAAATAAAAGCTACATGATTTATTTTCACTTTTGAAAAAAGTTAGTGACCCCAACTATAATTTTTTCATTTTACTTTCTTTTGAATATTTTAGTTTATTTAAGTTAGAGACAAAATCAATTGAATATTTGTGGACCATGTGTGCGAATTACTGAAAGGATGTAGATGATATATGCGAATAAAATTGAATGAGAACGAAATTATTACAAACCTAAAAAAAATGGAGAGTATAACTGTAATTTACCCAATAATTAGTTAAAATATTGCAATATTTATCATTAAAAGCATATTTCATATATAAATGAACTTATCGAAATTTCAAAAGTTTTTCCCATTTCAAATTTACAATCTTTTACCTCCCTCGCATCTTTACACATTATTTTCAATTAATTTCCACCGAGAAATTGGTTGTGAATATCTATTGATGAATTACAATAGAGGAAAATGAGGTAGTTATATAGACTTTTCTTCATTAGTGCAAATAATTATCACCTTGACATATCTCGATCTCCCCGTACCTAAAGTGTCTCCGTTACATTACATCAATCACTATCTAGGTGGCTAACAAGTTGAATTTTTTTTTTTTTTTTTTTTTAAAATTTGTGCAGCATTGATATTTAACAAAATAACACTCAACTCTAAATTTGATCTGCACTAAAATATATCTACAACTCAATAATATTGCATACGTGACTTTAATTTTTAAAATAAAAACAAAAGTACATATAAATCTATATTAAAAAGTATAAATTTTGCCGAGTTTAACCGAACATCTAAATTTATACGATACTCTAGACAATATCTATTTTTTCCTTACCACATCAATTTGAAAACATTGTCAATTCATTTTTTTTACAATATCTATTTTGCTTAAATAACAAAATCTTTTTAACAATCTGTTATTCTATTAGCAACAATGATCTTTAGAAATGTATTATTGCCTTGACACGACACGTGATTGTTAGTGATCTTTCTAAAGGAAAATAATCAAGAAATGTGGTCCGTTGTTATTTTGATTAATCGAGCACAACTTTATGGTCGTCAGTGTAAAATAAGGTACATATTTATTTAATTATATCGTCTGTATGTACAATATTTATAAATAACGACTAATGATTACATTTATTATACCTGCACTTTTCTCTAGTTTGGTATTATGTCGAATCACTTCAATTCTTTGAATTAGTACCATAATAGTATGAAGTCTAACCGAATCTAAATTATTCGTACATAGTATAGTCCAAAAGTAAAAATTAGGATTGATAGGGAACAAGTTATAAAAATGTGGACACTCATGTCATATGTCTGGCCTCTAAACAAGCAGTAAATATGCAAATTAAATAGTGTGTTTTCATTTATTTTGGCACATGATTCACGAGAGGGCCAATATGAATAAACTTATAAGCTAAATGTTCAACACACTTTCCTACTTAATATTATCCTTCTTAATGTCAATCATGTAATGTTGGTTTAGACATTTTTCGTTTTGCATGTTCATTACCGAAATCATATGACAACATAAAATTAAAATATTCATGTAAGTTTAAATGCCATCTATTTGAAATCTTAGTTAACATGAAGATCATTACTCGATAGAATTCTTTCCAGAAATAACAAAATATCTCGTCTCCACTCTGCGTTGTCCCTCCCCGAATAGGGCAAGGATTCCCCTATTAGTCGGGGAATTGATTCTTATTTTTATGTTTTCAAATTTATATCGTATTTAAAAATAAAATAAAAAATATTAAATAAGTAAATAGAAAAATAAGACAAAAATAAAAATATTTTAATAGCCGCACCGTCCATCTTGCCTTTCAAAAATGATTTTTGACAAAACAAGCCCTGGCCTTTTGCACACTTGTCATCCCTAATTTGTCATGTCACTTTATATTTTATATTGGAAAAATTTTGGTATGTCCACTGTTAACATTATAGTGAGTTAAAAAGTCATATGATATAATCTTAATTCAACTAAAGTCATACTTTATTACTAAAAGACCAATATACCCTCCAATTGTAAAACTGCATCATTTAAACACGTAAAACCAACAAAATCATTTCAATGCACTGTTTACAAACTCCTTCATTTACTTTTAACAATTTTCATCTTCTTCTTGTGTTTGATTCTTCTCACCATAACCTCAGAATCGCATACAAACAATTCGAAAGTCGATATTTCAATGGCGAACATATTTTTTTTTATTTTTATTTTTGTATAAAGTAACCATTTTCGGTTAAAAATAATCATGAAAATATTAAGATATTGTTCCAATTGAAACATATGCAATGCGAGTTAATAAATGGAGTTTGGATAAACCGATTCAACTAGTTTTTGATAATGTAGTTGTTGTGAGTTAGGATTTTATGTTGGAACATGTAAAATGCTTGATCTTTGTTTCAATAGATGTGTTTCAATATATGATAATCGTTTCTAATGATAGTGAAATTTGCTTGATTTTTTTTCTGCTTTTTAATGATAGTGAGCGATTATTCTTTCTTCATCTTGGCATTGCTCGAAGTATGTGTTTGCTTGCTTTTAAGGGACTCGAGATATCTTGGAAGAGCTTTAATTTTGAGAAAAGGATGTACATTAATCAAGTGATCTTGTTTTAGAGGATTTGTGATCTTGTTTTGAAAAAAAAAAAATTAAAGATTGTTAAACCTATGATTCTTGTAGTGAACCTTTATGATTCTTGTAGTGATAATGAAGAACTAGGATCGATCAATCAAGAACCGGGAGTGTTAATGAAAAGGATCAAGTTCAAAGGATGTTCAACAAGAGAAAGATGAATGGTGGCTTCAATAAAGATATATTTATCCGTGATCTTGTTTTAGAGGATTTGTGATCTTGTTTTGAAAAAAAAAAAAATTAAAGATTGTCATTTTAAGCTAAAGAGACGATTTCAAACGGGTTAAATCCATCATAGGCGTTGGCAAAGCGATCGGTCTTGACCGTCTCGTCGAGACCATTTCGAAAAAACATATTATAATAAAAATTACGAACACGTGTGCAAATTCTATGTTCATTTCTATTGAGATACTATTTTTTTGTGATCTTGTTTTGCATAATACAAGATCAAACAACACACATGACTATGATACCATGCTTTTATCTTTGATACTGTATTATGCAAAACAATATAATGGATTAGAACATGGATTAAAACAGTATAAAAATTACTAATGCACATTACCTAAACAAAACAATATCATAGATTAAAATAGTATCATAGACAAAACTAAGACATTCAAACAAGATTCACGGGTTCAAACCTTGGCATAATTAGACGAAGATCAAAGAATAAAAAGTACGGTATCATAAATAAAACTCATTCCACATAGAATAAAAGCAAGATCATGGATTAAAATAGTATCAAAATATACTAATGCACATTACCTAAATAAAACAGTATCATAGATTAAAACTAAGACATTCAAACAGTATCATAGGATTAATACATATGCCTACATAGTTTTAGATGACTTCCCTTTAACTTGAGAATGATTGGCAGTTCTTCTTTCTTCATTTTAGCATTGCTCTAAAGTATGTGTTTGCTTTTAAAGGACTCAGATACCTTGGAAGAGCTTTAATTTACAGCAAACGGATGTACATTTATCCGTGATACTGTTTTAAAGAATTCGTGATACTGTTTTAAAAAAAAAAATTAAAGATTGACATTTTAAGCTAAAGAGACTACTTCAAACGGGTAAAATCCATCATAGGCAGTGGCAAAGCAACTGGTCTTGACCGTCTCGTCGAGACCATTCCGAAAACATATTATAATAAAAATTATGAGCACGTGTGCAAATTCTATGATCATTTCTATTCTATTGTGATACTGTTTTTGTGATACTGTTTTACATAATACAGTATCAAACAACACACATGACTATGATATCATGCTTTTATCTTTGATACTGTTTAATTAGTCATATGTTTTGTTTGATACTTTATTATGTAAAACAGTATCATAGATTAAAACATGGATTAAAACAAATATCAATTTATATGAATGCATATTACCTAAACAAAACATTATCATGGATTAAAACTAAGACATTCAAACGTTATCACTTATTCAAACCTTGCCATAATTAAACAATATCAAAGATCACATAGAAGTATCACAGGATAAAAGCAATTATCATGGATTAAAAGCGGTATCAAAATATACTAATTACCTAAACAAAACAATATCATGGTTTAAAACAATATCATAGATTAAAACTAAGACATTCAAACAATATCACAGGTTCAAACATTGCCACAATCAAACAGTATCATAGGATTAAAACAGTATCATAGATTAAAACTAAGACATTCAAACAATATCACGAGGTTCAAACATTGCCATAATTAAAGCAAGATCAAAGATCATATATATATATATATTCAAACAAGATCGCGAAATTAAAAGCAAGTATCATGGATTAAAACATGTTTCAAATGATAGTGAAATATTATGACAAAGTTTCAATCTATTAAATCTTGCCATAATTAAACGATTATCATAGATTAAAACTAAGACATTAAAAGCGATTATCATGGATTAAAACTAAGACATTCAAATATTAGATGATGGAACATTCAAGCTCCTATTTACAACAATTCTATGTCCATTTATATTGTGATCTTTTGTTTTACGTGATCTTGTTTTGTATAATATAGTATCAAATAAAATACCACGACTAAACATTAGATGATGGAACATTCAATCTCCTATTTACTGACAATTAGATGGTGGAGCATTCAAGCTCCTATTTACATAAGATAGTAGAGTATTCAAGCTCATATTTCTGACATTCAAGCTCATATATACAACATTCTATGCTCATTTACATTGTGATATTGTTTTGTTTAATACAATATCAAATTGCTATTCTATAATACTGATATCAACAACGGATGTTACCTCATTGTTTATATAAGCTGGAAAATACTCATTGTTTACATAAATGCTAAAATACTCAACCCGAGTTAATCATATTGGTCGACTTCTCTTGCGACGAATAGATCAATGCTAGCTGTTAAGACATTAAGAATAGAGTACAACCACGAGAAGATGAAGAAATAAAAAAGCATACAAACCAAAGATAAGGATTCAAACATTGTGACCAAAGTCCATAAACGTTATTTTTTAGTTTCACAACTAACAAAATCTTCACCCAAAAAGCGCTAAAAAGTGATCCAAAATCTTCACCAAGAAAAGCTCGCCTAAAAAGTGACACTTTGTGCCTTAGAAGCACTCATGGGAGGTCACTTTGGAGGTGGAAGCGGTGGTGTTGGAGGTCGTCGGAGGTGGAGGCGGTTGTCATGGGAGGTCGTCGGAGGTCGAAGAGGAGGTCACGGAGGTGGAGGAGGTTTGTGGAGTTGAAAGATTGTGTCAATGAAAATATGGTTAAAATGGGTGATTTTGGAATTAATATAAAATATTGATGTGAAGTATGACTTAATCACAATTTAAAAAAAAGTTTTGACCTAATTTGAAACAAGTCATGTGGAGATAACTTATTTGCAATTTTCCCTTTTATATTTTATAGTGGACTTGATTTGCTAAGAAATAATTTCTTGAGTTCACACTAAGAAAAGTGTTTTCTTCCACTTTTCATTTTCAATACTACTATCTAATCTTTTCATTAACATTTGATAAAGTTGTGTGTGTGTGTGTGTGTGTGTGTGTGTGAGAGAGAGAGAGAGAGAGAGAGAGAGAACAATTATAAGATCGTCTAGTTTAACGTTGTCACATTCAATATGGCGTTAATCAGGTTAAAGGTGTGACCAATTTAGAAATGTTTGATAGCTTTAAAAACTAAAAAAAAAAAATTTAAGGGCTAACTTGAAATTTTGCTTGAACTTCAGTGGTCATTAGTAAAATTACTAAGCATAATTAGTTCACCATATTTGGACCTGGTACGAAGATTCTCTCCTTTGGATTTCTTCTTGGTATTGATAGTGAAATTGCTTTTGGGGCAAGTCTAAAAGGAATTTACAACACTTTTTGACTATGTTAATAAATAAAGTTCACAACTTTTTTAAATATTAATTTTTTATATAAAATGGCTTAAAGTTGCATCAAAATAGACAAAGATATTGTGTTTAAATTTTGTTACTACTCGTTTATAAAAATTACAATTGATGAAAAATAGATCGAACTAAATATCAAAGAACGCGTTGAAAACAATATAAACAATAGTAGGATGTTAGGCCCATTGAGCGTTAGAAACAAAACAAATATACATTAATTCCAAATGACTACGTTTAGCATACTCGATTAAACTGTACAAGAAATTATCATAAAATTAGAGAAGATAGTACAAGATAAAAATATTGTGGTGGATAGTATTTATAAATTTTTCATTCAAAAGAATGTTATTACTGTCTTTTTTATCCAATCTGAACTCACTTCCTCACTTCGAATTTATGTTATCTAGATAGCTTTAAAAAGAGAGTACAAATAATGATCTTTTAAATAAAAAAAATTAAAAAATATTATCCATTATATTTATTTGGTGCACCAAATCTGATAGATATAGTCTTGCGTGGATTTGGAAGTTAACTATTTTACTTATTACATAGACTTCAGGACAGGACAGGGCAGGGGAGGAGTGCCTAACTATAGCCTCAGTCCTTCTATTTTACTTACTACATAGACTTGAGCGAGGCGAGGCAGGCGGGGCAGGGGTGCCTAACTATAGCCTCAGTCCCACCTCGAAAAAAATTGTTTTATAGTGTAAAAAAAAAAAAAAAATTAGTAGTGATAGGTTTCCAAAACTATATAAAAATTGTTTTATATAGTTTTTCAAGAGTAATCCAGTTTCCAAAATTTTTTGGATTCGCCCATAATTGGAGATGCTCTAATAATTACTTAAAAATCTTGTCATTTGAATAACTACTTTTTAATTCCCATTATTTCAACTTTAAATTCTTTGTTTGTTTCCAATTATGAATGCAGCTTGCTTATTGACTCGGGTAACTTACGAAACGGAAGAGAAATAAAGAGACAAGATACTACAACGCATATGTTTCGAGTGTAGAGGCAACTAAGGGCGCTAACCTGGTCACCTACTCACTCTTAATTTTGAGTTATATTAGACACTTTTAAACAATAAAAATAAATAAAAATATTATTTATTATATTGAATCGTACAATCTAATAAGTAATAGCATGCCCTTAACCACTAAATTAAGATATTTAATGAATTTATTCAACTTTTTATCATTTATGGTTTGAGCCTACCTTGGACACAATTTTCCCATACATAGCTCTCCATCTTTGACTTGTATGTTATCTTGACAAATGACAAGCTAAATTCCAATTGGTTAAAGTCAAGAAATGGCATATAATTAAACAATGGATTCCTAATTTCCTATTATCCTAGAATAATTTAACGATAATGACACGACTGGCTGGTTTTGGGTCGAGGCGAGTGAAGTAATTGCCTTAGACCCAAAACCAAAGAGAGCTCATTTTCATTAAAAAAAATATATATTTGTGATTACTAAAGTTGTCCAAAAAAAATATTTGTGCAAAGTTTGAAGTCCAACAAAAAAAAAGTGTTCGCATTCCACGATGACCATGACTATTATTAAGTAGTAGCCCAAAATCGAAATGGCCATTTAAAAAAAAAAAGGTAATTAGCACAAAACGTCCCTACCTATTGAAGTAATTGTGCAAAACGTCCCTACCTTCTAAATTTTGGCAATTTTACCCTTACCTACTGGATTTCTTGCGCAAAAGGTCATTCAGTCCAAAAATCAGCCATTAACATAGGGGTAAATTAGTCTAACCACTTTTTTAACATATATATTACTTCTTTTAAAATTGGGGGGGCTTCCCATGCAATTTCCAAAATTGCACGGCAGGCCCCCGTCCCAAGTCGCTAACCATCTCAGATTTCTCCGCGATGCCGTTGCACGGCTCACAGCTCCGCGTGGATTACCAAGGCGTTCCGAGTGCTTACAGTGAAGCTGCCGCCGGCAAGGCGTATCCCAATTGCGAAAAAACTCTCAATGCGAAAATACTCTCACCAAAATGGAACACATCACTCGAATCATAAGCCACCCACAGGCACTCTCCCAATGCGAAAATACTCTCACCCACGGGCACTCTCCCAATGCAAAATACTCTCACCAAAATGGGACTCAACACCTCCGTGAAGCGGTTGGCGACATCACGGAGGCGGCGGAGTACATAGCAACCAACAACCTCCAATAATGCTGGCAATCGCCTCTGCCTTGGCATTGAATTATCTGACCTCAAACCACAGCCAAGGGAATTACGAGATGGTTAGCGACTTGGGACCGGGGTCTGTCGTGCAATTTGAAAATTGCATGGAAGCCCTCAATTTTAAAAAAGTAATACATATGTGAAAAAAGTGGTTAGACTAATTTACCCCTATGTTAATGGGTGATTTTTGGACTGAAGAAGCTTTTGCGCAAGAAATCCAGTAGATAAGGGTAAAATTGCCAAAATTTAGAAGGTATGGACGTTTTGCACAATTACTTCAATAGGTAAGGACGTTTTGTGCTAATTACCCAAAAAAAAACATTGAAGGTCATCCAACAACAGCCTTACAAATAACTTATCGAGACTTCGTCTTTGGGGCCTAATTTTTGGACTTTGCCTCAGGTCCTAAAAATGTCAAAACCGGCCATGTGACACGTATTAGACAGTATTAAAGAAGAAAAAGAAAATCTTGTTCAGATTATCATGTACAAGCAGTCGAGCACTATATGTATATCTATATATATGTACATGTGTGATCTCTCTAGCAAGTTCATCTTCACTTTGCAATATGCTTTTACATCTTCCTATTTGGTTTTTTTCCACTTTTTCTTGAGACAAATTGGTTTTCGACCAAAACTTTTGATCAATTTCAAGAATATATCAAGAGAAAATTGAAATATATATACATATATTGTGTATATATACATTCAGAAAAACTGCACCTCAGAAAGTGTAATTAACAGGTATCTATCTCTTTTTCTGCTACTAAATCCCTTCTTCCCTCTCCATGCATTGAGGAAAGCATTTGCATGGCTAGCTGCATGGCTTCTGCACGTGTATAAAAATAGTTTTCGTGCAGTCGACCCAAAATTTATTGGGAATAAAAATTAGTTTGTTACTGTTGAGTCTGTTCATGCATTATGCACTTACTGATATTGTGCTTAAAAACTGCAGGTCATCAAGAGAGGGAGACATAACAAAGTCTCAAGCCCTTAAAACTTCGGAGAAATTAAGGAAAAAAAAAATATGTGGAGATTAAAGATTGCGGAAGGTGTTGACAGTCCTTATTTGTATAGCACAAACAATTATGTGGGACGGCAAACATGGGAATTCGACCCCGATTACGGGACGCCAGAGCATCGGGAGGAGGTGGAAACAGCCCGCAGGGAGTTCTGGAACAACCGCCACCAGGTGAAGCCCAGCAGTGATGTTCTCTGGCGGTTTCAGGTCTAAAACTTTCACCTCAGCTTCTTGTCACTCCATCAAGACTTAATTTTACATGAACTTATAATTGATTTACAAGAGATATTGATGTTTCCTACTTGTTCAGTTGTGTGTACATGAACACATGAAGTGGAAAACGTATGTTAAACTTAGTCTTGAACACTTACATTTCAAGATTTGAAGTTTCCTATATGATATTTATCGAATATTTGATAACGTAGATAGAACAACATTAAACACTTTAAAAAAGTTAAATTTTTTTTCGTAATACTAATCACTTTAGTCTAGCACTGCATAGAACGTGTAATTTGAATGATGCTCGACAATATTAAAAAAAAAAAAAATTTAAATTTTATTCATACTACGAGTACTGATTAATTTGGTCCAACACTACCTTTTCAGATTATTTTCTAGTCCCACTTTTCCTAAATTCATGACTAAAATATTTGGGAGTGTGAAAGTGCTGCTGTTTTTGACCAATCTTTCAATGAATTAATCATACTTTAGTTGACCTGTGTAATGGAGGAGGTCTTTTTCCATTTATTCCTACTGTTTAATCCAACTTTATTTGATATGGACAAATTCTTCTTACCACAAGTAGTTCTTTCCATAAGTAAAGTTGACCCTTTTTCTCACTCTTTATTTGGTCTATGATTTAATAATATACAATAAAAAAAAAAAAAAAAAATTATATTTTTTGAAATAATTACAAGAATATTAATTTTCATAGTTCTTGTTATTAAAATTATACGCAGTTTCTACGAGAAAAGAATTTCAAACCGACAATACCCCAAGTAAAGGTGGCGATGGGGAAGAAACTACCTATGAAACAGCGACCGCCCGGCGTTGGAGGGCGGTCCACTTTTTTCAGCCTTGCAAGCCAGCGGACGGCCATTGGCCCGCTGAAAATGCCGGTCCATTGTACTTTCTTCCACCTTTGGTGAGTCCTGTTACATTCTTTACTAGTGGCCTATTCCGTAACTAAAAAGCGAACGAAAAAAAAAAAAAAATTGAGTAAAGAAAACACACCCAAACTGACCCCATAAAATCCTATATGCAATAGGAATATTAGGAGGCCAAATATGTACTCAATATATCCAAAAAGAAATTAAGTCGATCCACAGTCAAGAAATAAAGATACAGTATAATTAAGCTGGACACATGTTGAGCAGAAACTCTTACACTTTAGCATAGAAGAAATCAATGCAATTTACTGATGCAAAAACTTCATCTGAAAATGCAGGTCATGTGTATGTATATTACTGGCCATCTTAACTCAGTTTTTCCAGCTGAACATCGTAAAGAAATTCTACGATACTTGTACTGTCACCAGGTGATATATCAAATTTCTCGTTATAACTTTAACTCAGAGGAATTCAACTATACATTTTTTTGCTGTTTAATGATTGATTAATGGCCTTTTACACAACAGAATGAAGATGGTGGCTGGGGTTTTCACATAGAGGGACATAGCACAATGTTCTGTACAACACTCAGTTACATATGTATGCGTATACTGGGAGAGGGACCAGATGGTGGAGAAAACAATGCATGTGCTCGAGCAAGAAAATGGATACTTGACCATGGCACTGTCACAGCAATACCTTCATGGGGAAAGACATGGCTTTCAGTAAGTCGATAGCATTGGATAGTATTAAAGAATAAAGAAAAAAAGAAGCTAAAATCTAGTTCGTTATAGTGCTAGATTCTTGTACACCAAACATGCACCTAATGTTTTCATGCTTGTACTTGTGGATTTGTGAAACCTTAATAATAATTTTCTTTCAGATACTTGGAGTGTTCGAGTGGTCCGGAAGCAACCCAATGCCACCTGAATTTTGGATTCTTCCATCATTTCTCCCTATGCATCCAGGTTTACCCTGTTCTAATAACTGGAAATCCATTTAATTTGGATAAGTGTTTATCAGCTAACGATGATTCTTAACACAAAATCCAGCCAAGATGTGGTGCTACTGCAGAATGGTTTACATGCCAATGTCATATTTATATGGCAAAAGATTTGTTGGTCCAATCACACCGCTAATTCTACAACTGAGAGAAGAGTTGTATGATCAACCCTACAATGAAATCAACTGGAGGAAAGTACGACACTCCTGTGCAAAAGTAAGTTGTCATCGTATGTTTTATTCTGCAGACAATAATATGCAAACATCACTGTCACTGCATGAACGCTAATGTAGTCAATCTAAAAACTAGGTAACAGAATCTAGTCAATAACAGAAACTGTGTCAGCTAATGTCAAACTCGTGCACATTCTGTGATGCATTCACAAAAATTGAACCCAAACAACCTATTCAACGCCCTTCGAGGTTGTTTAACACCTTATCTAAACTATGCAATGTTAATGCAGGAGGACCTGTATTATCCTCACCCGTGGATACAAGATTTGATTTGGGATAGTTGTTACGTATTTACAGAGCCTTTCTTGACTCGTTGGCCTTTCAACAAGTTGAGAGAAAAAGCTCTCCAAGTAACAATGAAGCACATTCACTATGAAGATGAAAATAGCAGATATATCACTATAGGATGTGTGGAGAAGGTGTTGTGTATGCTGGCTTGCTGGGCTGAGGATCCTAATGGGGATTATTTCAAGAAGCACCTCGCTAGAATCCCCGATTACTTGTGGGTAGCTGAAGATGGAATGAAGATGCAGGTAAATGCTCTTCTTGATTAAGTCTTTCCCGAACCAATTATTTACAACGTAATTGTTTAGATAACAACACTTAGAATAGAGAAATCTGAAATTAACATGCATCTACAAGAATAAAATGTTTGAGATATTGTAAGTACCACGTTTTGAATTTGATAAAGTTCAAGTATTTGGTTCTGAATTGCTAATTAAGATTTATAATGACCATTCTGATGCAGAGTTTTGGCAGTCAAGAATGGGATACTGCTTTTGCCATTCAAGCACTGCTGGCTAGTGATATTACTGATGAAATAGGAGAGAATCTAAAGAAAGGGCATGATTTCATAAAAAAGTCTCAGGTAATAAATTTAACAAATTAAAGCACTACCTTAGGATAGAATCTATCGGCATGTTTGATTGGGAGGATTGGATAGCACTGGACATTAATTAAAGATGAAAAAAAAAAACTAGAATTTTCTTCGTTATTAAGATACATTTTTGTATAGTTGTATACTCACACCCTATACTTGCAGGTGAAAGACAATCCTTCTGGAGACTTTAAAAGCATGTACCGACATATTTCTAAAGGATCATGGACATTTTCAGATCAAGATCATGGATGGCAAGTATCTGATTGCACAGCAGAGGGGTTAAAGGTCTCCATCTTTATTAAATTAAGCTCATTTGATTTGGAAATTTTGCAAGAAAGTAACAAAAAAATACAAATGAAACTGAATTCTTACACAATGATTGGTTTTCCTTTTCCTTCTGAATTCATCAGTGTTGCCTTCTCTTCTCAATGATGTCTCCTGATATAGTTGGTGAGCAAATGGAACCTGAAGGATTCTTCAATGCTGTCAACATATTGATTTCCTTGCAGGTAGGAATTGAGCTTTTCCCATAGTTCTAGTCAACCCTGCAACCAATTTACATTACTTACACTTTGTAAAACTTGGTATAACTCATCCATTTAAGTATAAAGTACATGTCCTTTCAATAGCTCAGTAAATTAAGATCCCCGAATGAATATGCTGAAATGATCATTAGTTCATAAGGTAGAAGTACAATATGATGGACTGTTGAACCATCCCATTGAAAAGCTTAAGCTATTAGAGGGGGATGCAATTAGTCTTAACATGGATGAAAAATGTTACTTATAGATGCCTTTTTCTGAAACCTTGTTACAATCACACTGAATAACAACCAGAACTCTCTTGACATGTTTTGGTGAATAATTGCAGAGCAAAAATGGTGGTTTATCTGCATGGGAGCCTGCAGGAGCCTCAGATTGGTTGGAGGTAGTTTCTTCTGTCAAAATTTCATGAATTTTATCAAAATATTCAGATGTTCCCACAACAAAAATATTCAGTATTCTGGTGTTCCAATGTCTATGAAAACAAAAATAAGTTTAAAACTGCTTTTCATTTTGCCACAGGTGCTCAATCCTACAGAGTTTTTTGCGGACATTGTCATTGAACACGAGTTAGATTCATCCACTTTTGTCTTTTCCTTCTGAGGTGATCTAGCACGAGCCTAACAAGAGTTCTTATCCTATAGGTATGTGGAATGCACTTCATCAGCAATCCAGGCTCTTGTTCTGTTCAAGAAATTATACCCTGAACACCGGAAGAAAGAGATAGAAAACTTCATTCCAAAGGCGGCTAAATACCTCGAAGACATCCAGAGGCCGGATGGTTCATGGTATATTTTTCTTCTGAATAATTAGCAATAAATTGAAGGCTTAAACATTGTTTGGCAGTCTATATAACATGAACGAGCATCTGTACAGGTATGGGAATTGGGGTGTGTGCTTCACATATGGTTCCTGGTTTGCTCTTGGAGGGCTAGCAGCAGCAGGAAAGAGCTATAACAGTTGTCCAGCAGTTAGAAAATGTGTTGATTTTCTACTAAAAGCGCAGAGGGATGATGGTGGCTGGGAGAAAGCTATCTTTCCTGCCCAAACAAGGTAAGGACTGGCTTCCACCAATCGAAGTTTCGCGCATTTCAGATGGTGGTAAAGTGAGACCACATAAAGAGATCTTCCTCATTCAGTCAGATATGGTTCCTTTTTCCTTTTTGTTTGAATTTCTACTGCTCAACGGAAAATCTTGTTAGCATTTACAGAACCAACAGAAAATATAATTTTATAGTCCTCACCCTTTTTTCCTTTTTGAATTGATGCATCACAATATAATAAACAAAATTTTAAGATTATTTTTTTCTTTCTCAATACTGCTCCTTGCCAAACATGCCGATAAAACAAAAGAATGAAAAATAGAGCATATACACAAGAAATGTCTCCTTACTTTCTGAGTTTCATTAAACAGAAATATGTACCTCTGGAAGAAAACCGCTCAAACTTGGTACACACTGCCTGGGCTATGATGGGACTTATTCATTCAGGCCAGGTTTGCCTTCTACAATATTCCTTCTACAATATTCTTTCTTGAGTTATTAATTTATATAATGCTATAAACTGTTATTCATCAAAAAATTAATCACCTTTTTTTCCATTTCGACAGGGGGATAGAGACCCAACCCCTCTCCACAGAGGAGCAAAGCTTTTAATGACCTCTCAGTTGGAAAATGGTGATTTTCCCCAACAGGTAAACTGTAATTAAGCATCCCGGCTCCTGATAACCTTTCCTAACTTCGTTTTTCATATTAAAATAATTAAATGAAAATCTTGCAATTTCACAAATTCAATGTGCTCCCAATTACGAGTGTTATATACCTAACTATCATATTGTTCATTCATTGGCAGGAAATCACAGGAGTTTTTAATAAGAATTGCATGTTACATTATGCAGCTTACAGAAACATATACCCAATGTGGGCTCTAGCAGACTATCGAAGAAGGGTTCCATTACCATCTAAAACCATTTAAAGACTACAAAGTTTATTATCTTATCCATAAACTTTTAAAAGCATTCTGCATAATCACCGTCTTATTTTTTTTCGTTCAATATATATAATACATCTTTGGTGTCATCTTGTTTGTATGTTCGGTCATTAATGTACTAAACATGTGTTTGCTGGGTGTGCTTGAAATAAAATGCAAATAAACACACATCCAAAGAAAGTTGAAATGTGTTCTCCAAAACAAAAACAACAAAACTTGATGTTGCTTTATTGCCAATAAATTCGAAGTTGGTTATACAAATGACAAGTCCATAATTAGGTTAATCTTTGAGCAAGGACTTAAATGTGTCAAATTCACCCATAAGAGTGATACATATGATTCAGTGAACCAGTACGTCCACTGAAAAGCCAAATAAATACGACACCAAGACAAGAAACAGAAAGTACCGTAAACTGCATCATTCTTAGCTGGAAAAATGCACATAAATGCGGAAATGCATCTAATATTTAGACAGCAAAAGTCACCAACAAACATCTCTATTGAGGAGTTCCCACCTATGTAAATTCATTTCTTTCTCAACCAATCCCCACTTTTCCCACCACTTTTGCTTTCAAGCTGTACATCTGTAATGAGGATATCTTTTGAAGCAGCCTTGCACATATCATATACTGTTAGACCAGCAATAGTCACTGCTGTCAAGGCTTCCATCTCCACCCCGGTTTTTCCATTTGAAGCAGCTTCACTTTCTATTTCCACACAAAGATCCCGAGGAATCAGTGTCAAATTCAAAGCAACATGTGTCAAATTGATATTATGGCATAGTGGGATAAGATTGCTTGTTTGTTTCGCACCACAAATTCCAGCAATTTTCGCTACGCCAAGAACATCTCCTTTTTCCATCTGGTTGGCTGAGACTAAATCAAACACATTCCGACCTAGAATAACTTTGCAACTAGCAACGGCCACTCTCTTCGTTATCTTTTTAGGAGAGATATCTACCATTTGGGCTTCACCTTTACTATCAATATGAGTCAAGCCAGACGACGATATACTTTGTGTCACATTAGTTGGTGCAGACTCCAAGTCTTGAGCCATACTTTGGTTGTCTATAGAACCAGAAAGACTAGATGTTGGAGGTTTGCCAAACACAGATTCCATTTCCTACATTCAATTACACTGTTATCAAATAACTTTAATGTAGTTATCTCAATTTATAGAGTGTCCTCGACTAGAATTACTCTCCTTCCATCTTACTTTAAACGCAATTTTTTTCATTACTTTCTCAATCCTTTGTCTTCTTAAAAGAACTTTATGTCCACTTGTTAAGTTTTAGATAACAAATCGTAATACCATTTATTTTTTAGTAATCCAAATATTGTCAATTTCTACTCTGTTTACAGTCCTTCTAGAGTTTTCTTTAAAACTAAATTCTAAACAAAAATTGTGTTTAGTAACGGACAGAAACTGTATGAGCTTTTGTTGAAATAATATGAAAACGGTGCACTTTAGCAAGTGTTTACGTGAATATTAGATGAATGAAAGAAAAAACGTGAATATTAGATGAATGAAAGAAAAAAAACAAAGGATCACAAGAACACACGAGAAGATACCTTATTGAGTTCTTGAATAGCTTTCGAAAAATCAAAACCGCTGTTGCTGCTGAAGAACCTACTTCTTTGTAGAGGCTTAAGTGTAGACGAAACTCGACCAAGAAACATCATTTCCACAGCCTGTATTGCAGTAAACAGAAGTGTTATGGGAAGAAGGGAAGATCAAAGATAAGTTAATACTCCCAATTTTCTCATTCAGACATATTCACAAATACTTGAAAACTGTCCAGTAGTCAAGTTATAAAGTAGCATCATCCTGAACATAAAATTAAAATTTGGCATCGAATTTCATTCATATGATGACTACAATGACAGAAATTCAATCATCAATCTACAACCGAAAATCGACTCATATTTTCAAATATGTGCACCTGCATATGTAATTATGTACATAAAGAATCCCAACCATATATAAAGTATATAAGTATATTCACAAATATACATACAATTTTACCTTCTTTATTGATAACGAGGGATTTCCTGTACAGAATTAGAAGAAGAAGCTTGCCAGTTGCCAAGGTGACAACATCAACTCTCTTTCCTAATATTTTCTATTTCGTGCACTTCTGTGTTAAGCCAAACGTTTAAGCTTGTGGGCTTCAAAACGAGTGGTTTAGAATTGGGCTCCATTAAATACTTCAATGGACTTCCTTTAGTCCAATGGGCTGACCAAAGTATTGAAGAGGATACTTCACCACATACCATAAAGAGTTAAAAAATTTAAGGGGAATTGAGTTAAAAGGACTTGTCAAACAATGAATATAGTAAAATAACTCTCATTCCACAATATTTTGGTAAATAGCCTCCTCTATTAAACAAAGTATAAAAATATGAGAAAATATCCAAAATGCCCCCCAAGGTGGTTAAAACAAATAATACCCTTACTTTTTCATTTTCATTCCAACGATATCATATTTCATTCCAACGAAAATGGCAGCCACGTCTCTCTCTCATCACCATCTCCATTGCAGTTGATCAAGAAATCAAAAAAATCTTTATTTTTGTCCTCTCTCTTTGTCCATTGTAGTTTTGAGTGGTGTGAAACTTGTTAAATCATCCACATTTGAGATTTGTAATTGGAAGGGTAATAGATAGATACTAATATCAATTTCTGCAATTTTTTCATCCATTTTCATTCTGGTTTACAGCATTGTGCTGATATATGCATTTTGCACAAGAATGTGTCATAACGTCATATATGCCGTTATCTGTCATCTATAACGGCATCCATGCCGTTATCTTATTTTTCCACTTCCAGCATGTATATAAACATGGGCATTTATAGCATTGTTGATGATATATGCATTTGCCTAAGAATACACCATAACGTCATATATGCCGTTATCAGTGATCTATAACGGCACCCATGCCGTTATCTTATTTTTTCACTTTCAGTGCGCATATAACCTTTAATGTGATTACTTTCATTAAATATATATTTGTTTTAGTGAGTTAATATGTGAGTGCAGTAAAAATTTAAAATAAAGACATGTATGCCGTTATTCACAATGTATAACCGGACATAGTGGCGTTATCTAATGTCTGACTATCACCATCTACCTAGCTTTGTGTTTGATAATTGGCTTTGAATGTATAGATTAGTTTAGTGCTATTGGACGTAGGTCAATAGTTAGCACTCATAATGTATTGGTTGTAAAATTTATTGATATGCACTTTGACTTGTATAATGTAGCATTTTGTGATATGAGCAACTGAAATCTATTTGTTTTATGATGAATTGCAGTCATGGATGCGTTGAACAAAGTGTGGATATCAGTTTGTTATTTCGTTGAGTTTGTGGAAAAAGAAGGCGGTGGATGGACATGGAAGTATATAGGCAATTGTCAAGCAAATGTGACTCCCGTTCTTGTTTCAAATACCACTACCTATGCGGAGTTGTGCGATAAAGTTCGAAGGGTTTTGGGGGTTGATTGTATGTTAAATGATATAGAGATGGCAACCGTTGTCCCTGGAATGTCTAACGTTCCAGTTCCTCCAATGAAGATTGATTGTGACAACAGCGTGAAGTGGTATCTCTCTGTTTATAGAGAAGTTCCTCTTTGTGTTACACTTTTGACGAAAGGTGTTGAGGAGTATGAAGAAAATGATGGTTTAAGAGAGAACCAAGAACATGCTACTATTGTATCACATGGTGACTCATTGAGTGAAATGCAACGAGAGGATGGTACATGTGGAGACATGAATCGAGAATTAAATTATGCAGGATGAGGGAAATATAGGAGATGAAATTGTCGATGGAAACTTTGTGGATTGAGATGGTTTGAATATAATTCCAAATAGCCCTAGAAGAGAAAATTTACACGAAAAATCTCCTATGACGGTTGCGCATTGTCCACGTGAAGGTGTTATCTACAACAACATTGAGAATTTAACGGCATATATAAGTTCAATCCCCTGTGGGCCATCATCGAGGATTCCTGAAAATGTGGATTTGAAAGTGAAACAATTGTTCCCTACAAAAAAAGCTTTGTTATCGAAGTTGTACTTGCTTGCATTGAGGTATCACTTCGAGTTTAAAGTGAAGAAGTCAAATAAATCTGTTTATGTAGTTGTTTGTTTGGAGAAAAATTGTAAGTGGCGTATCCGGGCAATAAAGATGAAAGAATCTGTTATGTTTCAAGTTCGAACCTACTATAGCCATCACACATGCTCCATGAGTGTTCGTCGTCGAGATCATCGACATGCTAGCTATTCACTTATTGGAACTTACATTGCCTCCAAGTTTGAAGATGCCAGAAGGATTTCTGAGATCGAGAAACATCATCAATGATGTTCGCGAAGAGTTTAGCATAACTATAACCTATAATAAAGCATATACGGCAAAGTCTTTTGCTTATGGATGGTCGAGGGACACCGATGAAAGTTATGCCAAATTACCTTCGTATTGCCATGTTTTGAAGGAAAAAATCTGGCACATTGGCGGTCATTGAAACCGATGATAACATGCGTTTCAAGTACTTTTTCATGGCTCTGGGACGTAGTATACGTGGATATCAAACTTCAATGCGACGAGTAATTTGTGTAGATGGAACATTCATGACATGCGAGATATCGAGAAACTCTACTTGTGGCCACCGCCAAGATGCAAATATTCAAATTTATCCGCTTGCATGGGGTATAGTTGACTCGAGAGAGAATGAGGCCCTGGACTTGGTTCTTTCGTAACTTGTGGAAAATAACTGGTGACTCAAGATTTAGTGATTATTTCGAGATCGTGGCAAAAGCATTCCTCATGCATTTAAAAATGTCTACCGGTTTGCACATCATGTGAATTGTATATGGCACTTGAATAATAACTTGAAGGTTAAATTTCCAATAGTTGATTTATCCTCATTGTTCGAGAGAAGGCGGCAGAGGCCTATACCACAACAGATTTCGAGGCATACACAGCGTCGCTTTGCGGTAAAAAAAAGAAGGCATCAGAGAGTACTTGGAAAAGGATGTTGGTGGTTTCCATTTTTGGAGTAGAGCACATTTCAAAGGAGTTCGATACAATATCATGACAACAAACAACGCAGAATCTGTGAATTCCGCTTTGAAGGAGGCCCGAGATTTTCCTGTAGTTGGATTGATTGAGTATATTCGCCAGGTGTTGCAGAAATGGTATTATGAAAGGCATATAGAAGCAGGAAAGTGCACTACCCAACTCACCCCACCTATGGAAGAGAAGATGTGCTTAAAATATAACGAGTCACACATTTGGAACACAATTCGGATATCCGAAAATGAGTTTCAGGTAGTTAAAAGTATGGAATCATACATTGTTAACTTGGAAGAATACATGTGTACTTGTAAGCAATTTGATCTAGATAAATTTCCTTGCCAACATGCAATTGTCGCCGCAAGGCAGGATGGTCCTGATGGTTATAGCCTTTGCTCTCCTTTCTATACCACATTTTGTTGGCGACAAGCGTATTCAGAATTCATATACCCATTACCGAATGAGGATGAGTGGCAAATTCCTGATGAAGTTAGATCAAGAATGGTCTTGCGTCCATTAACAAGAAGACTGCGGGCGTCCACCAAACAACAAAAAAAATCAATTGGAGAGAATGCGCGTGCTCTCGTAAATGTGGTAGGTGTTTGAAGACCGGTCATAATCGGACTACTTGTACAAATGCTTTGCCGGCTACAAAGAACTGAACATAGTTTTGTAATCCAACATCCTTTTTGATAAGTATGCAATTTGCATATCGTAATTGTAATATATTTTATCATTCTCAAAGCGCAAAAGCGATGTTATTTCCATGTATGGTATGGTTGAAGTTTTATTGATTTATTGTGATGGTGTTTATTGTAATGTATGTTGCGATGAAATTCAATATTTGATGGGGAGTGAAAAGATTACTCTAAAAGCTTAGTGTATCAACTTCTAATTCATTTCGAAAAGTTTAAAAATATAACGGCATAAATGCCGTTATGGGTACACTATAATTTATCAAGTTATAATTACTTCAATTTTTAATATTGTTATTTTTAATAAAATCAATCTAAAAAGTTAGTGTATCAACCTTGATCTCATTTTGAACAGTTTAAAAACATAACGGCAGCGATGTCGTTATAGGTACACTAAAACGGCAGGTTTGCCGTTATGGCCCCAAAATGTCTTACCTATAATTTACTTTGGTATTTAACATGTTATTGTTGATAAAATTACTCTAAAAGCTTAGTGTATCAACTTCTAATTCATTTCGAAAAGTTTAAAAACATAACGGCATAAATGCCGTTATGGGTACACTATAACAGCAGGCTTGCCGTTATGGGTACACTATAATTTCTCAAGTTCTAATTACTTCGATGTTAAACATGTTATTTTTTATAAAATCACTCTAAAAAGTTAGTGTATCAACCTTGATTTCATTTTGAACAGTTTGAAAAGGAATGCTGTAAAATGAATAAAATGAGGGACTAAATTCATTTAAGGATTGTTGATATGAGGATATTTAGGTCATTTACCACTTGATACATACGGCACACAATAATTGTGTTTTCATCTGAAGTCATAACAACCAATTCTCATAGGATAATAGGTATTAAATAATTATGGTGGTTGTATTACTTCATAGGTCTTGATCGAAAATATCTTTGTATATCGGTACCGTTATTCTATAGCTACGGGGCACAATCAATACAAGTGAACTAAGACGTCAAATTTCAATATAAAATAAACAATGTTTTACTCTAACTCAAATATGAAATATAGTTATTTGTTGGAAGTATCAAAACTTTCATTTTCAATTTTGGAAGTAGCTCGGAGGGAAAAAATTAAAAATAAATTGAATAAGATAATCGGAATGTCGGAATAAGAGTTTTGGATGTGACGTTTACTCTTTCTCGTGGAACTCCAAAGTTCAATACCAAATTTCCAATCAAAAGCCCTCTCTTTTCATTACAGTTTAGAATGACATGTTCAAGTCCAAACCTTTTAAAGAATCGGTGTCCCGACTCCCAAGTGATGCCAAAGCTTCTTAGGCAATTTCAAGGATCCCCAGGGGTTAAGTAGGATGCTTGGGAGTAGAGGCAAACCATAATAATACTTATACCATGTCCACAAAAAGTATTCTAACGCCTACTTACAATCTTTAACATCAAATTTTATATTGATTATGGAAAAGCAGAAACCATGCCTTTAGCTTTTGAAATTATACATGAACTAGTCGCGTGAGAAATTATATAGGACTCTAGTTGTCTTTGTTTATTGCATGTTTCTTTCATATTTGATATTTGATAAAAGAATCAAGGCTCCTACCTGCATAGCTAAAGACCTCTTTAAAGTGCATCAAGTAAAATTTATTTAGCCACTCGTATTGTGTGGCAAAATTTTAAGCTACTTGTGCATAAAAAGTTTGCTTGACTTGTGCATTACATATTACTCAACATATTAGTACCACAATAGAATCGATAAGATGACAAATTAACCATTTTGAGGACATCAAAATATGCAAACAACCTCTATAAAATAAAACACGTCAAAGAAAGCATTAATACTTACATCACGGTGAGACCTTAACTTGAGTGTCCAACTTCGTTCTCCAACCTTGAAGATCCTAATTAATAATAAAACAAAAGGAAAAAATTCATAAAACGAGCTACTCTTTATGCCCAAAAATGATGCACCATTAACTTCTAAATAAGTCAATAAAACATGTAGTAGAAAATCCTTGTGAGAATCTTTTAACATATTCAAAGTCACTGCATTGAATATCAAGTCAATAATCTTTTCAATATATTTTATCATCTTCTAATATTGTTTTCTTAAAATGCAAGAATATAAATGATAAAATTCATCTGTCTAAAAACCTTTACCGATTTGATAAATCAAAAAATTAAAAGCAAAGGAAATCGAATTCAAATAAAGCACCAAGCATATTACTAAATTACGGAAATTACAGCCAAGCTCAACTTGCATGCATTTATTCAGACACTAGATTATTTAGAACATAAATTTTCAGCTTAAGTTCTCAGGCCTCATGAGTGACTTGCATTGAATCACATTTCAAAATCCCATCATCCTACATTGGCAATCAACGGTGAACCTCGACTCCAAAAGCCGTCTTCCCTTTTCAACTTCTCAAATATGAAATAAAGTGCAATTTTTACAATATGAAATAAAGATTCATTTCAAAGTCCTGCTGTGTGATCTCAGATTCCTTTACCTTTTGTGCAAAATTCATCAAAAGCAGCGAGAAAATGATGAATAAAGTGCAATTTTTAGACATAAATTTCATATTGTCAAAATTGCATCGAGCAACATTTCATATCTGTAGGAATTAGACATAAATTTCAGCAAAATCCATCACAAGCAGCGAGAAAATGATGAATAAAGTGCAATTTTTAGACTGAAATTTCATCTTGTCAAAATTGCAGGAAGAAACTTGTAGCGAGACAATTTCATATCTGTAGGAATTAGATAGAAATTTCAGCAAAATCTATCAAAATCAGCGAGAAAATGATGAATAAAGTGCAATTTTTACAATGTTATCAGCTCACCTTATGAAATTTTCGGACAGAGCTTAATTTCTGTAGAGAAGAGAGATTGAACAGCTATTTGGCCGCGAGATTCAGTTTCCCAACCTGGAGCAGCACTCGACTGGGTTCGGGTTCTCAGACTTTTGTGGCGGAACCGGTGGCGAGTTTGATGAGTGGATGAAGAGCTTGATGGATGGAAGAGCTTGATAGATGAAGAAGCTTCAACAGGAAAATAGAGAGAGAATCTGGAAGAAGGAGATGAAACACGTTTGCAAATTGGAGAGATAAAGGTCTGTACATATATTTGGAATATATTTGGAAGAGGAGATTTATGTAATTTACCAATTATTCAATTTTTGACATTAATTTTATTTGTTTATTTCTGGTCAAAGGTCATTTACCAAAATGTTTTGTGGGCAAAGGTTATTTAATGGTATTTCCCAAAATTTAAAGAATATGTTTCAGTTATCTTACTATAAAAACCATGTTTTTTTTTTTTTTTTTGGTAACCCTTGTTATATTTGTTATATTTGCTAAAAAAATGTGTTGCATATGTTATGCACATTTCGTCGTCTTTTTCCACCATTGCCGTTGCCACCGCCACTACCATCACTTGTAATAAATTGTCTTATAACACACAGTGTTATGCTGTCACTACCAAGCACGACCACCACCCACGTCCACCACAAACCACCGCAAAATTAGTTACCACTCGCCACAATACCACCACACACTTCGTCACCTTATTCCCACCACTTCTATTGCCGACTATTTCAACCACTACAACACTACAACCAACAATTAAATCAGATTTGACACCATATTTGCACCGCCACTTCAAATCCAACATCACCATTTCCGACTGCCACATCTCCTCCTCTTTCATAACCCGTTGCCACCATCCGCCCAAATCTTTAGCCACTGATGCAGCCACCAATTGCCAGCACCACCCCACTCTAGTTACCACCAAACTCACTACAATACACTCAAATGAAGAAAAAATTACACCCGTCTATACCTTCCCACTCCCGTCCTGCCGTCCACAACAACCATTCTCTACCATCACCTGTGTTGCTCAGTCTCTGCCCACCTGCCATCGTCGCCACCTCCTTTTAACATTACAAGCACATATCTACACAAGCAGATCTGAAATTCTTCTTTTTATTTTCCTTTTTCCTGTGTCTTTGAGATCTTTCTTTTAGATGTTTCGGTTGATGTAGACATGATGGCAATAGGGCCGGTGGCGGGTGATGGTAGTGGTGGTTTCCTATAATGACTTTTTTCATTTTTCTTAAATCGATATATTGTGAGTCTAATTTCCTCTAGTATATGCATCAATCCCATTATGACTCGATATATAATACCATGCACATACAATGTCATTATAATCCCATTATGACTCGATATATAATACCATGCACATACAATTCACCCATGAATTGGAGAAAATGGCAGTTTACGTTAGGGGCTTGTCTCCCTTTCACCAAAAATATAACTAAGAAAGATTGAGAAAAGAAAGAGCAGAACAAAACACAACTGTTAACAACAAGGCTGTAATGAAATATCTCTTATTAACAAAACCGACTAATTTGCACGTGTTGTTTGTATCAATCAAATAAGAAAATAGAAATTTTAAATAATCAAATCAACAGTTCATTAAATCATTATTTCATAAGACTGATGGTTAAGTAAAATACATTAAAATAATATCACATAAGTTTATAAGCATAGCACAAGTTTCTATACGAGTCGCTAGTGTATCACATTTTGGATGCAAAAATTCACATTTATTCGTGCTCATTAATTTTTAGCCTCTGGACCTTCAATTGCAATGTTTTCATCAGTTATAAGCTTCTGCATTCTTGTACATTCAGGACAGGACTTGATACATTTTTATAGCCTATCACTTGAAACTTCAAGACATTTTGTCAGGTAATATAATCTGATTTTTTTTTTCCCTTTTTCTTGTACGAAAACTTTTCATCACAGGTAAAACAGATAGCAATGTCGATTCGTCTTCTAGCATTATCAAATATTGGCTGTACTGGGATGGGGTCTGTTTCTCCCTTTTGGAGCAATTTTTGCAAGAAACCTAAAGCATAAGGATCCCAATAACCTTCATGTCGTCGTTCAGTCTGTGGGATTTTTATTGGCAGTTGCTGCTGTGGTTGTTGGATTTTCACTCAACTACAGGCTGCATGCTTTCATTCCCGCGCACAAAGGCATTGGAATTTTCATTCTCACGCTTGCTGTTCTTCAGGTTAGTGCACGATCTATTAACTTGATTAAGTATTATATCCTGCATTAGCTATTTGCTCAATGAGAGGGGCGGGTTTTCTTTATAATCCTTTTCCTCGGCTACTGACCGGATCTTTGAACCTCGTCCAATTAGATGCTTGCATGTCAGTACGAGAATATTACATAGAAGGATATGTATTTGACACACATATCGTGTTCATAATTTAACTACTACTTGTGAGTTCCACAATCACAAATAGAAGGCCTGCCTCGTGGATTTATAAGCACACCGGACACCCTCTCTTTTGCAGTAAAAATTCCTTCCCGACTTCCTTGGTCTGTTTTGTCCTCTTTTTCCCTCTATTACTTGAAGAGCTTGTAGAAGGTTCTATTTATTGGTACCAGAGGTCCCATGTTTTTGAATTGGACTCTTACAGAGTCATGTATAGATTTGGCTGGTAGACTTGAATTAGTTCTTGATATGGATGGAGGTGGTAGAGTCTATTTTGCTATTTGCTACATAGAAGACGCATTTTTGTTCATAACGTTCCTCTTATAATCTGGTTTTAAAGGTAAGTTCTACTCAATATGGTTATAGCACGTGTCAAGATCTATTTGCAATCACTCAATTTTGCATAAAGATCTTGAGCTTATTTCCTAGTTATAAAGATCTCAAAACCTTTATGTTCATTCTTCAGTATTAACTGTTTACCATCTTGAGTCCAAAAACTGGTGTAAAGGATGACATCGTGTGGCATTTTACATCCAGGTCACAGCGTTCTTTACACGACCTAGTAAGGACAGCAAATACCGAAAGTACTGGAGCTGGATTCACAACTGGTTTGGGAGGATAAGGCTTTTCTTTGGAGCAGTGAATATAGTTCTTGGAATACATATTGCTGGTTCGGGACAAGATTGGAAATCGGCTATGGATTTCTCGTTGGTTCAATTTTGATTATATGTATTGTTATGGAAGCATTGTCAAGGATTAAAAAGTCAGAAGAACCAGAATTCCTTCAGCTTTCCCAATGAATTCGCTTTAGCAAGCCAAGTGGTGTCATGTAAGATAATTTGTGGTAGGCTCTCTTCCTCCCTTTCTATTTTATCGCTGCATATAGAATACATCATACTTACTTCATATTGTGTTTCGTTTCATATCATATAGCCGTTCAAACTTTCAACGCGACTTGTGAAACGTCTCAACTGTGACTATGGAGTCTGGAGATATGTACATTTATATACTTCTTACTTGAAGTTTTTTTTTTTTTTTTTTTTTTTCCCCTTTAAAAACAGTGAAACTAAGATCTACACTAGTTGTTGCATCTGAAGAGCATATTTTGGTGATGAAAGAGTTCCATTCCAGAATTAAAATGCTCCTGGAAGCATTGTAAAGCTAGTCTTGGACTAGGTTCAGCTTGTGCTCCGGCTATCCACGACATAAATGCTAAAAACATTGACCCACGGAGCAAAAAACTTCCCCGGTTCCCCTCCCATCTGCCTTCTAACACCATACTGAACAATCTCCCTCACCGGGGGGAAAAAAAAAGAAAAAGAAAAAAGGATTAGTGGAATTTTTGTTTGCTGATTGATATTTCATATATACTTTTATCTGTTGGGAATGTATCTTAGCATAAGCACTACATATGATGTAAACCATGCATTTGTGCAAATAGATGTCAATAGTATTGCTTTCTGCCCCTCCCATCTTCTGGTTTCTCTAGCATGTTTGGATAAGCTGAAAAGTTACATTTTAAGTAACTTTTATGCCAAATATGTTTGAAGTTTTTAAAAAGTTAGGTCCGATTCTCTTTCTTATTTTGTTAGTTTCGGTTTTGTAAAATACCCAAAACTTGTTTACTTTCATATTTCGAAAATGCATTTTCGAAAACAAAGTTAAATTTATAACACAAAATTCAAAATACATTTTCGACGTTTTGAGTATTTTCGGTTCAACACGAAAAAAAAAAATTATTTAAATAAAATTCTAAAAAATAAATTCAACAAAATAATATATTCTAAATTCTTAAAACACAAAAATTATAAAATTATAAAAAAAACTAAAAATCTAAAAAAAAATTAAATTCTAAAATACTAAAAAAATAATTCAAGCCTATGTTGGTTATTTAAAAAACAAATTTAAAAAAATTTATTTAAATAAAAATAGATTAAAATTTTCAGCCCACGTCATTAATTTTTTTTTATTCCCTATTTTGCCATTTATTATTTGTTTGCATTTTATTTTTGTAACAGAAAAAAATTGTAAGATCTACCAACTTTAAAATGAATATATTATTTGATAATATATTAGCATAAAATTGTTCTATTTTAGTGAATAATCAAATTAATTAAATGAAATGTCATAAAACAATTTCTCAAAATTTCAAACATAATGTGTTTTCCAGTTTTCTATTTTTAGAAATAGTTTTTAAGAATGACATACTAAACACGTTTTCAGCAATCTTAAAATCAAAATCCTTCAACATTTGCTATGATAAGAATTAAGATGTTGTCATGTTACCAATAGTACTGATTGATTTTAGCGATTGACACATAAATCTCACTTGTTCTTGAATTTATTTATTGCTTTTTTCAAGGTAGCTTACCTTTGTTTAATTTTAATTTACTCTGTTATGGACAATAAAAAATTAAAACCAGATTATGATGTATTAGCCACCATGACATTTAGAGATAATTAGGCTAAACATTATTCTTAATTATGAATTTTGACAAATCGGGTGATAAAAAATAAATTTCTAAAATCAGGCCTTTTTGGAAATAATGAATTAAAATATAATTAATTAATTTATATAATTTCAATGTAAGATACATTTTTTCTTTATTATTTCCTAACAATCAAGAAGCAATATTATCTTCAAAGAGAGCAAATCTTCAAAATTCAAAATACTATCAGAAAATCTGAAATTATCCCAAACACAAATGCATAGCGTTCATCTTCAAACTGAAGTGAGAGAAACCTCAAAATCCAAAACATCATCAGAAAATATAATCCTCCCCAAACTCACTGTTTGAGACATGCGAAAACATCTGAAAGCCCCATTTCTTCGAATAACCAGTTTAGGGCAAAAATCATCATTGTCTCTCATAATTCTTCTTATTTTGGTGAATTAAAAGCTCAAGATTTGGGAAGAACAAGAATGTCGTCATAGAAGAAATTCAGAAGATATGACCATTCCATTCAACACAAATTTCACACTCTGTACATAAGCATTCATCCTTGTTTAAGTCGCTTTTTTATCGTCGAAATTTTGAAATCTTAAAGCATTTGTAAATGTATTCAAGTGATGAAAGATGCTAAATTGAAATTGCAAGTGCTTCTTATTTTGTATTGTAGCTGCTACCATTTTGGATCTAACTCCAGTTTTGAAAATGACCTATCGATGAGTTGGTTGTACGTGCAATTTCGTGAGACCAACATACCGGTCATGTTGGAATCAGTAAATTTATTATTTTCAACACATTCGCCTCCATAACATAAGAAAACGCTAGTGTATTCTAATATTCTATTGCTGCAAAATCGAACGGTTCGAATATCATAATAACTCAAAAGAGTAACAAATTCAACCAAAAATAATGTTTTCATTTTCAAAGTAAATCAATGTAAGCTACATTTACACATATAAGTCACTCCTCATTTTTAACAGTCATTTGTATGTAACCCACAAACACACGCTTAAGTCACACATCATTATAGCACTCGAACTCCCGTAGTCACATTAAATACTCTTTCGTAATCACATGTAATACATTCAAAGACATACATTACTAGTCACAGTTGTGTAATTCACGCAACACAATATTTTTATGATAATTTAAGTAAATTGAAGAATATCAGTGACAACATATACTTATTCTAATTCTCAAACACGCATGTAAGTCACAAATGATTATAGCACTCTGAATCTGTAGTAATCACACTAAATAATCTTTTGTGATCACTTTTTTTTATATACGAAGCCACATAATACTGTTCATAATCGTCTAAATATTGTTGGTCACACTTTTCGAATTATAGTCACAATTTCATTAAATCACGCATGATTATTCTTTTTCCTCATTAAGAAACATTTTATTTAATCGTAAAACATGATACTAACTAATCCAAATTTTAGGATTGGTCAATGATGAAAGATAATATAGTTATTTACATATATCACATGTTTATCTTGGGTCAAGTTCAAAATTCGGTTAAAAAATCTTATCTCCTATTTAAATAGTTCTTTTTTAATTACAATTTTTGAATAAAGTCTAGAGATAAATATTGAAGCACAATAACCCTAACTTTTTTAATATATAGAAAATTTTGTCATTTATCAAAACGTAAATTTAAATATTCAGAGTTTTCAAAATTTTCCTGACATTTAATGCCTAGAGCCATAAAGAGCCTGGCCGAAATATGAAGAAGCCACCAATTATTTCCTTTTTAATTAAAGTTCAAACAAACAACATAAATTTACTTGAAATTAAATTTGTCTTCAGCTTTGTGTTTGTTTGCCCAATTTTAAATTATAATTTAAGTGGGTTAAATTAGTGAAATATATTTTTTATTTACACATTTTATAGGATCTATAATTTATTATTCACTTATTATTTACATATTTTATAAGACTCATAATTTATAAATATTTAAAAAATAATTTCTGGACCCAAAATGTGCTATTAATGAAAAATGCTCATAGAGTTTCTTTTTCTGAGACGGTAAAAGTCTTTATCGAAATTAAATAAGCTAATATAATGGCATCAATGGAAGACGTTTACCTATCCAAATCTTATATGGAAAGTGTGAAAGTGTGTTTAGTACCTATCCAAGCCTTTAATAAGATGAAATATTAACGTTATCTAGAATCCATTGTGTTTAGTACTCGTCTAAGTGACAATGAAGTTCGTCTCAATTGTTTGATGAAGTTGACATGCACTTTGATTCATTTAACAATTTGTCGTAATAGCTTTTTTAAAAACCTATAAAATGTAATAGAATTTCAAAATTTGTAATATGTAAAATAATTAAAGATAAATTACATTCACAGTTCCCGTTTTTTAGACTTTAACAATTTCATCCACATTCAATTTTATCGTACCTACCATCTTCAACATTTCGATAATTTGCACAGATGGTCTTGATTATCTATTTTAACTATTTTACCCATAACTTAAATAAACTAAAATAGCAAAAAATAGTCAAAAGTGCAAAATAATATCTTCACATTCAATTATTTTAAACAATTAAAAAAACAGAAAAATCCAAAAAAATGAAAAATAAAAACACATCATCTTCTTCACCTACCCCACCTCACCCCCATGTGGGGGATTTCTTCTCCTCTCGGTTTCAGGCGAGTTTGGGTACAAAGCGGATAGGAGAAATCTCCCCTGGTCTTGCGAAGAACCATATTGGTTCTTTGTTTATTCGTGAACTATGGGGATTTCTTTCCATCAATTTCGGACCCAAACTCAGGATTTGTTATAGGTAGGGGTAGGTGAAGAAAAAGATGATTTTGATTTTTCTTTTTGTTTTTTTTTTTTTTTTAATTGCTTGAAATAATTGAATGTGAATATACCTTTTTCCTTAGTTAAATAGGTGAAATTTAGGTCACAGTTTGACTTTTTATCAACTAATAGATAATTATATTAACTCTATCCAAACTCCATATGACTTATCGACGCACATATACTGAGGGACGTACGTGCTAGAATTAAAAGATTTGGGACCTGACGGTACAATTTTTATTATTTTAAGTGAAAAACTAGAAAAAATAAAAGCTTCATGATTTATTTTCACTTTTGAAAAAGGTTAGTGACCCCAACTATAATTTTTTTCATTTTACTTTCTTTTGACTATTTTAGTTTATTTTAAGTTAGAGACAAAATCAATAAAACATTTGTGGATCATATGTGCGAATTAATAAAAATATGTAGATGATATATGCGAATAAAATTGAATGAGAATGAAATTATTACAAATCTAAAAGAATTGAGAGTGTAAATGTAATTTACCCAATAATAATTAATTAAAATGTTGCAATATTTATCATTCAAAGTATATTTCATATATATGAACTTATAAAAATTTCAAAAGTTTTTCACATTTCAAATTTACAATCTTTTACCTCGCATCTTTACACATTATTTTCATAATAATTCATTGCCAAACATCAATTAATTTCCACAAAGAAATTGGTTGTGAATATCTATTGATGAAGAGTGATGTTATTCATAATCGCCACTCATCGATAGTCATCCTACGTACATATTATTATTCAATTAGATGAATGATTCATAATTAATGGCTATAAATACATTACTCAATTGGAGTAAATAATTCATCCAATTGAGTAATGTTACGTAGAATGACTACCGATAGTGAGCGACTATGAATAATATTATTCATTAATGAATTACAATCGAGGAAAATGAGGCACTTATATAGACCTTTCTTCATTAGTGCAAAGAATTATCACCTTGACATATCTCGATCTTCCCATACCTAATGTATCTCCAATACATTACATCGAATTGAAAATTTTCTGATTTGTGTAACATTGATATATAATGAATAGACACATCTAAATTTGGTCTGCAATAGAATCTATCTACAACTCAATAATGTTGCATACGTGACTTTTAATTTTTAAAATATAAATAAAACTACATATAAATCTATATTAAGAAATATAAATTTTGTCGAGTTTAACCGAACTTCTAAATTTATACGATACTCTAGACAATATCTATTTTTTCCTTACCACATCAATTTGAAAACGTTCGTCAATTTATTTTTTTTACAATATCTATTTTGCTTACGTAACAAATTTTTTTTAACAATCTGTTATGCTATTAGCAACAATGATCTTTAGAAATATTTTATTGCCTTGACACGTGATTGTTAGTGATTTTCTAAAGGAAAATAATAAAAAAATGTGGTCTGTTGTTATTTTAATTAATTGAGCACAACTTTCATGGTCTTCGGTATAAAAAAAGGTACATATTTATTTAATCACGTCAAATCTGTATGTACAATATTTATAAATAACGACTAATGATTACATTTATTTAAACGTGCACTTTTCTTTAATTTGGTATCATGTCGAATCACGTCAATTCTTTGAATTAGTACCATAATAGTATGAAAGAAAAGATTAGGATTGATAGGGAACAAGTTATAAAAATGTGGACACTCATGTCATATGTCTGGCCTCTAAACAAGCAGTAAATATGCAAATTAAATAGCATGTTTTCATTTATTTTGGCACATAATTCATGAGAGGGCCAATATGAATAAACATTTAAGCTAAATGTTCGACACAATTTTCTACTTTATATAATCCTTCTTAATATCGATCATGTAATGTTTGTTTAGACATTTTTCGTGTTGTATGTCTGTTGTTACTGAAATGATATGACAATATAAAATTAAAATATTTGTGTAAGTTTAAATGCCATCTATTTGAAATTTTATTTCACATGGAGATCATTACGCGATAGCAGGGGCGGAGGGGAGGGGGGTCCTTGGGGTGCCCAGGACCCCCCAAATTTTTGAAACTGTATTTTATTTTTTTTAATTTTTAATTTTAATTTTTTTTTTTATGGTAAGTGATAACCATAAGCCAAAATCAAAACATAAGAAAATTACCCAAACTATAAAATACATAAAACAATGCTTTAAACCCAACAAATATTACCCTACCTAAATTCCAATTAGCCAATCAACCAAAAGTCCAATTCATACTTCTTCTTCAATCTGATAGTCAGAAACACAATTGCAAATACACAATCAATAAAACTTCAGCGATTCAGCCCTTATTTCGGAATACACAAATAAAAAAAAATTGAATCACTTCCTCATCTTCTACAAAATTCGGATCGAAGAATCGATTTGGCGATTCCCTACATCATGTTCACCGCGTAACGTAACAAACTAACAACAAATCAGCAATAGAGAGTCCCTCTTTCTGGTAAAATCTTATGTTTCTGGGGAGATGAAATTGATATGGGATTACAAAATTACAAATGATTGGTTCATTCCTCAAATGATAATACAAAATTAATAAATGTATTTTGCTTGTTAATACATATCGTGTTCAATTGATATTTTTTTTTTTCTTTTGAGCTTGAGTAATATTTAATTTCATTTGTAAACCGGATCTTCCTATTTTGGAGGATAATTTTATAGTAGGCAACGTGAATAAGAAAAGTTTGACTAATTTTAAATCTTGAATATTTTTGTGCAATAACTTTTGAAAATTTTTTAAAGACTATGACTTATAAAAAAATATTATTCTCATAAAATGAGTTAAATAAATGTGGTTTGAAAAAAAAAATTGGGGCACCGCCTCGAACCCCCATGAGGGCCTCGCCCCACCCCAGCCCTCCCATAAAAGACCCCCAAACTTCAAAAGTTTGGCTCCGCCATTGCGCGATAGAATTCTTTCCACAAATGACAAAATATCTCGTCTCTACTCTGCGTTGTCCCGCCCTGAATAGTTCGAGGATTCCCCAGGTAGTTGGGGAATTGATTCTTATTTTTCATGTTTTCAAAGTTATATCGTATTTAAAAATAAAATAAAAAATATTAAATAAGTAAATGGGAAAATAAGACAAAAATAAAAATATTTTAATATCCGCTCCGTCCGCCTCTCAAAAATGATTTTTGACAAAACACGCCCTGGCCTTTTGCACACTTATCATCCCTAATTTGTCATGTCCACTTTATATTTTATATTTTATAGTGGACTTGATTTGCTAAGAAATAATTTCTTTACTTCACACTAAGAAAAGTGTTTTCTTCCACTTTTCATTTTTCAATACTACTATCATGTAGAAATAGACTTTGGAGGCAACGAAATTAATTACTCTCCTCCTATCAATTCTTTTCATTAACATTGATAAAGATGTGTGCATTTGTGTGTGTGTGTGTGTGTGTGTGTGTGTGAGAGAGAGAGAGAGAACAATTATAAGCTCGTCTAGTTTAGAGTCCGTTTGGTAGAGTTTATAAACCAGTTTATTTGACCAAAAATTGTTTATTTGACGAAAAAATTTACTTTAGTAGCCGTCACTTTTTACCATTCTTGGTCAAATAAACTATTTTGGTCAAATAAACTAGTTTATAATCTCTACCAAACGGACACTAACATCGTCGCATTCAATATGGCGTTAATCAGGTTAAAGGTGTGACCAATTTGAAAATGTTTGATAGCTTTAATATACAACTAAAAAAAACTTTAAGGGCTAACTTGAAATTTTGTTTGAACTTCAGTGGTCATTAGTAAAATTACTAAGCATAATTAGTTCACCATATTTAGACCTGGTACGAAGATTCTCTCCCTTGGATTTCTTCTTGGTATTGATAGTGAAATTGCTTTTGGGGCAAGTCTAAAAGGAATTTACAACACTTTTGACTATACTAGTTAAGAATAAATGCGTTGCGTGATTTTTATAATAATATTATGATTTTTTTATTTTAAAATTATCGATGAATATAATCTTAAACGAAACTCATTTTCAATCATAAGTCATCAATGATTATGACCAACTAAGGAATTATATTCAAACTTCTTGGTAAAACATGTGGTTCATTAAAAATACATGGCCTACGTGAATATTAAGTTTGAAAGATTATTGATACTCTTTTAATTATATTTTAAAGTATATATCTAATGGCATATCGGAAAAAGGCAACTTTCTTTTATGAAAATTAGTATCAAATTCTAAAATACATGAAAACAAGAAGAGATATATGTATAACACAATTTTTCATTGATTTTTACGTATTTATATCATTATAAAAGCACACAAAAAAAAAATATTTAGCCTTTTTAGATAATTATTTCTCAGAAAAAAGAATCTCAAAATTCTTTGACGCTTTAAGATAAAGAAGAATTTTCTATTGCAATATCCATTCAGTTTTAATGCACCCATAAATTAAGGAGTTTTTTTTTTCCTCTTCATGCATTCTTTCCCGTAATTCCATCTGAAATATTATTAAATTTCAAGAAAATTCAAAACAATAAGATATTTGGACAATGATTTTAACTCATCACATAAAACCACGTATTATGCGAGATTTACCTTCACCTTATACATCACATGACTCACTTTATCCAAGTTATGTCTTCCTCAACCATGTGCTTGAAAGAGTTAGAGTAACACAAATTCTCCTTGTTCTAACTTGTTCTTCCACAATAAATATACATTTAATTGCTTACAAAATGACATAAAACATCATTCGAGCTTAAATCCCTTTGTTATCAAGACTACTACAATAATTAACATTTTTACAACGAACAAATATTCTAAATCAAGAAAAAAAGATATAGAAATCAAAATTTAAAATCAATAATACAATCATATATATTATTAAAATTAGTGAATCATTCATGGAAAATTAACACATCCATTATTACCACATTACTTTCAAACTAATTATCAAAGATTAAAAATCGTTATTGCGAGGAAAAAAATATTATTGGCATAATAAAAAACAAAGACGAATAACAAATGAAGAAAGTATGAATCAATAATAAGAAAGTCGAAATGCAAAACCAAATTCATCTTGTTTTGTTATGTTGATGAAGGAATTTGCTTAAATTTTCGTACAAAATAAGATTGACTCTTTGATTGTTTACAACTAAAAATAATAATTTCAATATATTAAAAATTTTATTAGTATATTTTTATTTATTTTCATTAATTACAATATATATAATAGAATTTAAAGAGACAAATCACTTTCAATGATCAAAATGCAATATTTATATAGTATTAAATAGTTTAAATTAAAGTCAAAATAAATTATATTAATTAAAAGATTATTTTAGAAATTATAAGTTATTTGAGGGGCAATATCGTCCATAAATATTTCTCCCATATTTGGAATAGAGGAAGAAAGTATGAATCAATAATAAGAAAGTCGAAATACAAAGTCAAATTCATCTTGTTTTGTTATGTTGATGAATGAATTTGCTTAAATTCTCGTGCATAATAAGATTGACTTTTTGATTGTTTACAATTAAAGATAATAATTTCAATATATTAAAAAATTTATTAGTATATTTTTATTTATTTTCATTAATTACAATATATAATGGAATTTAAAGAGACAAATCACTTTTAATGATCAAAATACAATATTTATATAGTATTAAATAGTTTAAATTAAAGTCAAAATAAATTATATTAATTGAAATATGATTTTAAGAATTATAAGTTATTTGAAGGGCAATATCGTCCAAAAATGTTTCTCCATTTAAGAGACTTTTAGAATTAGTATAGATTAATAAATAAAATTCAAAACTTTTTTAAAGATTATTTTTTTTATATAAAATGGCTTAAAGGTAGCATCAAAATAGACAAAGATGTTGTGTTTAAATTTTGTTACTACTCATTTATAAAAATTACAACTGATGAAAAATACATCCAGCTGAACATCATAGAACGCGTTGAAGACAATATAAACAATAGCAGGACGTTAGGCCCATCGAGCGTTAGAAGCAAAACAAATATACATTAACTTCAAATGACTACGTTTAGCATACTGGATTGAACTATACAAGAAATTATCATAAAATTAGAGAAGATAGTACTAGATAAAAAATATTATGGTGGATAGTATTTATAAATTTTTCATTCAAAAGAATGTTATTACTATCTTTTTTATCCAATCTAAACTCACTTCCTCATTTGAATTTATGTTATCTAGATAGCATTAAAAAGATAGTACAAATAACAGTCTTTAAATAAAAAAAAAAAATATTATCCATTATATTTATTTGGTGTACCAAATACAATATCCAACGTAGTCTTGGCGTGATTTGGAAGTCCTTTTATTTTACTAGCCACATAGATTTCAATAAGCGGGTCATTGGAGACATTAGAGGTTTTGGGGTGGGGACACGACTATAGCCTCGGTCCCAACCCGAAAAAAAATTGTTTTATATAATGTAAAAAAAAATTAGTAGTTGTTCGATTTTAAGTACAATTTTTTTTTATCAATATGATTCGTACCTCCAAAATTTTTGGATTCGCCAATTGGAGTGCTCTAATAATTAATTAAAAATCTTGTCATTTGAATAACCATTTTTTAATCCCCATTATTTCCACTTTAAATTCTTTATTTGTTTCCAATTATGAATGCGGCTTGCTAACAAAAACTTGCTTTATTGACTCGGGTAACTTAAAAAACAGAAGAGAAATAAAGAGACAAGATAGTACAATACATATGTTTCGAGTGTAGAGGCAACGAGGAGCGCTAACCTGGTCACACTCTCTCTCTAAATCTCGTGTTATATTAGACACTTTTAAATAATAAAAATAAATAAAAATATTATTTATTATATTGAATCGTACAATCTAATAAGTAATAGCATGCCCTTAACCACTAAATTAAGATATATAATGAATTTATTCAACTTTTTATCATTTATGGTTTGAGCCTAACCTGGGACACAATTTTCCCATACATAGCTCTCCATCTTTGACTTGGATGTTATCTTGACAAATGACAAGCTGATTTCCAATTGGTTAAAGTCAAGAAATGGCATATAAGATTCCTAATTTCCTATTATCCTAGAATAATTTAACGATAATGACACGGTTGAGGACTGGTTTTGGATCGAGGCGAGTGAAGTAACTGCCTCGGACCCAAAACCAAAGATGGCTCATTTTCATTAAAAAAAAAAAAAAATTATTTGTGATTACTGAAGTTATTCAAAAAAAAATATTTGTGCAAAAGTTTGAAGTCCAGCAAAGAAAAATAAGCCGTATTCCATGATAATGACAATGACTATTATTAAATAGTAGCTCAAAATTGAAAGGGTCATTTTAAAAAAAAAAAAAAAAAAAAGAACATTGAAGCTCATCCCACCAATCAGCCTTACGAATGACTTATCAGACTTCGCCTTGGAGGCCTAATTTTTGGACTTCGCCTCGGGCCCTAAAAATGTCAGAACCGGCCATGTGACTAATATTAGACAGTATTAAAAAAGAAAAAGAAAAAGAAAATCTTGTTCAATATTATGTACGAGACAGTCGAGCACTATATGTATATCTATATATATGTACATGTTTGATCTCTCTAGCAAGTTCATCTTCACTTTGCCATATGCTTTTACACCTTCCTATTTGGTTTTTTTCAACTTTTTCTTGAGACAAATTGGTTTTCGACCAAAACTTTTGATCAATTTCAAGAATATATCAAGACAAAATTGAAATATATATACATATCTTGTGTATACAGTATATATACATTCAGAAAAACTGCACCTCAGAAAGTGTAATTAACAGGTATCTATCTCTTTCTCTGCTACTAAATCCCTTCTTCCCTCTCCATGCATTGAGGAAAGCACTTGCATGGCTAGCTGCATGGCTTTCGCACGTGTTTAAAAATAGTTTTCGTGTAGTCGATCTCAAATTTATTGGGAATAAAACTTAGTTTGTTACTATTAAGTTTGTTCATGCATTATGCACTTTCTGATATTGTGCTTAAAATCTGCAGGTCATCAAGAAAGGAGACATAACGAAGTCCCAAGCCCTTAAAACTTCGGATAAATTAAGAAGAAGAAAAAAATATGTGGAGATTAAAGATTGCAGAAGGAGTTGACAGTCCTTATTTGTATAGCACAAACAATTATGTGGGACGGCAAACATGGGAATTCGACCCCGATTACGGGACGCCGGAGCACCGGGAGGAGGTGGAAACAGCCCGCAGGGAGTTCTGGAACAACCGCCACCAGGTGAAGCCCAGCAGTGATGTTCTCTGGCGGTTTCAGGTCTAAAACTTTCACCCTCAGCTTCTTGTGTCTCCATCAAGACTTAATTTACATGAACTTATAATTGATTTACAAGAGATATTGATGTTTCCTACTTGTTCAGTTGTGTGTACATGAACACATGAAGTGGAAAACGTATGTTAAACTTAGTTTTGAACACTTTCATTTCAAGATTTGAAGTTTCCCAATATGATATTTATCGGATATTTGATAACGGAGATAGAACAATATTAAACACTAAAAAAAAAAGTTAAAATTTATTCGTAATACTGATGACTTTAGTGTAACACTACATAGAACGTGTAATTTGAATGGTGCTCGACAATATTTTGGTCTAGCACTACTTTTCAGATTATTTTCTAGTCCCACTTTTTCTAAATTCAGGACTAAATCTTTGGGAATGTCAAAGTGCTGCTGTTTTTGACCAATCTTTCAATGAATTAATCATCCTTTAGTTGACCTTTGTAGTGGAGGAGTTCTTTTTCCATTTATTCCTACTGTTTAATCCAACTTTATTTGATATGGACAAATTCTTCCACAAGTAGTGACTAAATTTTCTCTTTATACAATTTGCTTGTACACTGAAATAGTAATTAAGAAAAGTTGACCGGACCCTTTTTCTCTCTTCCAACTCTGGACCATTTTTACAATTTTGGTCTATGATTTAATAATATACAATAAAAATTATATATTTTTTTGAAATAATTACAAGAACATTAACTTTCATAGTTCTTGTTATTAAATTTATATGCAGTTTCTGCGAGAAAAGAACTTCAAACCGACAATACCCCAAGTAAAGGTGGCCGATGGCGAAGAAATTACCTATGAAACAGCGACCGCCACGTTGCGGAGGGCGGTCCACTTTTTCTCAGCCTTGCAAGCCAGTGACGGCCATTGGCCAGCCGAAAATGCCGGTCCATTGTTCTTTCTTCCACCTTTGGTGAGTCCTGTTACATTTTTACTAGTGACCTATTCAGTGACTAAGACGGGGAATGAAATAAAAAAAAATGAGTAAAGAAAACACACCGAAACCGAACCCCTAAAATTCTATATAAAATAGGAATATTAAGGAAGCCAAATATGTACTCAATATATCCAAAAAGAAATTAAGTCGATCCACATTCAAGAAATAAAGACACAGTATAATTAGGCTCGACACGGCTCGACACATGTTGAGCAGAAACTCTTACACTTCAGCATTGAAGAAATCAATGCAATTTACTGATGCAAAATCTTCATCTTAAAATGCAGGTCATGTGTATGTATATTACTGGCCATCTTAACTCAGTTTTTCCAGCTGAACATCGTAAAGAAATTCTACGATACTTGTACTGTCACCAGGTGATATATCTAATTTCTCGTTATAACTTTAATTCAGATGAATTCAACTATACATTTTTTGCTGTTTAATGATTGATTAATGGCCTTTTACACATAACAGAATGAAGATGGTGGCTGGGGTTTTCACATAGAGGGACATAGCACAATGTTCTGTACAACACTCAGTTACATATGTATGCGTATACTGGGAGAGGGACCAGATGGTGGAGAAAACAATGCCTGTGCTTTAGCAAGAAAATGGATACTTGACCATGGCACTGTCACAGCAATACCTTCATGGGGAAAGACATGGCTTTCAGTAAGTCCATAGCATTGGATAGTATTAAAGAATAAAGAAAAAAAGAAGCTAAAATCTAGTTCGTTATAGTGCTTAGAGTCTTGTACACCAAACATGCACCTAATGTTTTCATGCTTGTACTTGTGGATTTGTGAAACCAAAATAATAATTTTCTTTCAGATACTTGGAGTGTTCGAGTGGTCCGGAAGCAACCCAATGCCACCTGAATTTTGGATTCTTCCATCATTTCTCCCTATGCATCCAGGTTTACCCTGTTCTAATAACTGGAAATCCATTTCATTTGGATAAGTGTTTATCAGCTAATGATGATTCTTAACGCAAAATCCAGCCAAGATGTGGTGCTACTGCAGAATGGTTTACATGCCAATGTCATATTTATATGGCAAAAGATTTGTTGGTCCAATCACACCGCTAATTCTACAACTGAGAGAAGAGTTATATGATCAACCCTACAACGAAATCAACTGGAGGAAAGTACGACACTCCTGTGCAAAAGTAAGTTGTCATCGTATGTTTTATTCCGTAGACAATAATATGCAAACATCACTGTCACTGCACGAACACTAATGTAGTCAATCTAAAAACTAGGTAACAGAATCTAGTCAATAACAGAAACTGTGTCAGCTGATGTCAAACTTGTGCACATTCTGTGATGCATTCACAAAACAAAAATTGAACCCAAACAACCTATAGACTCCCTTTGAGGTTGTTTTATACCTTATCTAAACTATACAATGTTAATGCAGGAGGACCTGTATTATCCTCACCCGTGGATACAAGATTTGATTTGGGATAGTTGTTACATATTTACAGAGCCTTTCTTGACTCGTTGGCCTTTCAACAAGTTGAGAGAAAAAGCTCTCCAAGTAACAATGAAGCACATTCACTATGAAGATGAAAATAGCAGATATATCACTATAGGATGTGTGGAGAAGGTGTTGTGTATGCTGGCTTGCTGGGCTGAGGATCCTAATGGGGATTATTTCAAGAAGCACCTCGCTAGAATCCCCGATTACTTGTGGGTAGCTGAAGATGGAATGAAGATGCAGGTAAATGCTCTTCGATTAAGTCTTTGTCGAGCCAATTATTTACGACATAATTGTTTAGATAACAACACTTAGAATAGAGAACTGAAATTAACATGCATCTGCAAGAATAAAATGTTTGAGATATTGTAAGTACCACGTTTCGAATTTGATAAAGTTCAAGTATTTGGTTCTGAATTGCTAATTAAGATTTATAATGACCATTCTGATGCAGAGTTTTGGCAGTCAAGAATGGGATACTGCTTTTGCCATTCAAGCACTGCTAGCTAGTGATATTACTGATGAAATAGAAGAGACTCTAAAGAAAGGGCATGATTTCATAAAAGAGTCTCAGGTAATAAATTTAACAAATTAAAGCACTACCTTAGGATAGAATCTATCAGCATGTTTGATTAGAAGGATTGGATAGCACTACAGTATTAAGATGGAAAAAAAAAACTAGAATTTTCTTTTTTATTAAGATACATTTTTGTATAGTTGTATACTCACACCCTATACTTGCAGGTGAAAGACAATCCTTCTGGAGACTTTAAAAGCATGTACCGACATATTTCTAAAGGATCGTGGACATTTTCAGATCAAGACCATGGATGGCAAGTATCTGATTGCACAGCAGAGGGGTTAAAGGTCTCCATCTTTATTAACTTAAGCTCATTTGATTTGGAAATTTTGCAAGAAAGTAACAAAAAAATACAAATGAAACTGAATTCTTACACAATAATTGGTTTTCCTTTTCCTTTTAAATTCATCAGTGTTGCCTTCTCTTCTCAATGATGCCTCCTGATATAGTTGGTGAGCAAATGGAACCTGAAGGATTCTTCAATGCTGTCAACATATTGATTTCCTTGCAGGTAGGAATTGAGCTTTTCCCATAGTTCTAGTCAACCCTGCAACCAATTTACATTACTTACATTTTGTAAAGCTTGGTATAACTCATCTATTTAAGTATCAAGTACATGTCCTTTCAATAGCTCAGTAAATTAAGACCCCTGAATGAATATGCTGAAATGATCATTAGTTCATAAGGTAGAAGTACAATACGATGGACTGTTGAACCACCCCATTTAAAAGCCTAAGCTATTAGAGGGGGATGCATTTAGTCTTAACATGGATGAAAAATGTTACTTTAAGATGCCTTTTTCTGAACCCTTCTTGTTACAATCACACTGAATAACAACCAGAGCTCTCTTGACATGTTTTGGTGAAAAATTGCAGAGCAAAAATGGTGGTTTATCTGCATGGGAGCCTGCAGGAGCCTCAGATTGGTTGGAGGTAGTTTCTTCTGTCAAAATTTCATGAATTTTAACAAAAATATCCAGATGTTCCCACAACAAAAATATTCAGTATTCTGGTGTTCCAATGTCTATGAAAACAAAAATAAGTTTAAAACTGCTGTTCATTTTGCCACAGGTGCTCAATCCTACAGAGTTTTTTGCGGACATTGTCATCGAACACGAGTAAGATTCATCCACTTTTGTCTTTTCCTTCTGAGGTGATCTAGCACGAGCCTAACAAGAGTTCTTATCCAATAGGTATGTGGAATGCACTTCATCAGCAATCCAGGCTCTTGTTCTGTTCAAGAAATTATACCCTGAACACCGGAAGAAAGAGATAGAAAACTTCATTCCAAAGGCTGCTAAATACCTCGAAGACATCCAGAAGCCTGATGGTTCATGGTATATTTTTCTTCTGATTAATTAGCAATAAATTGAAGGCTTAAACATTGTTTGGCAGTCTATATAACATGAACGAGCACGTGTACAGGTATGGAAATTGGGGTGTGTGCTTCACGTATGGTTCCTGGTTTGCTCTTGGAGGGCTAGCAGCAGCAGGAAAGAGCTACAACAGTTGTCCAGCAGTTAGAAAATGTGTTGATTTTCTACTAAAAGCACAGAGGGATGATGGTGGCTGGGGAGAAAGCTATCTTTCCTGCCCAAACAAGGTAATTTCTACTGTTCAACAGAAAATCTTTTTAGCATTTACAGAACCAACAGCAAATATAATTTTATAGTCCTCACCCCTGAGGTAGAAAATTGATGCATCACAATATAATAAACAAAATTTTAAGTTTCTTTTTTTCTTTCTCAATACTGGTCCCTGCCAAACATGCCCATAAAACAAAAGAATGAAAAATAGAGCATATACACAAGAAATGTCTCCGTACTTTATGAGTTTCATTAAACAGGAATATGTACCTCTGGAAGGAAGCCGCTCAAACTTGGTACACACTGCCTGGGCTATGATGGGACTTATTCATTCAGGCCAGGTTTGCCTTCTACAATATTCTTTCTTGAGTTATTAATTTATATAATGCTATAAATGTTTTTTTTTTTTCATCAAAAAATTAATCACCTTTTTTTCCATTTCGACAGGGGGATAGAGACCCAACCCCTCTCCACAGAGGAGCAAAGCTTTTAATCAACTCTCAGTTGGAAAATGGTGATTTTTCCCAACAGGTAAACTGTAATTAAGCATCCCGGCTCCTGAATACCTTTCCTAACTTCGTTTTTCATATTAAAATAATTAAATGAAAATCTTGTAATTTCACAAATTCAATGTGCTCCCAATTACAAGTGCTATATACCTAACTATCATATTGTTCATTCATTGGCAGGAAATCACAGGAGTTTTTATGAAGAATTGCATGTTACATTATGCAGCTTACAGAAACATATACCCAATGTGGGCTCTAGCAGACTATCGAAGAAGGGTTCCATTACCATTTAAAACCATTTAAAGACTACAAAGTTCATTATCTTATCCATAAACTTTTAAAAGCATTCTGCATAATCACAGTCTTATTTTTTTCGATCAATATATATAATACATACTGGTGTCATACTGTTTGTATGTTCGGTCATTGTGTACTAAACATGTGTTTGCTGGGTGTGCTTGAAATAAAATGCAAATAAACACACATCCAAAGAAAGTTGAAATGTGTTCTCCAAAACAAAAACGACAAAACTTGATGTTGCTTTATTGCCAATAAATTCGAAGTCGGTTATACAAATGACAAGTCCATAATTAGGTTAATCTTTGAGCAAGGACTTAAATGTGTCAAATTCACCCATAAGAGTGATACATATGATTAGTGAACCAGTACATCCACTGAAAAGCCAAACAAATACGACACCAAGACAAGAAACAGAAAGTATCGTAAACTGCATCATTCTTAGCTGGAAAAATGCATCTAATATTTAGACAGCAAAAGTCACCAACAAACATCTCTATTGAGGAGTTCCCACCTATGGAAATTCATTTCTTTCTCAACCAATCCCCACTTTTCCCACCACTTTTGCTTTCAAGCCGTACATCTGTAATGAGGATATCTTTTGAAGCAGCCTTGCACATATCATATACTGTTAGACCAGCGATAGTGACTGCTGTCAAGGCTTCCATCTCCACCCCGGTTTTTCCATTTGAAGCAGCTTCACTTTCTATTTCCACACAAAGATCCCGAGGATTCAGTGTCAAATTCAAAGCAACATGTGACAAATTTATATTATGGCATAGTGGGATTAGATTGCTTGTTTGTTTCGCACCACAAATTCCAGCAATTTTCGCTACTCCAAGAACATCTCCTTTTTCCATCTGGTTGGCTGAGACCAAATCAAACACCTTCCGACCTAGAATAACTTTGCAACTTGCAACGGCCACTCTCTTCGTTATCTCTTTAGGAGAGATATCTACCATTTGGGCTTCACCTTTACTGTCAATATGAGTCAAGCCAGACGACGATATACTTTGTGTCACATTAGTTGGTGCAGACTCCAAGTCTTGAGCCATACTTCGGTTGTCTATAGAACCAGAAAGACTAGATGTTGGAGGTTCGCCAAACACAGATTCCATTTCCTACATCCAATTACACTGTTATCAAATAACTTTAAAACAATGTAGTTCCCTCAATTTATATAGTCCCCTCGACTAGAATTACTCCTTCCATCTTACTTTAAACGCAATTTTTTGATGTACTTTCTCAATCCTTTGTCTTCTTAAAAGAACTTTATGTCCACTTGTTAAGTTTAAGATAAAAAATCGTAATACCATTAATTTTTTAGTAACCAAAATTTCCAAATATTGTCAATTTCTACTCTGTTTACATGTCTAGAGTTTTCTTTAAAACTAAATTCTAAACAAAAATTGTGTTTAATAACGGACATAAACTGTATGAGCTTTTGTTGAAATAATATGAAACCGATGCACCTTAGCAAGTGTTTATGTGGATATTAGATGAATGAAAGAAAAAAAAAAAAAGGATCACAAGAACACACGATAAGATACCTTATTGAGCTCTTGAATAGCTTTCGAAAAATCATAACCGCTGCTGCTGCTGAAGAACCTACTTCTTTGAAGAGGCTTAAGTGTAGACGAAACTCGACCAAGAAACATAATTTCCACAGCCTGTATTGCAGTAAACAGAAGTGTTATGGGAAGAAGGGAAGATCAAAGATAAGTTAATACTCCCAATTTTCTCATTCAGACATATTCACAAATACTTGAAAACTGCCCAGTAGTCAAGTTATAAAGTAGCATCATCCTGAACATAAAATTAAAATTTGGCATCGAATTTCATTCATATGATGATTACAATGACATAAATTCCATCATCAATCTACAACCGAAAATCGACTCATATTTTCAAATATGTACACCTGCATATGTAATTATGTACATAAAAAATCCCAATCATATACAAAGTCTATTCACAAATATAAATACAATTTTACCTTCTTTATTGAAAACGAGTGATTTCCTGTACAGAATTATTGAAAACGAGTGATTTCCTGTACAGAATTAGAAGAAGAAGAAGCTTGCCAGTTGCCAAGGTGAAATCAACTCTCTTTCCTTATTTTCTCTTTCGCGCACTTCTGTGTGAAGCCAGCGTTTAAGCTTGTGGGCTTCAAAACAAGTGGTTTAGAATTGGGCTCCGTTAAATTCTGAAATAGAGATCCTTTAGTCCAATGGGCTGACCAAAGTATTAAAGAGGGAAACTTTCACCCCGTACTATAAAGAGTTTAAAAATTTAAAGAATATCGTTTCATTTATTTTATTATAGAAATACTGTTTTTTTCTTTTTGTAACATTTGTTACATTTATTATATTTGTTACAAAAAATATGATACATATATTACATTTTGCTGCCTTTTTCGCCATCGCCGCCATCGCTGCCGCAATCACTAGTGACAAACTGTTTTATAATGGTAACACACAGTGTTATGCTGTCACCACCACTACCACCACTCGCCACAAAACCACCACACACTCTGCATCTCTATTTCTGCTATCACTGTTGCCGACTATTTCCACCACTACAATCAACAAATAAATCAGATCTGACACCATATCTGCACCACCACATCAAATTCGACATCACCACCTCCGACTACCACATTCTCTCCCTCTTCATAACCCGTTACCACCATCCACCCAAACCTTCAGCCACTAATGCCGCCACCAGTTGTCAGCACCACACTCTAGTTGCTACCAAACTCACGACAATACACCAAAAATGAAGAACAATTAACACTCGTCTCTACCTCGCCACTCCCGTCTACAACAACCATTCGCCATCGTCAATTGTGTTGCTCAGTATTTGCCCATCTGCCATCGTTGCCACCTCCTTTCAACATTATAGGCATAGATCTACACAAGTAGATTTGAAATTCTTTTTTTTTTTTTTTTTTTTCTATGTCTTTGAGATTTTTCTATAAGATGTTTCGGTTGATGTGGACATGGTGGCAATAGGCCCGCAACAGGTGATGGTAGTGGTGGTTTCGTAGAGTGACGTTTTTTTTCATTTTTCTTAAACAATTAATGAACGCACGTGCGTTGCACGTGGTAGAGTACTAAATTTGATAATAATAATAATAATAATATAAAATGAATATCTATATTGAAATAAAATATGAAGTGCAAGATATGAACAAATTATTAATGTATTGATGGAAAAAAGTTATCCATTTATTTACATAAGTGTGTAATTTGTGTAATTAATGGTAAAATGTGTACAAAGAACAAACAATGTAAGAGCCTAAGCACAAGAGGAAAACAACCGTTTAATTGATAAGTCATTCTAAGAATATATATATATATATATATATATATATATATATATATATATATATATATATATATATATATAGTTGCACGTTGTGTAGTTGTAATTCGTTATAATTTAATAGATACAAATTATATTAATATATGTATTTAATGTAAGCTACAATTAAAGAAGAATAAGTGCAAAACCAAACAGGCAGTCAAATAATTCATAAGTGAATGATTTATGCAGAATATTTAATGTTTTCAAATTTTTTTTTATTAAATTGAAGAAGGAGGAAAAAAATTTACATATGTCAAAATAATCACCAAATAGGCCAAGTTCCAATTTATATTGTCATTAATAACAACATAAATGTTTGGTTCCTATTTATGTCACTATTAACGACAATAAATGGAAACTAAAATTAGTTTCTATTATTTGTTGGCATTGTCGACATTTAAAAATAGAAGAAAAAATAAATAGTAATGCAAACAAAGAAATGGTATAATCGACAATCGAATGAGGTAGTATTCGTACGTCTAGTGCCTACTGGATGACCTGAACAGTATAGTTAGAATATTTTAACAAAATAAAAAAAACAACAGTATAGTCAGAGAGAGAAAATGGGAGTTGTTGAGATAAAGTGGAGGACGTGGGATGATGTATCAGAGAAGCTTCGTGTGTACGCTAAAACAGGCTGCCAGAGAAGAAAGAAAGATGGCGTCGTTTGGGAGGCTCATTTCTTATGAATACTGCTATTTGGATTGGTTCTTTTAATATAGTAAAGAAAATTCAAAAAGGAGGAAAAAAAATTATATATATCAAAACAATCACCAAATGGGCTGTTGTAGATTTTAATTTCGCAAGTGGACGGATCGTTAACAAGTAATAAAGTGATGTGAAATGTGTTGAACCCATGAGGACTAATTTTCAATTAACCAATTAATTTATAGTTCGAGTTTTAACTATGTAAGAACATGGTTTTCTTTTAAGATTTTTATTATAAAACTATTCTACTTATGTTTAATTAAATCTAAATTATCAAGTAATCAAAGTAAATTTGTGAGAACGAATTCGAGATTTACTAACACTAGGATTTGCGAATCCACATACACGTTTATTAATCAATTATCTATTTAATCGCTTTAGCTTATTACCTTGGATTGAAAATTGGTGATCTTATAATAATCAAAAACCTCTCTCGGTGGTCAATCAATTTTATATCGATATAAGAATATAATTATCTCTAATTAAGTTTCGAACATAAAAATATGTATTTAAATTACAAAAACACATAACCGGATTTCATAAAGGCATAATAGTAATTTCTATCTATTATTGGAAATGTTATTCAAAACCACATGCTTATCTATATTGAATTTCTCGACTTCAATAAAGATTACAAAACATTTTAATGATGATCAAGCATTAAAACGTAAGAAAGAAAGAATAAAGAATAATCAATTCATAAATAATTAATTACTAAAACGAAAAATTTTCTAATTAATTAAAAACATGAGGTTTCATTATTCATCTTAGCAATAAGTAATTTCGCCGGACATGATTTCGTAAAATAATGCAAGAATTGTATTAATCATGTTCCGGAAGAAAAATAAGAAAATAAGATTACAACCTGTGATTTTGGCTCAAAAATCTTCAATCTGTTCCTTGATCTTCGATTCTTCTCTTGTATATTTCTTTCCAAAATTCATCTCCCACGATTTGTCTATTCTCTGGCTTTTATACTCCTCGCACAACTCTTCAATACGTGTTTTAAGTAGTTGTTTTATCATGGACTCGGTAAAGTTTTACTTCTATCAGGAATCCACTTAAATTGTGCCCGGAAATCCATGCGATCGCATGATTTGGTCAATTAAAGTTCTATTGAAAATCTTGATATCTTGCAATCGCAGAATCGCAATTATGGTTAACCATGCGATCGCATGGTTACCTTGACGACAGATTCCTGGTTTTCTTTCTTTGATATTTGCGTGCCAAATTCCTCAAGTCTCTTTGTCTTTGTAATTAATTCTCATTTTCTTCTGTTTGCTCTCTTTTCGTTGGATCGACACTTGAATTTGATTATTTTCTAAAATGATAATGAAACATTACACTATTATACTGAAAACATGTAAGAGTACTAATAATTGTTTTTTTGTAGGTCCGATCAATACAAATTTGTCTTTATCATGGGCCAAGGCCCATTTGGTGACTAATGGGAACCATTTTGTTATTCATTTATATTGTCGTTAATAACGACAATATAAATATTGTTATTAACAAAAAAAAATGTTTGGTTTCTATTTATGTCGTTATTAACGACAATAAATGGAAATCGAATTTGTTTATATTATTTGTTGACAATGTCGACAATCACAATTTGTCGACATTTAAAAATGGAAGAAAAAAATAAATAGTAATGCAAACAAATAAATGATATAATCGACAATCAAATGAGGTACTATTCGTACTGCCTATTTGATAGCCTGAATTGTATAGTCAGAAGATTTTAACAAGAAAAAAACAAGGGTATAATCAGAGAGAAAAGACGGGAGTTGTTTAGAGAAAGTGGATGACGTGGGATGGTGTATCAGAGAAGTTTGGTGCGTACGCTAAAACAGCTGCCAGAGAAGAAAGAAAAACGGCGTTGTATGGGACATTGGGATGTCCATTTCTTATGAATAGTACTATTTGAATTGACTCTTTTAATATATTAGAGACTAGAGATATACTGTGAGCCTAATTTCCTCTAGTAAATGTGTCAATCCCATTATGACTCTATATACAATACCATGCATATCATTATATTATGATTGTCTAAAAATGCTAAAACATAAAATTAATAAGTAAATAGATATGATTATATTATATACCTTTGAATTGAAATCGTTGCAATGTTTAGCAATTCCTTAGAAAATTCATTCACCCACTTGACACTTGTAATTCACCCAATCCAACATCTCAAACTATTCGAAATAGTTCATGATCCCATAAAATGCTCTACCATAAATACGAACTATTGTAATGATCCCCTACTACTGTTTTAAGTTATTTATTTTGATTGTAAAAAAATATTTACTATTAAAATAAGTAACACTTTCTCCTTAAACATAACAAAAACGAAGATATGCTCATGAAAAGATTTATTTACAATTTAAAATTTAAATTTACAACTAATGAAAGATGTACTATTATTTTTCATTGTTAATATATACTTACGAGAAAAAATTTCACCACTCCAAGATTTTAAAACAATTATCTATACTTAAATGACAAGGTTCAAACTTGAATTTGTTATGTATCAATGTATGTATTTACCAAAATTACACGTGACAGAGTGAGTGTAAAATTGTAAAAGAAAAAACGGAAGTTTTACTTATACTGTCTCTTTACAAATTTTACAGATAGATAACTAATTGTCTAATTCGATGTCATTTAATATTGTGTTATCGATATACTAAATGTGTGTCGATAATATAGAAGTTTCAAAATAAATGAATTGAACGAGTTTGAGTTTGCCCCGCATTATGAGTCTAGGCAAAAATGGTGATGACAAGACCACCCATTAGACCTAATTTTCAATTAAATCTTGATAAAACATGGACCATACAATTCACGTTGTTCATTATCCTATGTTACTTTGAAAAATATGCTTATTTTTGTCGGCTGCCAACTACTGACCCCCGCAAGGATCGTGCAAAAGAGAATGGTAGGCTCTCATTTCTTCATCTTCATCCCACTATTATTTAGCCCTATAACTAGCATCTCGCATCACATATTGAAAACATTGACGTCGATTTAGTTGAATATTCAAAATTGAGATATTTATGTAACGTTGAAAGAGTCTTACACATTATGAATTGAAACCCCACATCCCACACGTGTTTAAGGGTTATCACATTGCTTTCTTAGCAAGACTTTTACACACTTGTGCCCACGTGCTAGTCGTTTTCATTTAAAAAGAAAAAGTAGTACTAAAATAGAAAACAAACCACCTTCCTCGAAAATCCTAATGTTTGCACAAAAAATGAGTCAACATCATTTATACCTAGCGTTCATTTCACAAAACAAACTGTTTCCTTGCCCTTTAGTACATGTTCGAGAAACCGTACCAAGACTCGTCTGAGTATTAGGTGTTTTCCTTCGTGTTGCATTTTTTATATTGTATAGTTGTATCCAATCGGCCTGCCCCGAGCATGCCATTGACGTTTAAACCAGCCTAATGACATTTGAGGACAACACGAATCCTTATTCAAATGAACAAAACTAAGGCCATCTCCAACCCATATTTTTTTATATTGGTGTAACTTTTTGACTTAAAATGGTGCAAGAACTTTCACACTAAATCCAAATGTCATCTCCAACCCATTACTTCAAATATTGCACCAAATGAACAGTGTATATTATCCAATCCATTATATAAATTTTTTATTAAATTTAATTTACGTAATAATTGCATTTATTAAAAAAAATAAGAAAAAGCACGATACTAAATATCTCAATTTCAAAAACATTTAACATAATAAAATAAAAACATTGGACAGTATAAAAAAAAAGACGTCAAAACATAATCAATTTTGTCATTTAATTAATTTTATTCAATTTTAATTTTGTCATTTAATCAATTTTGTCATTATGCATCTTGATACATTACAATGATATTACAATGATACTGTAAAGAAAAAAGGTTAAAGAAAATAGGATACAAAAGGAAACCAAACATTCAATTCAGCAAAACCAGGGGTAAATGTGGAATAAAAAAAACGCCATTTTCATCTTGATTGCTACAGTGTTGCGCCATATATGGCGCAGCACTGTTCATCTCTTCAAAATAGCGCTGGGTTTTGGCGTTTGATTGGAGAATAGATTTGCTCTATTTTGGCATCTTCACTTCAATTTAGAGATGGGTTGAAGATGCTCTAAGGAACTCAAAACAAAGTTAACAGCTTCTTAACAAGCAAGTTAAACATAATAAATTTAATATGATCTTCCAAAATTACTCTTTATGACAAAATGTGTCATATAAACAATAATAGAATTGCTATCCTATTCAGTAGACAGATAGTTATTTTTCTACTCCTAGCATTGAATTTCTGTATATCAAAAAAACTTCAGAAATTTCCACATAATGATTCACTGCACATTAAGCATTTGTTAAACACAAATACTTCTGCTATCCAACAGATTTCGATGCTTGTAAGGAGTTGGACTCACGGGAAAAAGCTTCGATCAACTTCTCCTTGGTTATTCGCTCTGATCCTTGCTGCGACTTGACCACGAATGTGTGAAATACATGTTCACTGCCTGTGGCGAACTTTGACTCAATAACAGTCGCCTGTGCATCCTTGATTGCTTGAAAGACTCTTGATGCCGGGTGGGCGTCCAATGGGCAGCTCACCCTCACAATGACTTCATCGTGGACGGTTTGGATGTCAATGCTATGAGGTCGATCCTGCCTTTCAGAATTTGGTTTTGCTTCCGAAATCTTTGAGTCTTGTGAAATGTTTCCAAGCTTTTCCTTCTCTGACTCCATATCCTTCAGCTTCTTCTGCAGTTCAGTAATGTAAGCAATGGCATCTCCCAAGAGGGATGCTTTGTCCATCTTGGAAATATTTGGCACAACTGCTCGCAATGCATAAAACCGTTGGTTGAGCTTCTCTCGCCGTTGCCTTTCTGCCTCAACGTGATTCAGAGCCTCTTCTCTTCCATTGGCAGGCTTCCTACCACGCTTTCTAGGCCTCCTCTCATCAGAGAGCTCTTCATTGCATGAAACCTCAGCATCTAAACAGTGAGAATCGACATTAAGAGGTCTGGAAGTTATAGGCCTCGAAGTCGCTCCAGTAAAATCAATCTGAATTTGCCCTGGCTTTTGATGCTGAAAACTACTAAGCTGAAACTCTTCCTTTGCCCTGTTAACAAGCTCATATGGATTTTTTGCAGGGGTCTGAGGACCGTAAATTTCTACTGGGTTCCGAGGCTTTACATTACCCAATTGTGTCCAAGTTGAACCATGAAAACCGTTTCTAGAGTGTGTGAATGGCAGCCTGTTCCCATTTGTATACATGTCCCATGGCCTATCTTCCAATTTCCTACCAGCAAGCTTTTCCCTGAACTGCACAGAACTGGAATTTATATCCTGACCAAAAATCTTAGGAACTACTCCTTGTCGGTTACCGATTACCAAACTAGAATTTAGGCCATCCCCATCTTTCCTATCAGTTCCCACTGGCAAAGCCACAGCTTGCTGGGCCCTGATAAGGGATGAAGGTGAGGAAAAAGAAGATCTTATCATCTGCAAGAGTTCAAAGCTTTCTGGAACGGATCTCACAGATCCTAATTCCACCACCCCAATGTCAGTCGGAATCAAAACAATTGTTCGCATACCAGCAGACTTTGCAAGAAATGACCTCACGCAGTAATCAAACGAGGACTTCAATGCATCCGATAACCAGACATGTTTTCCAGATCCAAAACACTTCCCCGGACCACCTTTCTCCCGAGGGAAGGAAAAGTACATGGACGCAAGGAAGAAGATTTCAGTATCCGTAACCTTATCCAATCCAAAAGCATAACTATCTTCCTCTGTTCCCCCAAACAAAGTATGTAACTTCTGAAGAACTCTTTTCCTCATCCTTTGCTGATTCTCATCCTCAAGTCTGAAATTCAGAATCCGAGTTCCTTCAGACTCCTCTCCTTCACGAGGCTCTCGACAACACCCGTCACCCCATCCTAGGACCAAGTCACCCGACTTGGATCGCGAAAGTTGCCAGAAAATCGCATAATTCCAACTAAAACTGGCTGCATTTGGATGCTCCACAAGATCTGAAAGCTTATTCTGTAAATTCTCATCATTTCCCATCGCCATTAATGAACACTCGGCCAAAACAGAGCTCGACATCAAGTAATCGAAAGCCTTAGTTCCCAAAACCGCAGCCACCATAGCCTTATCCTCATCATTCCACAAAATTCCCCCCATCTCTCAACTCCACCCACCAGAAAAAGCCCAATATTTTATTAAAACAAGTTTGAAAATCACAAATATGGAAGTACTTCACAGATCAATCCAACAAAACCCCATGTTCCCTCTTGAACAAAATTTGATCTTTTTGGCAAATACCCAATTGGCCATGGCTCTAGTTTCAGATCTCGAAATCCATATATCTAAAAAAAGATACATAACAAAAGAATCATAAAAAATATGCAACTATATATCAGTTTCAAATGCAAGAAAACAAATTATAAAGAACATAAATTGGAAAAAATAAAAACCCAACCAATCTTTGAGCCTCTAAAATCACAGATTCGCCAAGAAAGTGAGTATTCAGTAGTATTTCTTTTTTTGGAGAGAGGGACGAGATTCAGAGAAGAATTGGGGGCGTATGGAGGTTTTCTCGTTTGCACTATAATTTTGTTACCCCTAAATCCCAACTGCTGTTTTGTGCATGAGGTTTGGTTAATAGTTTAATGGAGGTGGAAAAGTAACCATGGTTAGGGTAAAGAAAAGAATTTTTCTTGTTTTGTTGTTCTCTTTTTCATTCAGAAAGTGATATGTACATATTTATCTTTAGTGAATTTTAAGGTTTCTATTCAGAAATTGTTGTGGTCTGAAAAATGTGATAGAAATGGTAAATTGAGAAAATCTATCTGAGAGTTTCAAGAAATTTATAGAGGTTACTCAACTTACACGTTTATTTCATATTGGTCATCTTACTTCAATTTGATTTTACCTATTTAATTTTTGTTTCAGTTTGACCACCCCGTATGTAACCTTGTCAAAATTGACGGAATTCATAACCAGGGTTATAGAATTCGTGATCTTAATGGCGAATAACATTTAGATTGGGCCCATTTTGTCTAGGGATGGCAAGATGAGATTAATAAAAATAAGAGTCGAGACAAGTTCTTCATTTTGGGGGTAGAGGCAGTGGTGGAATATTTTGTCATCACTATATTTATGGTTACAAACGAAACGATGAAACTGATACAAAAAAGTTGGACGATCAAATTGATAGAAAAGTATAATGTGAGTGATTAAGTTAAAATAACTTAAAGTTGAATGACCAACATGAGACAATTATGTAAGTTGGGTAACCTTAAGTAAAATTTTAAGAAAGAGTTTCACATGAAATGTCAATTTCATCTTATCTCCTAGGTATTAGGTATTAGTTATGAATTTGAATTAATTGTCTTCTCTTTTGGCTAAATTTAAGGATGAAATTATCCAAAAAAAACAAATACCTTTAATAGATTTATGCCCTTTCCTAGTCTTGGAAAATAATGTAAATACCTGTAATAGAAATTAAATTATTTGTAAAATATTAAGTTAGAGAAATAATGCGTTAAATAATAAATATGCTAAGGGCATGTTTGATAAATGATCAATGATTAAAAATAACGTATAAAATTGTCATATCATGTTTGGTCGGAATTAATGTGCAATTTTATCTCAATAACAATTTAAACAAAAAATAATGAGAAAATTTATCTTCTTAAAGAGGGTGGCAAATTTTTTTTTTTTTTTTTTGGATACGAATTTTCTCGATTTTTTTTTAAAGACGAACATATCCTTTCTAATATATAACAAATTTATTTTGGTAAATTGTAGCTAGTGTTCCTAATCTTTGACTTCATTTGCACTTGTATCCTCAATATTTAATTTTTGGCATCAATCACTTCAACTTTTTATATAATTAGCATCTAATGCCCTTTGTGACCAAAATACCCCTCAACATTTTATATAATTTACAACATTTTATGCCATTTGATGCCATAATAAAATATTTTACAACTTTTGCATTTGATTATTGATATAATATTTGATTGTGAAATATTGTAAATATTGTAATATATGATGTCATATTATAAATATTTAAACACCATAATTTATTACCATAATGTGATTCCAATCCGATTAAGTTTTAATAAAAGAGTTAATTTTAGTCCATAAATATATTATGGTAATAAATTATGGTGTTTATATTAACAGAACACAATTTATAAATATTTGAATCTCTTAAAATAATATAATTTCAATCCCGCTCGAGTCTTTTCAAAATATTAGTTTTTGGTTAGGTGCTGCATTGCACATTGTGTATTTATAATATTGTATTTTAATCATTTTCAAATTATCATTGTGATAGATTGTATAATTAATATTGTAATGTAAGTAACAAAATTCATTTTTTGTAAATATAAATTTAACCTTAGACACATTATATTTAAAATTTAATAAGTGTTTCCAATATTTAATATTGAAAATACAAAATTTATTGATAACAAATAATCAAGCATGGATCCAAGAATTTTTTGAACCGAAAATCATATTAAGAGATTATCTACTAGAAAAAAAAAAATTCGACAATTACTATACTTAAGGAAAAAAATTTGTTTTTTTTACATTAGAAAAAAAAAGCCCGCCCCCAAATCAGACGGCCCACCTCCTTCTCCTCCTCCTCCTCCTCATCCTCCTCCTCCTCCTCCTCCTCCTCCTCCTCCTCTCGCATAGAATAAAAATTTATTTGGATTGGATAATACATTTATTTAGACTGAATAACAATAATACAGTTATTGTGACCTACAAATTTACAATACAATCAAATATTATATCAATAAACAAATACAAAGGTTGTGAAATATTTTAATATGACATCAAATAGCATAAAAGCTTGTAAATTATATAAAAGGTTGAGGGGTATTTTGGTCACAAGGGACAATAGCTGCTAATTATATAAAAGGTTGAGGTGATGGATGTCAAGAATTAAATATTGAAGATACAAGTGTAAATGAAGTCAGAGGTTGGAGACACTAGCTGCAATTTACCCAATTTATTTTTGTACATTCTTATCGTAAGATAATCGCCACCGCCCGTTGCCGCTCTACCAATTTTTTTTCTCTTTAATTTTTTAATTATTTTTTGCTTAATTAAGAATAAGGATAGAATTGTGAATTGTCTTTTTTATGAATAGCTAACTTTTTTATTTTTATATATAGTTTAACCAAACATGATAATAATAACCAAACGGACCCTAATGATTAATAGCGAAATTTTATTTTGATTACTAAATTTTAGTTTGTTCTAAAATTAATCGCTAAATGTAAACTTTGTTTCAAACAGTCCAACTATATTCGCTAGTCAAACTTGAGAAAAACGTGACATATTAGTCTAGTTTTTTAACAACTAAGATATCAACTACATTGTCACTATGTCACTTTTTCTATTTTTCTATTAGTCAAATTAAATAATATAAAAAAATGACCAATTCTTAACGCATGAAAAATATAATGATCAATGTAAATTTAGCTAAAACTTTAGAGTATGTTTGTTAATATTTATAAGTGCTTATAATTTGATCAAATATCATTTTTATTCACATATTTTGTGGGACCTACAACTTTTATCAACTTTTGATTAATATAATCTGTAAGACACATTACTTATAATCTACAAAAAAAAAAAAAATTTATTAAACATATTCTAAGACAATTTATTAACATGATTGTGGGCAAAACATGCATGAAAACCGTTAAGCAACATATTCTAGTATATTTTTTTGTTGATGTTTAGTTCTTTTTTTTTTGTGCATTATATTTGGGTTGCACTTTGAGCTCTCATGCACAAATGAATTGACAAGTTACATCTAGCTTAAATTTCTTCTATGAAGCTAAGAATAAATGAAGATGAATAGAACATTATCAACATTCATAATTCAAATACATATAATATGTATTTTTTATTTATTTTAAATTGATTTATTCTTTCATATATTATTTCTTTGCTTCCATCTTACGTCTATGTAAACCTATATGCCATGGCCATTTTAACATAACATCACACATTGCAACCTTTGAACTTGTGGCTACTCCCATGCCACCTATCTCACAACTTCACAAAAGGCAATAGCCAATAGGCGACATGAGCAGTAGTGATGCGTTTTGCTCCGAATTTTTCACTCAAAACATTAAAAAAAAAAAAAAAAAAAAAAAAAACTATCTATCGACTTAAATGTTCTTTACTCACAAAAAGGCGCATTCCTCCATTGATAGGAGTCTCACTCTCTTGACTTGATATATTTTTGTGTTTGTTTGTTAGTGCTTAAGCACATGTTTGGAGGTACTTAAATTATAATTTCAACTGGTCAAATATAATTTTTATCCATATATTTCATAAAATTTACAACTTACAACTTACTTTTTATCCATACATTCATTAATAACTTATAATATAAGCATTTAAAAAATAATTTTAGCACTACTAAACATGCGCTAAATTATAATTTAAGTTGGTTAAACATTTTTTTTATCTACACATTTCGTTAAATCTACAATTTTCTATTTATTTATTATCAACATATTCCATAAAATCCATAATTTATAAATACTTAAAACATAATTTTACCACTCCAAACATGGCCTATAAGAAGACCACAACCAATATCTAAAAAAAATAATAAAAATAGCACAATAATTTAAGAAAAATCCAACACCAATAATTATGTAAATATCTTGAGAAATTTCATGTGAAACGTGGCAAGAAAGTTTATCCTTATTAGTCAACAATATACGCCAGAGATTGGTGGGTCCAAAATAGTACCCACCATTGTGGATATAAATAATTGTCGATATTTATATAATTATTAATAAATTATTAATAAAATCCTTAGATTGGTTTTTTCTTTACATTATACAAGAAGGGGGTCATTGTTCTCTTCTTTTAGGGTTTATTCTTTATCAACGTGTTTAGGGTATGTTTGGTAGATTGAATTTTTTCCTAAAATAAAATTTATTTTTCTCTTATTTTTGACTTTTCAACTTTTTACACTACAAAAAAGTTTGAAAAGTGAATCGAGCAACTCGTTCTTGGGAAAGATTCAAAAAAATATATTTTTTTTTCAATATAAAAATTTCGTTGTTCTCTTCGAACATTCAACGTATTTAATTTTTTTTTTACATGCTTTATCTTATCTTCTTTCTACAAATATAATCTATAGTTATCAATTTACTACTTATTTAAAAAAATGTATAAAATTTGTCCATTATAAATCGGGACTAGAAAGTGACTTAATCGATTTTTTTTTTTTTTTTTTCTCTGGTTTTAGTGAAATTGTTAATCATGTAGAAAATTAAATTTTTTTTTCAACAGAACAATGAGTCGAATAAAGCGGTTGAAGTTCGAAAGATTTGTGATAATAACTTTAATAGCTTCGAAGTAAAGAAATTATTTATCTTGTAAATCCTAAGATTCATAAGTTTTTGTTTTAGTCTGAGGTATCGTTGTTTGATGGAAGTTAAGGGACAGATTAAGACACTAATGGGCCCTTAATACATTGAGTAGAGTATAAGATTAAACATGATTCCAAAACCCTAATCTTTAATTTATCTTGTGGGTCCCAGTTTTTAATTTTCTAATTCTTTTTCACGTGATACTTTTGGGACCAAAAGTGGGTCCCGACTCTCTAGGGCTGTTCTTCACATGATAGTGTACAATTATTGAAGGCGAAATAAAAAATACTAGTAGAGATACCCAACTTTTCACTTTTATTGCACTTTGGTTCTCAACTTTAAAAAAAAAAAAAAAAAAAAAAGAAGAATATATTCATCTTTAACGCTTTTGTTGAAAATATAATTCTAACCTAATTATTTTCATTAAAATCAAAAACGAGAACATAAAACAAAAGCAAAAAGAAGAGCAAGTTATGTTACATAGCGTTTTTGTAACGATCAATAACTTTTCTCATGTTTATTTTTCTTAGAGATATTTCAGATAATCGTTAGATTTTACGTATTATTTTTTAGAAGTTGGGCCACAAAGTGGATTTCTTTCGCGCCCAATAATTCAAACTTAAGACATCTACCTTATAAATCACTTAATTTGAATGCTGGTACTAATTGAGCAAGTCAATGATAGTTACATCTTCCCATCCATCAATCAATCCCCTGTCTGTCAACACCAACATCCAATGCCACCCTACGAAAGCTATCAATCAAAATATCATACTAATGTAGTAGTATTACACTGGTTGATATGCATGTTGTTTATACTTACTATATATTCGTTCTCTTGACTTTCATTTGTCACTCAGTATCAACTAGCATACCAATTAATTACACAAATACATTTTACCGATTCACCAATCGATTAAAATATTTAATTAAAACAAAACCTACCAATGTAATAGTATTAAACATGTAATTTGCTTATCTTCTAACTTTCACATCATAATTCAAACATCGACTTAATAGAACAACTTTTCATACATTTGGAAATTAGTTGTACAAATTAACTAAATTTATCTTTCCATCACATTTAAGCCCATATCTATCGATTTTTATATTCAGTCAAACAAAGCCTAACCAAAAATAATATTAATAATAAATTCAATTAAGAAGTCAAAGCATATCTATGAAAAAATGTAAATTTATTTTGAAAATATAGGACCATTACTATGTAGGGTATGTTGTACAAATGCAAATGATATGTAGGGTATGAAGACAAGAACCAAACCGCCCATCCTCACTTATTTTTCTAGCCGACAATTTTTGTACCTTAATTATAAAAAGAAAAGAAAATTATCGTTTTGGATTGTATTCTTTTACCCCAAGAATATTACTATTTAAATATTTTAATTATTAAGATTTTTTAGTTCCTATTATACTCCCGTAAATTCCAAGTAGTATTGCACAATTATCTCGACATGAATCACATAAGTATAAATATTCATAAAAAAATAAAGTTTGTCGAAATTATAATGTTGAGCTCATGGCGGCACTTTAAAATATTTGTTCAAAAATAATTTGACTTTTTTCATTCAAAACTATTTTTGTTATTAAGATTTAAATTACAAAAAATATTGCACGATTCTATCTAAGAGAATCATGTGATTCTGTCATTCTGTACTTTAAAAGAATATTAATAAAAAATCTCGACCTCTAGAATAGGACATTCTTAGAGCAAAAAACTTTGAGAGAAAATTAGGACTTAACGCCATAGTCTCTCAATCACTGTGGTCTTGACTCCCCAATTATAAAAAATGAGGTTCTAGGTCGTTAACCCATTTAACTTTGGGACCAAATTATAAGTCCACCACTACATTTGTGGTCAGAAGTATAAAAACAAACATTTGGGGTTCGATTTAGAAATTTTTAATAAGCAAGGGGGTTGGGCGAAAAGGATCCTTATTGGATACAAAGAAGATTAATAGCGCAACCCTCGTGAACCAACGTGTGCCTGCGGTTTGAGGAGCACGTGAAAAGCCATTTATTTTATTTTTTTATTTTTAAATTACTTTTTGCTGGTCTAGCGTGTTTCGCGTGTGGCCAAGCATTATGGTGTTTTGGGGCTAATGTTGAAACAATAATTTAGAAAAAATATATATATTTGCCTCCGGCCCTCACCAGTAGAGTTGGCGTCAAATTTTGTCGAGCATCTTTGGTCAACTTTGAAAAACTCGAAAATGTCAAAAACAGAAAAATAAAAAGATATTGCAAAATAGCAATGGTCGTTGATTGCATTTAATAGTCTAGTCAATTGACATTGTTACTATATAAAACCTACATTAATTAAAAAAAATTAATCCAAACCTACATTAATTAAAAACATTTAATTCTTGTGAAAAACGAAATCCGTCTACATAAATGGAACATATGGAGTATTTTTTTATAAACGAAAAAGATAATTTTCAACAAAAATGAAATAATTAGAAGTTTAATCGCGGAAGAATATTGAAGTCCTCTATGAAGATCGTATATGTTGTTCTACAGATTACGTCCAATGGATCAGTGAGGCGCACCATTGTTGAGATTTCTTGTTGGTCTTTACCACAATATTATGAAGGTATTGCAACTAGCCCGACCTCTTTAATCAGATCTCGAGTACTTTGTTGTATTGTCTATCATTAGCATTAACCTTTCTAACTATACCTTTTGTGATGAGCGGGAGGTTTCTATGTCAAACAATACATGTAAACATTGAGTGCTCATTTGATTTTGTTAAAAATTAATTTTTAGCAAATTTTAATAAAAATTGATGAAATGCATGATTAAAATTTATTGTTGACTTTGGTTTGGTTTGGTATTGCTGTACTTTTAAGAGAATCAGTTTTTGCTATGTTGTAGAAATAATCAGTTATAGAAAGAATTAAATAAATGTTTAGTGAACTCTTATTTCAAAAATGTTGTATGTTTCAAAATCAACATTTAAGCGTCTACTAAAATAGACATTGATTACAATAATGTTTGTTGTATTATTATTATTATCACGAGTAGTATTATAAATTTTATTTTTACTTTTATAATAATATGTAATATTGTCAAATATTTTTCTAAGACAATGTATTCACCATAATTATTTTAAAATAAAAATATGACATCTATTAAATCTCAAAATTTATAAAAATTATAAAATAAAAGCGTAATCATATTGTACAAAAATTAAGTAAATTAAAATTAAATTATTCGTAGAGAGGCATTATAATTAGAATACTAATAAATCTAGGATATAAAAGAAATTTCTTTAATTAATTAAAGTCAAAATTAGTATTTTAATATTAGATAAGAGGAAAAGTCAATAGCAAAATTTGAGAAACTATCATTTTGCTGCTTCTCAAAATCTGTTGTCAGATGATAAGATTATTTTATAATTACTTCTTCAAATCTTACCAAACGCTTAAAACAAGTTCTGATTGTTTGACAATCAAAAGTCGAACTCTAAAATCAATCTTAAACGGACCCTTTAACTTTAACATTTTCACAAAATTTTAAATAAAATCAAACAAACACCAAATGAAATGAGTTCTACTACTTTCGTCATGTCAAGGCTTCTAAAGTTTAGGAAAGCCATAAAAATATAGGCCTTCAATTCCACCAAAGGCCCAAAAAAGGGTGAAGAATTGTCACAATGAAAAATGGACATGACAACTTCCAATAGATTATGGCCCATTAGCAACTTTATTACATCCCAACGATCGAATACTTTTTAAGAGATTTTTGTTAGTATTTGTAAATATTTATAAGTTAATCAAATATCATTTTAATTTATACATTTTATAAGATCTACAATTTTTATCAATTTTTATTTTATTTTATTTTATCAATTTTTTTTATAGGTCCCACTACTTATAATTTACAAAAAAATTTATTAAATGTACTATTATCTATTAGTGTGGTACTCTCCCTTTTTATTTTAAAACACTATTTGAAAAAGCAACAAAAGAAAAAAATTAATCCCACAACAAAAAAAAAAAATCACTAGTGAAAAAAAAAGTTGTATTTAAATACAGTCTCATAAACCTATTTATCCTACTGAGATGGCGCAATAGAAAAAATCCTATCGATTGGATAAAAAATTTATTTTTGAATAATATCACGGATAAGTCGAAAAATATATCTTTAGTTTTCAACATTGTGCTTAGCATCTTCATCCATCTCAGAACTGAAAATTTATATTTTTCTCACGATTTTCTACCTCCCAGGTTTCAACATGAGTTCAAAACTATGATTCGGTACATTAAGAAGTAGGAGCAAATTCGTCTATTACATCACAGGTAGTCGCTCAACCGCAGGTATTTGGTCTCTACCATTATTTTTTTATAAAAAGATTAAATCTTTTTTCTCAAAATATCAAAAGATAATGAACTTGAATCATCTGCGCCAATCATTTGAAAGAAATTATCGTCCCTTGAGCCCAACTTATAAATTAAAATAAGGTAATTATGATAGATAAATTTTAATTTTTGAATGTGAGATACAAATTTTATATTTTTCACAAATGGATTTAATTAAATTATCCTTGCAATTTGAACTACTGTTGGAGCATTATTGATAGGTGGAATGATTAGCAATATCATTTATATTTAATTTGTAATTATAATGAAAATAAATAAAAAATGGTTGTGAATGGGACAAAATTAAAAATTAATAAAAAGTTGTGGTCTCACCACAAGTTCATAGTGTAATTAGAATCCATCAACTTGTTATGGTCCCTCTCTGAATATTTAGTCGACTTGCATATTACACCATTACATATAATCAAATGAAATTGAATTAAAACGTGTCAAAGTAGGACCACCTTTTCAATCATACTTAAGTTTACCGTTCAATAATACTTAATTTTCATGTGAAAAACGTAACGAAACTAAAAAGTAAATGTAATTCACAATCAATACTTGTAAATCTTTATAAAAAAGTGCAGCAAAAACTCATTTTTTGTTTCATATTTGATCAGATTTTCATCATTAATGCTTCTGATTTTTCTCAAATATTGTAAGAAAAATCCCACCAAAAAGCCATAAAAAAACCAAAAAGAAAAAGGTCACAATCATCTCATGTTGCCCTCTACACGTGAACTTTTCCTACCAAATAAGGGTCCACAAAACTTTAAGCATTAAGCCATGACAACCCAAGTCTCCATAAAAGGTTAGTTTTGTCACTGTCAATATTAATAAAAACCGACCCCGGTCTATAGAATTGCATGGGGGGGCAAAAGTGACACGCGGATTGATTACACATTATTAGACATTATTAAATAAAATTAAAATGTTATTTACTATACAGTTTGTACAATTTAATATTGCATACTTAATATATATTTAGAATGTGCATGCTAAGTACTTGTGTACCATCAACGTGCCACGAGCATCAATGCACTCAAGCTCAACCTGTGCCCAGAATTGTCGTGGCATGTGCACTCAATTGGCTAAGCTTTTTTACAAGACATACGTAGAAAAACAAGTTAATTATAAGCAACTTTTTTACTCTTGCTTTTCCTATATGTAACGAGTAGCCAATTGTTATTTTCTCTCTCTATGAACTCTCATTTAAAGTGTGTGTTGTGCTGACTTTAAGGTCTCTATTTGACAAAAATCTTTTGATAAAAGTTTTTTAATAAATTTTTGATTTTGATAAAATGATGTAATATGTGGTCAAAAAGTTGATAAAATTTATAGATCATATAAAATGTGTGATTAAAATTAAAATTTGACTAATTGAAATTATCAACTTTTGCTAAATAACTAATTTTTAATTTTTCCAAACATGCACTAAATGTTAGAAAAGAAGTTAAAAATGGTTTCTTTACTACTTTTCTAATTTATAAAGTGTTTAAGAAATGTTTGAGATGCAATATTAGGTATGGCTTAAAAATATAATCGTCTTAATACTTCAACGGCATGCAATACATTTTACTTAATTATCGAATAAGTCATTACATTCATTCATCGTAATAAATAAATAAAACTTTATTTTTTACTTGAATTGATTAACCAATGTACCTAACCTTGATGGGTTCGGAAGTTCACACACTAGGCTCAAGATGACGAGAGCTAAATCTGAGTTATTTTAAACCTGTACTAATATAGTGATGTTGTATTTTAGTGTATATATGTGTGTGCTTATATTATAAGTATTTATAAGTTGGTCAAACATTATTTTTATCCAAATATTTCGTATGATCCATAATTTTTAACTACTTTTCTTCCACACATTTCTTAGGACTCATCAACTTTGATAGGTCTAATGTGGACATAAATATTTATAGACCATGCCCAAAAGCCAACAACTTATATATTATTATGATGGACCAACCACCACCATGCAATGAACATGAAATAACCACATCTTTTCACAACACCACCATTTTCACCACCACCTCCAATGCAGTAAAATGTACCAAACAAAGTGGCTAGATTCGAGAACCACGAAAAAAGACTCGAATATGGCTAGGTTCTTTTCCAGCTCCAGAAATTGCAGCCATGGCATATAATGTGGCTGCATATGTCTTAAAGGACCAACCACCACCATGCAATGAACATGAAATAACCACATCTTTTCACTGCACCACCATTTTCACCACGACCTCCAATGCGGTAAAGTGTACCAAACAAAGTTGCTAGATTCAAGAACCACGAAAAAAGACTCGAATATGGCTAGGTTCCTTTCCAACTCCAAAAATTGAAGCCAAGGCATATAATGTGGCTGCATATGTCTTAAAGGACACAAAAATCAGCTCAACTTTCCAAATGAAATCGAGCACTTGCCTCAGCCCTCCACACGCACATCCAAGGATATTCAGGTTGCCGCAGCATAGGCGGCCAAGATGGTGTTGAAAAAAGGTGAAGTTTTGCATAGCGGCGGTGGAGATGATTTCTAGGCATAAATAGAGCTGTCGAAGCTAATGGAACATAATGGGACATATGCTCATGGTGGCTATTTATCAGAGGTATGGTGTTTGAATTCTTTTTTGGTATAAAATGAATATATTTTTTCCAGCCAAATGAAATTATGTTTTGTGTAATTGAATACTAAGTAGTGAACTTTTTTTTAGCTGATTGTAATCATGTGTTGTCATAAGATCGAACACAATCCATAAATTTTGTTATCTCAATTATTATTATTTTGAGTTTTCAGGACCAAAATACTATGAATACAATAGCCGGTCCTCCCTTGAGGCAAGGGAGGCGCAGGCCTCAGGCCCAAAATATAGAGGGGGGCCCAAAATGGAAAAAAAAATTTGAATAGCCTAAAAATTAAACAAAAAATTGAACAACCCAAAAAAATTGAATTGCTTGATTGCTTTAGCCTTCAGTCTTCTACCTTTCTCCGACGACTGCAAATCACATAAATTGAAGATTGGAAAATATTATCTAATCAGCAAATCGTTAACTGGAAAAAGAAGGCGGCACTCTCAACTGCTCAAGTGCAAAGAGGGTTTTCCATTTCATCCGCATGGACCGCACCTACATCTTTGCCAAGTAAATTTTGTTATATATATTTTCTGTTTTTGTTCCTAAGTTCCTTTCAAGAAGATGAATTTTGTAGTTGATTTTGGTTAACAAAGAAAAATAAGCGAAAATTTGGTTTTGGTTTTGGTTAACTGAGAAAAATAAGCAGAAATTTGCCAAACTTCTCCAAGAGAATGCCTAGCGATCGCATGAGCTTATTCTATGCGATTGCATGGTTTGTAGCTATTACGGTCTGCCTCTTAGACTTGCGATCGCATATTTTTTTACCTTGCGATCGCATGGGCTTATTATGTGTGATCGCATGGTTTGTAGCCATTACGTTGTGCCTCAGAAAAGTCAGATTTGCGATTGCAGCGGGATCGCATGGTTAATTGTTGTGCTGTCATGCACAAATTTCTGTGATATCACTGGATAAATGATAAATTGATAATCCTAATATAATTTTCTATTTCTCTATTTTTTTGACTTAAAGCATTACTCTATAAATAATAGCCGTGAATGATAAAATTTAAGCATTTAATGTCATCTAGAGGATAAAAACGGTCTGCTCGGCTTTGAATTTTGTTGCTTTTCTCTATGTTACAGGAAAGATTGAATAGATTGATTATGTTATCAATTGAGAATGAAATGGTAGAACAACTAGATTATTCAAATTTGATTAATATTTTTACTTCTAAAACTACAAGACGGATTGTATTTAAGTGATCATTTAGTATACTTTTGATACTGTTACTTTATTATAATATAAATATTTTGTATAATATATTTTGTTTGTCGTTTTATTGTTGAGATTTAAGTTAACATTAGTTTTGTAAAAATCTTATGGATTTTAAATGTATAATATAATTTGCAACTCATAAGGGGGCCCAATTTATGAAGTTTGCCTCAGGCTCTAAAAATCACAGGTGACCGGCCCTGAATATAATATTATGAGTTATTGGCCTTTTCATCGTGATCTCGAATAATTGTACCCCGCTCCTTATGATGATAGCTTGCATATTTTTCTTTGAATTTGTTTCGATATTGCAAGGCAATGCTCCTTGTTGCCTCTCCGCTATCATCCTTGCCATTTGACTCACTTGGGTCAAGATTTTTTATTGTTGCTGCTTGATTTTAGAACTTTGTATCCGTCTTGTTAATGAATTATATGAGCACATTTTCCAAATAGGGCTTCTTTTCTTATTGCAATTAAAGTTGTTGGGGTTTGTTGCAATTAAAGTTGTTGGAACCCCCAAGGCTTTAATTGATTTTGGTTGTTGGTCCAATAAAAGTGTGAATGATTCTTCCATCTGAATTATGATTATTGGAGTAAGGATTGCCTCATTGACTGTTGAAGTTTTGAGCATAGTTCACTCGCGCCCTTGATTGTGATGCCATCTTGAGTACTTGGTAATCCCAAATATTGTGTCCCTCTCCACACACTTCACAAAATTGGCATGGGTACACAAACCACATTCGCCGTTTGTTTAGTAGACATTTCATCCATTTTCTTGGTCAAGACATTCATTTTCGTCGATAAAGCCAAATAAACATCAATTTCATGAATCACCGAGGCTCTCTTTTGTGTCATCTGGTTGGTTGACATGTATAGTTATGGGTTAACATTCTCTCAAACAACACATACGCCTCATTTGTCGATTTTGTGGTTATTGAGGCTGAATCAACCGACGTCCGACTAGAAGGATTCAAACCGATGTAGAAATATTGGTCTTGTAAGGTTTTTTATCCCATGATTTGGGCATTTCCTTCAACATGTCTTTAAAACTATCTCAAGCCTCATAAAAAACACTGAGTTAAGTTGATGGAATATAAATATCTCATGTTTTAAGTTTGCCAACGTTGCTGGAAGGAAGTATCATGTTGTGAACTTTTGAGAGATATCATTCCATGTAGTGATACATCCGGCAGGATGGACATCTAACTATTCACGGGCTCCATCCCGAAGTATATAGAAATAACCTCATGTGAATAGCTTCTTAAGAGATTCCTGGATAGAAAAAATTACTACACATCTCCAAAAATCGCGAGAGGTATTTCATTCTCTGGATATTTACTTGATAATTGCACTTCAAAGATAAAACAGCTTATTAGGAAAAGCACCTCCGTGAGGTCGCGGATTCAGGTCCCTACTACACAATAGTTAGAAACACATAGAGCAAGCATGAGCATGCAGGATACTAGAGGGGACCCACTTTTATTCATTATAATGAATGATCTAGATCTTTTTCTTCGAACGGCTCTAGAGAGCTTTGATTTCAATTAGATATCACTTTCTAAAAACATCACACCATTCGACGGTTGATGTTACCAATCTCATTTTATATAGGAGAATTCAATGTTACTCGAGAAGTCTTTTAGATATTCTTTCCCAAGATCTCAGACAGAGGGGCCCCTCCTCTCTATATATTCAACAAATTCTTGGGCTAGAATAAGCCTTCCTGCCGTACTGGAGTTATAACATTTGAATTTCTCTGACATTTGAGGATTTTGAGTGTCTGGTGAATATGTTCTTATGGAGTGATACTCTTTTGTCTACTTTACTTTTTTACTTGCTTTCGTTCATATGGCTTTCGGGCTCATAAGGGGAGTCAGTCTCGCTAACCCCTTATCTTCTATGTTCAGGTAAGAGAGATGAGATGATTGAGACGGGAAGAAATGGAGTTGGAAAAGACGGCAGGGTATATGGGTCCTCATTTGTCATTCCATATAATTGGAGATGCCTCTTAAAAAGGTTGATCACATCCGACTCTAGTTGAAATTTTGGTTGTATGAATGGATAATAAACAATATGCGGTTAGCTTTGAGTGACCGGTGGGGTCATGAACCCTTCCTCCCCCCGATGGCATATCATATTCGTCCATTTCGGTAGTCACCACATCTCGTCTATTGTTTTCGTGCCGTTGCGTTGTTGCTTTTGTAGTTGTTCTTTTTCTTTATTTTCCTTGATTCTTTTTCTATATGTTTGCTCGAGTTTGAGATTGAATATGAGAAGATTCAAAACCATTTTTTGTTGCATAAACTAAATAAAAAATTCATGCAATAAAATAAAAAGACAATTCAATTAATTAGAATAAAAAACTTAATACAAGTAACAGCAATCCCCAGTAACGATGTCAAAAACTTGTTCTACGAATGCAATCCCGCTAGTGTACGAATTGTGGACAAGTAAAATAACCCATGAAGATTGGTCTACTTATGCTTAAGTGATTTAAAACTAGCTAGATTCAATTTCCATGTGACACAATTTGTTTTGATCGCATTAACTATATCTACTCAAACGAAATGTAATTAACAAGGACTAAAAACAAGTAAAATCGATCCTTGGATCAACTATATTTGTTTAAGGGTGTTGGATTCATGATTTCACTTAATCGTTGTCCAATTAGTTTTGCAAAAAGCAAATTAACATCCTACACATTTTCTAACGATAGACCTAGGTCTCATACTTTAGCTAATTAGATCTCTCGAGCGTCAAATTAGCCCAAATTGCGTGCATCAACATACTATATTTCTAAGTAGATTAATAATACAACAATCACCTTATTTTTAGTGAAAATTACTCAAAGAGTCACATGTGGTTAGGAATATATCTTTATCTCCAACAAGAAACTATGGTGCTTGATGTCATGTCTAAAATATACAATAACCTGTCGGAGATTATACAAATCACTAGCACATTCATTTAGTGATCAAATAAATAAAAGAAAATAAGCACATAACAACCACAACAAGAAAATGAGTAATACTAAATTTAAAAAGAAAATATTAAAATTAATTAGACTAAAGTTAAGCTACATCAACCATCCTAACATATATAAGTTTAGCTCATAATGAACAAGTATCAAGAATTGCAAGGGTTTAAGAGATACTCCACAAAATTGAGGAAAATAAAGACAACACTTTGAGCCCGTCCTTTGCTTGTATTGCCGGGGTGAAATTTTGCTTTGGTCTTCTTCTTCTTTCAATTTCTCTCAATCTATTCTTAGTTTTCCCTTGCATGTGTTTTTTGTTCTTCTCTCAATTGAGCATCTCTCCAAAAAGTAGCTCCCAAAATGTGCAAGAAAAGTGTATTTATAACCTCATGTTTTTGTCCTAAAAAATTGTGCAATTAAAATCTCAAAAATGGCCCAGAAAAATCGTGCACTAAATTGTACCAAAATACATTGAAATCAACATTAAATTTCATAGAGAATAGACAATTGGAGAAAATTTCTAGCAGTTGCGAGAAGTGGCGAGGCCACCATAATGTTTTGCACTTTATAGCGGCAACCAAGATGTGGCGTGACAGCCAAGTGCATTTTGTTAATTTTGTTTTGAGCTTCGTTTTTGACCCTGTTTTGCCTCTTTTTTTTTTTTTTTTTTTTTTATCTTTGAGCATGCTACACTTGCCTTCAATCATTGATTTGCCTCGTGCTTCCTTTAAAACTCGAGTCCGTCTCCTACAACAAAAAAAAAAACCAATGAAAAAATGGTAGATCGACTAACAATCTTATAAATAAACAACTATAAATAAGTGTAAAAATTATACTTATCGTGTGGCTGAGATTTAATTTGTAAATCCAACAGTTGAGGTGATCTCTAGGTGTCAAATATTGTTAGGTCTTGTTTAAGTTGTCACCTATAAACTAAAGTCGCATATGTAAAATGCACTTTTCTCTATTCTCGTATCATTTCCAAGAATCTCCACCTTGATGCAAAACAAATAAGTGTAGTGAAGTCATTAGGTGTGAGGTTCATAGCTCCTATCATACCAGAAAAATCATCCAACATTAATGTAGAAAATGACACTTTGTGGATCAGAGTATACTATTCATATTTTTTTAATAGAAATCATTTCTTTTAAGTAGCTCTTGAAACTGTAGGGCTTATTTAATAACTTCAGTGTCAACTATATACTTGTGGTTAACAGAACAACTATAGACTACTACCGAGACTTCCAATTAATGCATTACACAAACATATAAGAGATATCACTAACAAAATCAGCATCAACACATTCCTTCAGTATAATTCTTTTATTATTTTGCTTAAAATTAACCCCAATGCAATAGTACCTTTCAAGTATTTGAGAAGCCACTCAAGGGTTTCTCAATTATCCATGTATAGATTAGATATATATCTACTCAAAGTACTTCTAGAATGAGCTATATCTAACTTAGTACAAGCCATGTTATACATAACAAAGCCTACAACGTTTGAATGACGTATTGCTTTTATTCTTTCTTTCTCATCTTTTGCTTAGCTTGTAATGGTTTACTTGAAGGACCAAGTCTACGTTTGGTAGAATTTAAAAATAGTTTTTTATGAGATTTTGATAAAAGTTGATGAAATGTATAGCTATTTCATTTCAAATTTTAGAGTTTAGGGATGCTTTAATTTTCTGAATTTCATTTCTTCTAGGGGCCGGTTAAGAACATATCATCTACATATTGATGCAAATAAACAAGCAAATTTCTCAACCTATACAAGTATCTCTTAAGTAAGCAACCCAAATATGTTTTACCTAGTTAGTGGTTCCACAAAACACTCAAATTGTCTCATGAAGATGATTTCTTATAAGTTACTGTGTAAAAAAAATAGTTTTTATACATAATTGTTATAACTCGATGCCTGAGTGAGCTATTATTGCTATCAAGACTTTTAGAGCATCTCCAATGGTGGCTTCTATTTTAATTGTTCAGCTGATGTGACAATGAAGTGGAGGAGACAAAACTAATGTGACATCATTTATTGTAGAAGGTTGTTCAACAAGATGTCTACTTTTAGACTGCTTGTTAGACAATTTTTACAATAAATACTGCCACATTGTATCTATCTCTCTCTTCATTTCTTTTCTCTCTTTTGCCACGTAAACTTTTAGAAGATGTCTAGTATTGGAAATGCTCTTATAGTGGTAAAGTTAACTTCTCGGGAAAATATTTGATTGTAATTCACTCCTCCATTTGAGATAAATTCTTTGTCTCTATTCTCGCTTTACATCTAGGAGAATTAGATGGATTATTAACTTTTTTTTTTTTAGCTTATAAATTAAAGCCACTTACAATCTACCACATATTGTTCTTTAGGCTTAGCTACAAGTAGGAAAGGGATACTAAATTGAAATATAAGAAAAGAGCACTACAAATTTTTATATGTGGGTAATCATCTCCTCTCCATGGCGGAGGGAGGGGGGGTCCTTGGGGTGCCCAGGACCCCCAAATTTCTGAAACTATTTTTTTTTATTTATTTTTTTTTTGGGTAACTGATAACCATAAGCTCAAACTAAAACATAAGAAAATTGCCCAAACTATAAAATACTCAAAACAATGCTGTAAACCTAACAAATATTACTCTACCCAAATTCCAATTATCCAACCAACCAAAAGTCCAATTCACACTTCTTCTTGAATCTGATAGTCAGAAACACAATTGCAAATACACAATCAGTAAAACTTGCTTGATTCAAATTCTTATTTGAACACGCAAAAAAAAACTTGAATCACTTCTTCATCTTCTACAAAATTCGGATTGAAGAATCGATTTGGCGATTCCCTACATCATGTTCACCGTGTAACGTAACAAACTAACAAAGAATCAAAGAATGGAGAGTCCCTCTTTCTAGTAAAATCTTATGTTTACGGGAGATGAAATTGATATGGGATAACAAAATTACAAATGATTGGCCAATTCCTCAAATGATAATACAAAATTAATAAATGCATTTTGTTTGTTAATACATATCGTGTTCAATTGATTTTTTTTTTCTTTTGAGCTTGAGTAATATTTAATTTTATTTGTAAACCGGATCTTCCTATTTTGGAGGATAATTTTATAGTAGACAACGTGAATAAGAAAAGTTTGACTAATTTTAGATCTTGAATATTTTTGTGCAATGCTTTTGTAAGCTTTTTAAAGTCTATGACTTAAAAAAAATATTATTCTGGTAAAAATGAGTTCAATAATTGTGGTTTAAGAAAAAAAATTTCGGGGGCTCCGCCCCGCCCCCGTAAAGGACCTCCCAACTTCAAAAGTCTGGCTTCGCCACTGGTGGGGAGGAATTATAACTTGTCATGTGGCCATTTAACAAGTTATTGACATTTTTGTCAATCACTTTTCCTTCTCCAATGACCACAAAACACGTGTCCTGTGAACTTTATAATTCCTTCCCAATCATTACCCTTTTATATGTTCTTAAACAAGTTTCAGTTTTAGAAAAATAAATATAATATATATGTCTAAACCTACTTTTTAAACTGCAAAAAAATCAAATAAGATTCTCAAAGATAGATATAGTTTTTAGAGAGAAATTTTGTGGAGATAGTTTTATCATATACCATAAAAAATGAAAGAATTTAAAAAATACTATTTCACATTTTTTTCTAAAAATACTAAGGTTGTGTTTGATTGGAAGCAAGAAATTTGAGTGGAAATAAAATGAATTCTATGGAAAAGAATTGCTAAGAAATTATTGATTGGAAAATAAGACAAATTTTCCATGGAAAATAAAACCTCCTCCCCCCCTAAGAAAATATTTTCCTTGAAAATAAGGAAAATGTGGCCAAAACAAGAAAATTGAGAAAATGTTTTATATGGAAAAAAAAAAAAGTTGCAATCAAACAAAACAAGGAAAATAGGGAGGAAAATGTTTTTTCCATTGAAAATCTTGTCCAATCAAACACATTAGTCGGAAAATAGGTGGAAAAAATGCATTTTCCATAGAAAATTTTGATTGACTTGTTTTCCATAAAAATGTCACATTCGAGAAAACAATTTCTACTTTAGCTGTTAGATACAAATGTGGAAAATAAAAATGAATTCTAGTGCACAACTATTTTAAGTTTGTTTTTGGATAATTCCATAAAAAATATTTTCTTATGAATTTGATAATTTTGATTTTCCAACTTGCATAAATTTTTTTTTGTTTTTCACATTTGCTAATCAAACACACCCTAATTTTTTTTGTAACACTTTTTACAATTTTACATTTCTTTGTCATTTTTGTTAGTGATAATCATATACTACACTATTTAACCTAATTTTTTACTTTTGTACACATGTTTGTTAATAACAAATGTAACACATTTATTATTTAACAATGTAACAAATGTTGTTACAAAACTAAAAAAAGTATATTTTAGAATTTTGTTACGGTTATTTTGAAAAAACCCCTTTTGTTACGTTTAATGCAATAACCCAGTAGGCTAAATTTGAAGCCCAATCCAAATTATGGCCCAATCTTTAGGCCCATAAATCTATCAGCATTTCGTTATTAAAGCGCTCTCTTCGTCCCTCCTTTTCACCCTGTTGTTCAAATTTTCAGTGTGTGAGCAAATCTCTCTCTCTATATATCAGGTAATCTTCACTTTCTCTCTCTATATTTACGTACACACGCATGTATATATCTTCATATAATTTCTTTACAGTTGCAGAACATTCATATACAATCAAATCTTTAGCTGTAATTTGATTTGAATACACACCTCCAATATCTCACTAAAACCCTAGACCTAAACAGCGCACACACGCAGTGAAGCTGAGATAAAGATGGAGTGGAACCCTGAGACCCTACAATTCCTCTCACAATGTTTCCTCAACACACTCTCACCGCTCCCCGAACCCCGCCGCCGCGCGGAGGCCGCGCTGGCAGAGGCTTCCGATAAGCCTAATTACGGCCTTGCCGTGCTCCGCCTTGTTGCCGAGCCTTCAGTTGACGAGCAGATCCGTCAGGCTGCTGCTGTCAACTTCAAGAACACCCTTAAGGCCCACTGGGCCCCGATGACCAACGATCCGTCCATGGCAGGCCACACCATACCGGAACCGGAAAAGGACCAAATCAAATCTTTAATTGTGACTTTAATGGTGAATTCCTCACCCAGAATCCAAGCACAGCTCAGTGAAGCCCTGACCATAATTGGGAAACATGATTTCCCCAAAGCATGGCCCACGTTATTACCGGAGCTTGTCCAGACTCTCGATAGGTTGAGCCAGGCCAATGATTATGTTTCTGTAAGTGGGGTTTTGACCACCATTAATTCGTTGTTTAAGAAATTTAGGTACCAGTTTAAGACCAATGAGTTGTTGCTCGATTTGAAATACTGTCTTGATAACTTTGCGAAGCCGTTGTTGGAAGTATTTAAACGTACTGCAAGTTTGATAGATCAGGTAAGTACTTCTGGTGCTACGCATGCAAGTTCCCTCAAGCCGTACATAGAGTCCCAGAGGTTGTGTTGTAGGATTTTTTATTCGCTGAATTTTATGGAGTTGCCTGAGTTTTTTGAGGACCATATGGAAGAGTGGATGATTGAATTCAAGAAATATTTGACTGTAAAGTACCCTTCTCTTGAAGACAGTGGGAATGATGGGCTTGCGTTGGTCGATGGGTTACGAGCTGCTGTGTGTGAGAATATTAGTCTCTATATGGAGAAAGAGGAGGACTTGTTTCAGAAATATTTGAGTGGTTTTGTGGAGGCAGTGTGGGGACTTTTGGTGGTTGCATCGGCTTCTTCTAGTCGGGAAAGGCTAACTGTAACTGCTATTAAGTTTTTGACCATTGTTAGTGCTAGCGTTCACCATACTTTGTTTGCAAGGGATGACATTTTGCACCAGATTTGTCAGAGTATTGTGATTCCTAATGTGATGCTAAGGGAGGAGGATGAGGAGTTGTTTGAGATGAATTATGTGGAGTTCATAAGAAGGGATATGGAAGGGAGTGACCTTGACACGAGAAGGAGAATTGCTTGTGAACTTCTTAAGGGGATTGCTACAAATTACAAGGAGAAGGTCACTGAGAAGGTAGCAGCACAGATACAGTTGCTTTTGGCCTCATTTTCTGAGAATCCAGCTGCAAATTGGAAACACAAGGACTGCGCTATCTATTTGGTTGTCTCCCTTGCCACGAAGAAGGCAGGAGGAAGTTCTGTTTCCACTGATCTTGTCAATGTTGAGAGCTTTTTTGGGTCTGTTATTGTGCCAGAGCTGCAAAGTCAGGATATGGATGGGTTTCCAATGCTGAAGGCTGGTGCATTGAAGTTTTTCACAATGTTTAGGAATCAGATCTCCAAACCTATCGCAATGGCGTTGCTACCTGATGTTGTTCGCTTCCTTGTCTCAGAGTCAAATGTGGTCCATTCTTATGCTGCCAGCTGCATCGAGAAACTTTTGCTGGTCAAAGATGAAAGCGGAAGGGCTAGATACTCAGCAATGGACATCAGTCCATTTTTGCTCCTCTTGATGACAAACCTTTTTAATGCTTTACAGAAGCCAGAATCCGAGGAGAATCAGTATGTGATGAAGTGTTTAATGAGAGTTCTTGGGGTTGCTAATGTTTCTCATGAGGTTGCTTTGCCTTGCATCAACGGCCTGACGTCTGTTCTGAATAGAGTCTGTGAGAACCCAAAAAATCCTGTTTTTAACCATTATCTGTTCGAATCCGTGGCTCTTCTCATCAGACGGGCTTGTGAGCAGGATCCATCTCTCATAACAGCACTTGAAACAAGCCTTCTCCCTAGCCTGCAGATGATCTTATCCAGAGACGTGACAGAATTCTTCCCTTATGCATTCCAGCTACTAGCTCAGCTTGTTGACTTGAATCGGCCTCCTTTACCCGGGAATTATATGGAGATATTTGCAATACTCCTTTTACCCGAATCATGGAAAAAGTCTGCAAATGTCCCTGCCCTTGTGCGTTTGCTCCAAGCTTTCCTTAGAAAGGCACCACATGAGCTGAACCAGCAAGGGAGATTGTCTAGTGTCCTTGGGATATTCAACACATTAGTTTCATCTCCTAGTTCTGATGAACAAGGATTTTATGTGCTAAACACTGTGATTGAGAACCTTGGGTATGATGTGATCTCACCCTACGTTAGCCACATTTGGGTTGCTCTATTTAATCGGCTCCAACATAACAGAACAGTGAAGTATGTCAAATCTCTTGTGATATTTATGTCGCTTTTTCTGGTCAGGCATGGTTCTCAAAACCTTGTAGGCTCGATGAATGCTGTGCAGCCTGATGTTTTCCGTACAATTTTAGAGCAGTTTTGGATACCCAATCTCAAGCTGATCACAGGTTCACTTGAGCTTAAATTAACTTCAGTTGCTTCTACCAGACTTATATGTGAAGCTCTGACAACATCGGATTCCAAGCTTTGGGGGAAAATGCTGGACAGCATTGTTACTCTTCTATCGCGCCCAGAGCAGGAAAGAGTGGAAGAGGAGCCTGATGTTCCAGATTTTGGTGAGACTGTTGGTTATAATACCACTTTCGTTAACCTGTACAATGCTGGGAGGAGAGAAGAGGACCCTCTGCCAGAAATCAATGATCCAAAGCAATTTTTGGTTGCATCTTTGGCAAATCTTTCTGCTCATTCACCTGGAACATACCCACGGATCATTAATGAAAATCTTGAGCCAGCAAATCAAGCTGCATTACTTCAACTTTGCAGCTCTTACAATCTTACAATAGTTTAAGAAACTAGCTGTTTCATGGTAAGTTTTGCTGTTTCACCTGTTGCTTCTGTGCATTTATTGTTTGTCTATGCAGTATTGTCACATATTATAACCGTTTCTTTACATTTTGGGTGGTTAAGAATAGTGTTTGTGGAAACAATTTGGGTAAAGTAAACAGATTATATTTGGATAGCTATGACGTTTAATCATAACTCTTTTCACCTTTAATGTACATGTTTTTGGACTTACAGATTATAGGTTTTCTTTATTATCTGATTCCTTCACCTTGTCAGTTCAATTTTTTGATGAATTGCTGTATTCTTGGTTTGTTGCTAAGATGTCAAGCATTCTAAGTTGAGATATGTACCACGGCATCTATATGACCTATACAATGGTTATCATGTTCCTTATTGGTTAAAGGTTAACATGATTATCCTTAAAAATGATGGTTTAAAAATAATGTCCTCAAATTAGAAGATAAAAGGATGCCATATCCTGTTGAAAAAGTATTTTTGAAGTTACATACTGTGATAGTTACCATGCACGCGCAACTATGCTGTGATAATTGCCACAGGCACTGACTACTTTATACTTTCAGCTGACAATCGTATAAGAAACTAGTAGTTCACATTTGATAAAACGCCTCTTGAATTTTGTTCATCTTCGTTTCTTTACGATGGTTGTCATAATGGATGGTAAACTTTAATCTTTATGCTAAAACTAGCTGTAGGTAATGCAAAACATTGTCTTTCAAAAAATAGCTAGATTCTCCAATTTTACTTGTTCACTGGGAACAGAACTAACGTGTAAAAGAAATTACTACCCTAATAGACAAGAAAAATGAAATTAAGTTCTTTTTCATTTGACACTATATTCTTTGCCATTACTATTGTAATTAAAAATATCATCATCGGGAGTGGGACAAACAAAAGATTTTGAATGTTCTAAAGCTTCAAATGTCATGTTCAGTGTACAAACTTTTCAAATCAAAGGATATTTTCAATGTCTGTAAGGTGTGCTTATTCAGTAGCGTTGTACATCAAAGACGGAAGTGATATAAAAATGAGATTCAAGAATTGACAATGGTTAAATTTGACTTGAGATCAAATTGTTCTTGTTAGAGGACTACACGGGCTGATGACTAAGTTGGAAGAATTAAAGGCAGTCTGGCAAATAGATTTTTATCTACATATCACTGTTCTTTACATACATTATTAGTGCGTTAAAGTTTGTTGAAGTATGTAGTGTGACAGTTCGGGTAAAATATGAAACTTGATGGATTTGCTAAACAAAATGTTGTTTTTGCTAATCTAGATGTGATTAGCATTTATGCCTTTTCTTTTCAATGTCAAAATGGTGTTTGGTTAATATGTTAGATTGACCTACAAAATCATTGGGATGTCAGACAGTCTAACTCGACTCTGAATTAGAATTCAATTGCAACATCAGCAGGGTAAATAAAAGATGAGGAAAAATATTTTAGTTTTAATAATAGGATTATTGTGATTTCACACTGAAAATTTATAAACTGCATGTTTGTTCTGATCCCCAAGGTCAATATTTTTTTTAACTGTTAAACCAAATTGGGGTTAGATGCTCTTCGTGATTTGTATGTTGTAGATAATGGTTGCATGCATATTCATCATGGTTTGTCTTAGAAAAACAGAAAGTGACTACATTTATACAGTATAAGATATTCGAACTGTTTCTTGTGTAAAAGTTCTCTATTCCTGTTTCTCATTTTGAAAAAGACTAGAAAATGCAAGTCATTGCGGCTTCTTCTCTAGCAATCTGCCTCCTGCGTCCTGTATTTTCTGGATAACTGAAAGTGATCTTTGATGCTGCTCCTCACTTATTATGTTGGATTTAAGTTATAAATGCACATTGTGAGCTATGATACTTTAGATTTAATCTATATCTTATTCTTGTTTTACGGCTTTGTTCTTCATTTTCTGAAGTCTTGAAATCCGTCCTCTTAGTTTTAGTGAATTTTCATGAATCCATGGTGCTTCTGGGTCTCCTTTTTCGAAACATTTCTCTATACTTTTAATTTTGTATACATTAACTACATACATGGTCTTTCTTTCAGGAACAATATTATAATGATGGCAGCAGCATGGTTTGTGGTCACGTTTTACAGTTTCTCATGATTGAAGCATTCATCCATGATCATGTAGGATTCTCTAGTCAAATCAATTGGCCCAGTAAGGTATCATCCATTTGTACATTTTCGGTCTTTTGGAGTTAGCTTCATGTGTGGTCATGTTAGGTCCCCCTTTTCACCTACCGCGATACAGTCGACCAGCACAACATCATGTCAAATCGGTTTGGGGACACTTTCTGTTGAGTTTGCATGAATATTGAAGTTATGCCAGATTATTCACGCTACTTCCCTTGTAATGCATCCAGATTTAGCATTTGGATAATTATGTTGTGAAGTCAATATGGCACATAGAAGGCTGTGCTTTTTGAGGGATTAAGATGTTAACGGATTTACGTTTGCTATAATTGAATGTTGAAACTATATTTTGGGCTGATTTGAGTTGTCATGAAGGTTAATTTTGCTATAAGATGATTATCACTTGCTTTCAACGGTCATTTCTTGCTACTTTCCATTTTCAGTGGTTTATATAAAATATAATGAAAATAAATTAAAATTCTAGGTAAAGTATTGTATTTTGAAAAGTAAGTATTGTTTATTGAGTGTAATAATAGAAAAATGGACACTAAAAGTGGCATCTAAAGATTCTTATTCTATTGAAAGATTCTTATATGTGTGTTCATAAGTGGGTGGAGTTGTACGGACAAAGGACCAAAATTCCTTGAATAATCTACACAATTAAATGCTGTAAAAAGGTATCTAATTTATGTATATATATTATAAAAAAGATGGTATGGACTGTTTCTTCATTAATTTTATTATGGAAATTTCATTTTTGGTAATAAATCTAAATTCAAATTCCACTTCATTAATTTGCCCAAATTCATCCATTTGTATTTGTTCATTATTATTGAATTTGAATTAATAAGAAATAAACCATGACCTAATATTTTTTAATTTTAAAGTTTCCTTTGCGTGAATGTTTTCTGTACTTGTACTCGTGTGATTAGTTTTTCCATGTCTTATAAAAGTTTCGAGAGGTTGTAGGTAAAATAAAACATCACTTATTATGTCAATTTGGGACGGATAATTTTACGAGAATTTAGTATTGTTTGTTAGTCATTGGTTAAATTATAATTTTAATTGGTCAAATATATTTTTTATTCTACACATTGTATGATCTATTATTTACTATGCACACATTTTATATGACTCACAATTTATAAAGGAGAAATGTAGGAGCGTATTTGATGGTTTGAGGAACACAAACCAAATGCATGTTCTAAAATTATACACGACAAAGACAATCGCGGTCCCATGTACAAAACCAAAAAAATAATATGGGAAATTTTTCCTTGTTGTTCACACAGAGGGTCAAACCATAAATCAAACACAACCAGATTGGGTTTTAAAATGACTTGGTGAAAGTGAGTAATGGTCTAATGGAACAACCAAAAAGGGATTGGAATTAAAGATTCTCATAAGGTACCAAGACTTTAGATAAAAAGAAAAAAGTAGTATTGGGGAATAACGTTCAAAAAGAATACTTAATCAGATCAAGAAAAGGGGCCCAAAAGAGGCAATTTTCCATTCCACTCCACCAAATGGTCCTAACCTTAATATATGAGTTTTGAGAAATTAATGTTATGAAATGTTGTTAGTCCAAATGGAATATTTAAATCAAAAGATAAAGCATCTCTTTTGTTAGTTTAATTCAACATTAATTATCATTTCTCTTGGACTTATTAGGAGAATTTAACCCTTACAAGAGCTAAGAGTCAATTTTAATATTTTATATTTTACCGAGTATAGAATTTAAATACAAGTCCAATTTAACATAATGAACATACTAAATTTTAGGAAGAGCTCGAGATTCAAATTGCCATACACAAACGAGAATCACTAATGTTGTGTTGATTTTACAAAAAAAAAATCTTTGAGATAAGGTTCCAATATATATGTTATTATAGAAAGAAAAGCATATCAAATATATATTCTTATCGAAATTGTATAATATTCTATATTTTTACGTATAAAAGTAACTTTTATCGAATTCATCTCAATTAACTAATGATGGCAAGTGGGGATCATTTATCAAGTATCTTATCATAGAAATTAGTTAGTAATTAACTAATTATAGTCGTTGATACCATCTAAAAGAACTCAAGTTGATTGCTTAATTTTTACAATATGCAAAGTTGGTATCAATTCCTCTCTTTGTTGCAAGCCATTGATCTAAAGTTGGGTCTTCAAACACACACACTCTCTCTCTCACTCACTCACTCTTAATTATTCTTTCAAAAGGGCTTAAGAAGTATTAAAGCCTAATTAGATAATTAATCAACCATTAATCAATGTAGTAAGGAGGAAATTCTTAGGAAGGATCTAAGTAGTTAGTGAAAATTAAAAACATTTGTTGTTCAAAAAAGACCAGAAATTTTGCTAACTTTATTTTTAACCTTTTGCTCACACCCGATGACTACTAGCTAGGACTGTCTTCGTAGGAAAGTAAAAATAAAAAATAGTTTTACGGAGTTTGATAATTAGTTTTTGTATACATACAATACTCATGAAATAAAAAGAGAGAAATAACAAGAATATATAATAATAAATAATATATAATCACAACGATAACATCAAATCAACCCAATCTAGTAAATATTTGACTCTACCTTTTTTTAATAAAGATATGCTTCATAATTTTGCGATTCATTAAATAAAAAGGGGCATCTTTAATAAATTTCAATACTGGATCTTTTTTTTTTTTTTTTTTTTTGAATTCTGGAAAAAAAAAAAAAAAAGGGCCTTTGAAGTGGCAAATGAAAAAGGAATGGCTAGTGATGTGAATTTTCCAAGCAAAACGGCTATAATTATTTTTTTTTTTTTTTTTTTTTTGCATAAAATAATTGTGATTAGCAATAAACATTTGTTTATTAGTGCTAATTGCATTATTCTCATCCGTACAACCACTTATATTAAAATAATAATTTGTACATTCTAAGTTGTCGATTAGGAGGACCGGTCATGTCACACCTCAGCTATGTACTTTATGGTAATTTTTTATTTAAATATTTTAAAGTTCATTTAATTGATTCTGCCAATTTAATTTGAAGAATGATATAAACTCAATTAAATTCCATTTTTGTAAATTCCATTTTTGTAAATTCCAAAGTTTTATTTTCATTATCCTATACATATTTAGATGTCAATATTCGTGTGACATGTTAAGGTTCATTTATAAATTAGTGAAAATGATTAACCAGCGTCGTATTTATTTTTGTCGATTCGAATTTATCAAATATAATTTTAATATGTATATTAAGATATATTATTTATTAACAATATGATTATCAGTGTACTTATGAACTGGTCAAACATAACTTTTACTTACTTTTTATTTATACATTCTGTAAGTCACACGAATATGTGATATCTTTGCTACTTTCGGTGATCGACATTTTTAAGAATTGCAAAATAGTGACAAAGAGGAAAAACAAAACATTTATTTTTAGTCTTGTCAAATGATCAATTTATGATAAATTTCTTCCAATAGGTCAAATACAATAAGAGCATTTGAATTTGTCAATAAAAAGTTTCTCACGTTTTAATTATTTTTAATCAACGTAACGTGTACAGGCTCGGTTTTGGCCGACGAGAGGCAACTGCTTCGAGCCCAAAACTGAAGAAACCAATATTTATTTTTAAAAATGATTAGTGAAGTTGCCTAAAAAAAATTTGTGCAAAAGTTTGAAGTCCAGCAAAACAAAACAAACCGTATTTTATAAGGACCATGACTATCATTAAGTAGTGACTCAAAATCGAAAGAGCTCATTTAAAAATAAAATATTGAAGTCCAGCCCACCAGCATCTCTGTCCACGACTTATCAAACTTTGCAGTCTAAATGTTGGATTTCGCCTCGAACTCCGAAAATGTCAAAACCCTATGTGTACATAACACGTTGTATTATAGAACGTCAATCAATCTAAAAGTTTTATCTTGCTTTTCAAACTTGTAACATGAAGGTTGAAATTAATAAAGCGCAAAATTCATTCGAAATGAATTGTCAAAATTGATCTTTCATTATTAATATAATTTTGACTATTGTTATGCTTATTGAAAGAAAATCGAGTTAAACTATGAGTCTAGATAAACTTCCATATGGCGAAGTTACATTTGGGACCAATTAAGAGGCTTTCAATGAACACTAAGGAAGATAGCTCTTACGTAGCATTATTCAAAGTAACACCTAAATATACAATGCATTTGGTCACCACTCAAATTTATTTACAGTGCGAATGTGTTAATCGTGTCTATAAAACTTGAATCTAGATAGTAACAATTATTACATACAAAGTTGATATCGTACGACACGTGGATAGTAACTTTGTTCTACAATTATTTTCTGCACATAATAAGAAAAGAAAAAAGACAAATTCATTAAAGCTAGCATGAGACAAGGCTGCAAGAGTAAGAAAGAGGTTTTGAGGTTTTCATTACATAGAGAGAGAGTGTAGAAAACGTGTGGCAACAAAGAAGAGAGAGAAACACGCGTGTATCATGTATGTATAGACAGAGAGAAGGAAATGGGAAAACAGGACCCATAGAAAGTGGTCTTTAAGGATTCGGTTACGTCTGATTCAGCATTCAGGTGGTGCTGTGTCTGTGATATATATATATCTACATACATACATACGTACATATACATACACACGTATACATATACGTATATATATATATATATATATATATATATAGAGAGAGAGAGAGAGAGAGAGAGAGAGAGAGAGAAAAGCACAGGGCAGTTTTGTAACTGAAAAGTGAGAGAAAAATAAGGTGAAAGGGCAGCCTCTTCATCCATTACACACTAGTTATTACATTCCTCGGAAGCTGTTACACAAAGCGTCTCCTCACCTATACATACACATTTATTTACACAAATATAGAGAGAGAAACAAGAGAGGCAGAGAGAGCATTTAAAGGGATAATTAAGAGTTTTTTTGTTTGTTATTGAAAATGGATAATAAAGAGTGGGCTTTGTTTGGATTATCGATGATGATGTTAAATTGGGTAAGTTGAAGTGATTGAAAGAAGGCCTTTTTTTTTTCTTTTTCTTTTTTTCTTTCTTTTGTGAGCTTTGGTAGCTTCAAATGGCACATGCTCATGGCGTCAGAGGTGGAAACTCTCAAAATGCAGGTAAAGAACATATATATATTTTTTTATGGGTTTTGAGATTTTTAAGGTTAATTTTCTGTTGGAATAATACTAGGATAAAGCTTTAAGGTGAACATTTTTATGATGTTTTATAGTTATCCCTGCTTTTAGAATCATTTTATTTTCAGTGAGCAATTCTTTTTGTACTGATTTGTTGAAATTCTGTCTTTGTATGGTTTGTCCTTTGGTTTATCAATTCTGTGATCATGAAAAGTATAACTTTTTAAAATTCTTGTTAAAGAAATCAGCAGTCGAAGAAGCAAATTCTTCTCATGGGTTCTCTTTTTGTTTTACTTTTTTTGAGCTTCTTATTTTGTTTGGTTATTCGGCTCTGTCTGAGCTATTTTCGCTTTGTTTTTGAGTGTCAAATTGAGCAATCTGAAATCCATATTCTTAAAATATTTCCTTGGCTCGATTTGTCTTTGGTTGGTGTAGAAAGCAATGATCTGTATATGGAGCTATGGAAGGCTTGTGCAGGACCTATGGTAAATGTTCCTTGTACTGGAGAAAGAGTTTACTACTTTCCTCAGGGTCACTTGGAACAAGTAGGCTTCTCTTTACCCTCACCAGAGAATATTTACTTAATTAGAATTGCAGTTTGATATAGGCATGTTTTGATGTGCAGTTGGAGGCATCTACTAATCAGGAGTTGAATCAACAAATTCCAAGGTTCAATCTTCCCCCGAAGATCCTTTGTCGCGTTTTTCATATTCAATTACGGGTATTTTCTCATCTCTGATTTCTGGTTTCGTTCCCCTTTTCCCAAACCCCGTGTTTATTTCTTGAAACATTTGTTTGTCATTTTTTATTTTGTTGGCTTCAATTATTGACAGGCAGAACCTGAAACAGATGAAGTTTATGCCCAGATCACATTACACCCAGAACCAGATGTAAGCAATTAGCATTTTTATTTTCACCCCTTGTCTTTACTTTAGCTCCTACTTTTGAAAAATGTGGCATATCTTTATATTTTCTGTGTATGAAGCATGAAATTCAGTAATAGTTTCTAGATGTTGACGTTATAAAAATAGTATATCTTTAATTTTGTGTGTATTGCTTTTCTTGTTATTTTCACATTTTTAAGGTTTTGTGTTCTGTGTATTGAAATGTGAATCTTGTATTGTCATTCTTGTAGCAAACCGAGCCCACCAGTCCTGATCCAAGCCCGCCTGATCCACCAAAGAAAAATGTTCGCTCTTTTTGTAAGATTTTGACGGCATCTGACAGAAGCACACACGGAGGCTTCTCTATTCTTCGAAGGCACGCCAATGAATGTCTCCCTCCATTGGTGAGTAATTTCTTTTCAATCTTTTGTCATTGCAAAAGCGTGCATAAGAAAGAAGACTATTGTCAAATTAAATACAAGATATTGTCTCCCTCCATTGTTCAGTAATTTCTTTTCAATCTTTTGTTATTGCACAAGTGTGCATAAGACGAAGACTATTATCCAAATAATTATGAGGACACATTGCTTGATTCATTGAATACCTGATCCACATAATTGACTTACCAAAGAGAAGATATCGAGGTTCTCTCAAATCAGTCATGGCAGATAGGCTGCTGGTATGGAGATTAATGAACCCTCACTTTCATACTTAGGTAGTGAAGACCTAAACAATTGTTGCATTTTTGGTAAGGTGGATTGGATAAGGATGGGATAGTATTAAGAAATAAAAAAAAGCTAAAATCTTATCTATTATGCTGTCAACTCCTGTCTAATATGACATACCAAACATGCTCTTAAGGAGTATAAAGTTGCATTGTTTTCTTCCTGTATTGTTGCTACATATTCAGCAGCCGACGGTACCATAAGATAAATATAGTGGCTATGTGGAGCTAAGATGAATGTGTTTAGAAATGAGAATGCATGCCAACAATTGAAGGTGGCGCTTATTGAGGATAAATTAAATTGAAACAACCGTTCTTTGATGATAATGAAGAACACAGCGGCTGGAAACCTGATCTAGTGGCTGAACAACCTACAGAAAAGGTGTTGGGGCTTTCTCCCCCGCATTAATTCTGGTGTGATAATGGAAGAAAAAGATATATATGAACAGTGTATATGTATATGTTTCATAAAATTGAAGAAGATAAAGATATTTCAATCATCATGTACCTATAGGAGGAGGGATCTATTTATAGAGTCTCTATTGATGACGTGGCAACAATTTTGTTAGGGTTGTTAGGATAAGAATGCCACGTGTCTCAATTTGTTACTGAAATAACAGTGAGAAATTTGGGCCACGTGTCCAATATGGTAATATGGTTAGACAGTTATAACCGATTGGACAAAACTTCGTTGGGTTGGGATGGATATGCATATGGTGCTCGATCGACACATGGGGATGTTTGAAGGGTGACTTGCCTCGAAGAGTGGGATGTCTCGCTCAAAAAGGGGGGGTGTCTCACTCGAAGAGGGGGTGTCTCACCCAAAGAGGATGTTTGGACTTTGGTCCTAGTCTCATGTGGGTCCATCGGTATAGGTGAAAGTGCATTCTCATTAGAGTCTTTGTCCGCTATGTTAGTCCTTGTTTCCCTGTTTATTTTGCATAAATGAAGGATGATTGAGGTAGTTGGCTCATGTTTTGTGTTGACCTAAAGAGATTGTGTTCATAAGATGGTGTTCATAAGATGATGCGATTCAATAGAGCGAGTTAGAATGAGTGGTAAACCAAAATTAACATTGGTCTATTTGTAGTTATGAAGGACCTAGTTGCTTTAAATCTCATTGTACATCTAGTTATAATCATAGGCGGACTTAGTATGGGCTCGGGCCTTGCTCAATTTTGTAAAAACAAAAAAAAAAGTATATATTGCTTATTTGTTTGGCATGTTTACATTCAATTGATTCATTTTCAGCTATTGATAAGTCCAAATCAGTTCAACTTGCTAAGTTTTATCTAATGAACTTCTCTAATGTTCAACTTGTGTTATTTGGTGATCAACTTGATAATTATATCATGGATGTGCGCTCCAATATAAAATTTTCAATTTTGAAAGAGATTAGTGGCTTTGCACAAAGGCTGGTTGAGACCAAAAAAACAAGATTTATCCTTTAATTTTTGCTCATCAAATTGGTCATTCTTTTACCAATTACAACTACTGTTTTCAACTACTAATATCATAAAATAAAAGATCAATTGCACAATAATGGACGAATGATTGCATATATTGAGAAATATGTTTTTTTTAATATTTGTAATGATGATGTTGTTAAACGATTTAAGAATATAAAAACTCATCGAGGACAATTTTAATTTATTAGAAATTTTTACTTGTCGCTTTGTATGTATAATTCGTCTTAATATTTTTTGTTTATTATTTACATTGTGCCCCTTTTGAGTAAAATCCTATATCCTGGTTATAATCATAGCAGAATGGAGAAGAAGTATTTGTGTAGCTGACCCCAAATCTATTGGGAGTAAGGTTGGTATGTTGTTTGTTTTATTCAGCAGTCGGTGGTTTTTTATACTATTCAAAGCTTACTGTACGAATAGCAATGAAGAGAGGAGAATTGTGAAGAAGTATGCATGAGGTCGACCCCAAATCCATTGGGAATAAGGCTTAGTTTGTTTTTTGTTGAATTCACTAGTCAGTGGTTTTCTTATCCTGTTCAAAGCTTACTGTATGAAGCCTTTGAGCTTACCGTATCAGGCCTGTGACATGTTCTAATGTTTGAGATGCTATTGTAAATCCTTAAGGATATGACTCAAGCAATCCCAAGCCAGGATTTGGTTGCAAAGGATCTTCATGGTTATGAGTGGCGATTTAAGCATATTTTCAGAGGTAATGATTCTGATATTTAAGGTTGTATTGTTGTAGAATCTATGATTTCTGTATTCTTTTGGCTAGTTGAAAATAGAAGCTAGAGTTTTAAATCTTCAAAGATGATTGTGATTTAATCAGGTCAACCACGGAGACACTTGTTGACAACTGGCTGGAGCACATTTGTCACCTCTAAGAGATTAGTTGCGGGCGATGCTTTTGTGTTCTTAAGGTAATTTCTGGTTTCCTATCAGTTAATTTATGGTTTTATGTTTTTGCTTTTAGTGCACCTCGACTGGTATAATTTGAATTAGAACCACTGTTTTGCAGAGGTGATAACGAAGAATTGCGTGTTGGGGTTCGCCGTCTAGCTCGACAACAAAGCCCTATCCATCCTTCCGTTATTTCCAGCGAAAGCATGCATCTTGGAGTGCTTGCTTCTGCGTCGCATGCTATTACCACAAACACACTATTTCTGGTGTATTACAAGCCAAGGTACGGCAACCACCCCAAGTAAATAAATAAATTTATCTACTCTTGATTTAAACATAATCTACTAAATCTCTTAAAAGTTACAGCTTGGCTTCTTCTGGTATATGATGCATCAGGGCAAGCCAATTTATCATTGGGTTGAACAAATATTTAGAGGCAATACGACATGGATTTTGTGTGGGCACGCGTTTCAAGATGAGATTCAGAGAAGAAGAATCTCCTGAGAGAAGGTTCCTTATTCATTTCCTTCCCTGCATTGTGTTTCGACTTTGAGACTTGTATAATTTCTTTGTTGATTCGGTTGATGTCTTTTCAGGTTGACTGGCACCGTAATTGGTGTTGGAGATATCTCTCCACATTGGACAGACTCTAAATGGCGGTCATTAAAGGTTAAAGACAGTTTTTTTTAGTTATCTACACATCTAACTGTTATCTTTTTATCATCTCATTTTAATAATTTTTCCTTTCCAAATTATTGTTCATTTTAGATACAATGGGATGAAGCCACAACTGAGCAGTGGTCGGAGAGAGTCTCACCATGGGAGATAGAGCCATCTGTAGCTTCTCCTTCTGTTGGCATTGCGCAATTCGCTACAAAGAACAAAAGACCTCGACTTTTTGATCTGCATCCATCCGGTATATAATAATATGTTACGACATCTTTCAAGTGAACCAACATGAATGGCTTCAGGTATTAACTTGTGTAATGTAGGAACTACAACCACTACTTCGTCTGGTGGAATGAGGGCACCTACTTCAGTCGGGAATGATTCTCCAAACCTATTTCAAGAATCAGAATACGTTAAAAATGTATCTGTACGCTCGACCCTTTCTGATTTTAACTCTCCAGTCTCATGGAGGACAAATAAGGATCATTTTCTTGATCAAGTTGATAGAAGTAAGATGTTTGAGACTACTTCAGCGTGTCGGTTATTTGGCATTGATTTGAGGAACAATGCAAATAATATTCCACCAGTACAGAAGGAAATGAATGTTCCAAACATCACTTCAAAATGTGCTAATGACGTTGATAGGATGAACAATCGGGACGTTTTGAAATCCTCCATAGAAAGCAAACATGTAGTCGAGGTGTTGCCCAATGATACTCAAAGAAAGCAGAGTTTCACTTCATCTACAAGAACTCGTACTAAGGTGAGTTCATTTTATTTGATGAATTTTTACAATAGTAAAAAAGCATTTACGAATTAGCTTCGCAATAATTTTGTTCTTAAGGTACAAATGCAAGGGATTTCCGTCGGACGTGCTGTTGATTTGAGTGCATTAGAAGGTTATGATGACCTTATTACCGAGCTGGAGAAAATGTTCGAGATTAAGGGGGAGCTTCGCCCGAAAAACAAATGGGACATAGTTTACACAGACGATGAGGGTGATGTCATGCTCGTGGGTGATGATCCGTGGTCGTGAGTAGTTTGAATCTCTTGAAACTTGTTCTTAGTAACAGCTATTAAAACTTCTTAATTTTTTGTTCTTCTTTGCAGGGAGTTCTGTAAGATAGTCAAGAAAATTTGCATCTATTCGAGCGATGAAGTGAAGAAGATGAATCCTAGATGCAAGTTTCCTTTGCCCTCTGTGAAAGGTGAAGGCACTACAAGAAGCTTAGATTCAGAGCCAAAATCTGCAGAGTAGAAATTATTCATCTTATGTCTTCTTTAAAAGTTTCTTTAGAATTGAGGTACAAATATGGAAGTTGGGGGTTGCTCAGTTTTTGGAGCTTGCTCGGTAGGTAGAAGAAGCAAACCAAGTGGACTAGGATTGATGCAAGTAGATAACCACTAATGGCTTGTTGGGGAATGTTGAGTGCACAATCCTTGACATGAAGAAATAAAAAACTAAGTTTCTATTTATGTTTAATCTTGTCTAGTATTGCATATGAAACGAGCTTTAGAGTTGTGGTGGAGAACCTTCAATTTTGGAGGTTGTAAATACCATGTTTGTGGGGTGGGGTGGGGTGGGGTGGGGTGGGGTGGGGTTTGAGTTTGTCTGCTTGATAACGGATGAATCTGTAAAAGTTGTATACATGTTTGTTAGAAATTTAGAATGAATGATTAGAATGGTTGGGTTTCATGTGCTTTCTTGGATTCTATGTAATGGGATTGTCCAAATTGTGGAGGCAGGGTTGTTTTCGAAAAGATTGATTGCTTTTAAAAGGAATTGAAACGACTAATTTCTTTTTGACAAATACTACAAGATTTTAAGTTGTCATTATCATTTTTCATTTTAAATTTTGAGTTCTTTTGTTTTGTCACCCTCAAAAAAGGACCGTGTCAAATGACTCTTCTACTTCAAATCCGTAAGCTCTGGAGAAAGTTATTTTCATTCTTAATAGTCTTTTCAATGACCCTTTCCAATGAATTTTTTCTCGTAAGATACAAAAATAAAGTTTTGATGTTGAAATGATATAATTAGTTTTGGAGTCGAAAGCTAGAAATACTTGGGCTGTACTGGGCCTTCATTTATAGGCCCACATACCCAGTGGGCCGATCCTAATTATTTCCAAAGAATATAGAGGGCTAGGCCCAATGGGCATGCAGGCTACAGCCTTCTTTAGCAAATTTCCTAATTCAAATTTTAAGATTTGCACCAGGGTTAGTAATATATATGGAAGTACACAAATAGCATTCAAATTGGCCGTATAACCATTTAGTACCTTTAGTTTTTAATCTTTTATTTTTTTATTTTAACACTACTTTTTGTGGGTCCCTGCGTTAAAGTGGAAGACAAATAATATCCGAAAGAAGGAAAAGAAATAAAATAAAATAAATAATAAATAAAGAAGGATTATAGATATCTGGTATTGTTAAAAATGATTATTAGTATTTCAAATGAAAAAAGGATCTGTATTGAACTCATCTTCTTTTGTTCAAATATTTCTTTATAAAGCAGCTTCTAAAATTCAGTGTCCCAATGAAAAAAAGGCAATAGCCGCAATAAACAATCAGCAGATCTATGCTTTAATGTGTTCAAGATCTTTAATTTGAAATTGCATAAGACAGACACTTCTTTTTTCCCTTTATTTTGATTTTAAACTCGTAGAAGATGAAATCTTTTTTTCTCGCTTTTTACACTTTTTGACCACTTCTTGTAAGAGGATGTGTTTCTTTTATTTTACACTAATCGACCGCTTCAACCTATCGAAAGAGTGCTAGATAGATGTAATAGACATAGAGGCCAGTAATATGCCAGATATGGGCCTTGATCTAATGCTCCCGGTGGACATTGTTATAATGCCCACCCCACCGAGACAATCATTGTTCCGGTGGACATTATAACAATGTCCACCAGAGACATTAGATCAAAACCGTGCTAGATATATGGTTAATTTTCTTCGACCTTGTTCTTTATGCAAACATGATCAATGCAGGCTAACTACAAACATTTATAAGTTGGTCAAACTTCATATGATCCACAATTTTTATTCATTTCATATTTATTCATTGCTTATATGCTACCAAAAAAAAAAAAAATTTAACAAACAACAACTAAACAAAACAAAATTATTTAGTATTTTTATGGAAAGTTAGCCAGCAGTATGATCTCACTACAAGTGTAAGTCTCAGTGCATAAAGTCAAATAAGTTAAAAGCACAAAATATTTGGCTGTGTACTCTTTCATAAATGTCAAAGTTGATCAAGAAATAGAAGCATAATTATCTAGATTTCTGCTACATTTTTTTTTTCCCAACGGCTTCAAAAAGCCCCATATAAAATTACCTACCTCCATCATAAAATCCACATTCTCAAAACACTCTCTCTCCCCATCACACACAGGTGAGTCAAGAGGCTCAGAGTATGAGAAAATTAGGTGAACTACTAGCTTTGCTTGGTCTACTATCAGACAAGCCAATCCTTTCTTAAAGGTCGTACATTGTTCTATATTCTGGTGTCCTAGGCTCTCTCTCTCTCACTCTCTCACACACACATATACAATGCCAAGTTTCAGATCATATAAGCTTCCACTTCCACTTTTGTCTATACCAGTAATGCAGTCACCGGAGCATTCCGAGACAGAAACACCACCATTGCAGACATTAGCATCGGTGCCATTCAAATGGGAGGAGGAGCCCGGAAAACCTTGGCCCTGCTCGACTCTCTTCTCCCCGTCCAATACCATTGACACTATAGAACCCAAGTTCTTGGAGCTCCCTCCTAGGCTATACATGGAATCCACCCCCAAAAATACCCAAACGCCCTCTCCCACCACCGTCTTGGACGGACCCTATGTGACAAGTAAACCAAAGTTTTCTTCTTTTAGATTCTTCATGGAGCGCCAAGATTCCTTCGACAGTACCAGTAGCACAAGTCCTGAGAGAGGGGAACTCAATACCACGGTTCTTGACAAGAAAGAGCACAAAGGAAGAGGCTTTTTTGGTACTTGGGGGCAAAAACGGGTTGGAAAAAAAGAAGTTGACGAGAGTACAAGGGTGAAAAAGGGAAATATGAGAAGAAATGGAAGCTTTTCCAGTGTCTCACAAGCTAAATCTCATCTCTGGGTATGTTCTTTTCTTTTTCTTTTCCTATTCATTTTCTTCAAGGTATAAATTATGGTATCATCAAATCAGAAGTAGCAGCCATGGGCACAATGTTCACTAATCACTAGTCATTAGTTCCTATAAGCTTTCACTGTTTTTCATTTATTAATTATATGTAATTTCCATTACTCAAGTCACTGGAAATAAGGTTGGAATCATCTAAGAGTGGGCATAAAACCTTTAATAATAGATTATTCATGGCTTCTAGAAAACAAAAAAGAAAGAAATTTAAAGATCTGTAAGAAATGACAAGCCCGCCGATACCTCTAATAGCATGCTTGGATAGTGGACTAGACAGTATTGAGAAAGAAAATTGAGCAAATATTCAGTGCCTTTTAGTTAATATTTTTTTCTTCTGCTTTCAGGCTGCTATATATGATGGTTTCAAGCAAGTTATACCATGGAAGAGCAGAAAACCAAAGAAAGAAGGGTTCAACGTTTGAGTCTTACGGTGTGGAGGAGTGATATGGAAATATGTGAATGCTTAGAAAGCTAAATTTTGTGTTCCTATTTCTGGAGGTTGTGCTTTTCTATTAAGTGTCCCACACTCCCACTTGATGCACTAAAAATTCTTCAACGTTTGGGCATTTTGTGTTGTTCCTATTGTTAGCAAGATGTGAAAATTATATACTAATAGTATGTTAGTATAATAATTACAATGTGTTGAATGTCAAAATTGAAGTCTTGACTACGTTTTTTGAGTGGTAGTGAACTTCTTGGACAGAACGCGTCAGGGAATTCAAGTGCTACAAGAATGAAAGGTTCAGAACCTCAAATTCCCAGAATTCCATCCAAATTTCTGCAGGAATCGCCCTTTCAATTCAACGCTGGCTATGCCTTATCCACTTTTAACTACTTGCGTTTCTGATTTAAGCCAATCATCAAAGATGGATGAATTTACAGACAATTTCAGTCCGAACTTCAGTGAGATATAATGATATGATGCAATCATACATGAGAGAGATGATAAAATTCAACCATAACTTAACTCACACAAATCCATGAATAATGGTATACGGATTATTTTCAAAACAAAGTTTCCAACTTAATTCAAATGAGAAAAAACCACAGGGAAAAGTAAATAGACACTTTCTTACTGGATTAAAACTTAAAAGTGAATGTTCATTTGCATAAATCAGAAGTAGCATAAAATTGATTTTATGTTTTTGCTTTACATAGTTCGCAACATAGCATTCCTCAACAGAAGGTCAACTAGACTTGAAGAAATTATTACCGTCTCTGATCACAATGGAATGAGATAAAGGCGTAGTAGAATGACTGATGAAATCATCCCTATTTTTTACCGGTCATACCAGCAACCACCTGCAATGACAAACCATAAATTAATCCAACCATGTACAAACTTCTGTCTTCTGGAACAAAGTGCACAGGGATTTTTGGATGTAGAAAAGACAGTTATGTTGAATGCACAACCCTTTAGAAAAATTAGGAGAAGCAGGCACTTATACATTTGATCTACACATTCCCAACGCACACTCCTCAAGGCACCTTAAGATAAGACATACTCATGAACTAACGCAGGAAATATAATGACGATTGAAATTTGAAAAATAACTATCCACACATAGATACAAATTTTAACTCTTATCATTTGAAAATACTAGTAGATAATCATGATATTAAACGTTAGTACCATGTTCCTAACAAAAGTCACCATGTCTAAGTGACTTGAAATGTGGAGGTCTACAAAAGCATGGTAAAGGTTCAAATCTAGAAATAAACTAAAAACAGTAGCCCAATGAAGTATATTATAACTAACTCTACTTTGACAAAGTCAAATTTCTCAACAGAAAATGTCTCTACAGCTGCCAATTTACCCAGATGAGCACGCAAATGTTCCCACCTAGGATAACTATGCCATCTTAAGTGACCCTTAAATCAGTCTCCAATTTGCAAAATTAAGACTACAGAGCACAATACCACTAAATTCATGCCATGAGAAACTGAGTTAGCAAACTCAAGGTTTAGAACTTGCAGTTTTTATGGTTAAGAAAGAACACTCAATGGCACGAATAAGCAACTGAAGCACTAAATTAAATCCAAAACAGTAGGCCCAAGTTGTTTCATTAAAGATCACGAAAGAACTCTTTAAATAAACTTAAGTAAGAAAGGAAGACGAGCAAGTATATGATATTGACCAAACCAACTCAAATGAACAATGGAAAAACATTTAAAGAAGAGAAGGAAAAAGAGATCAGTAGTTATTTAATGTGGGACTAATAAACATAACATATACAGGCAGTTGGGTATGTGTGTCATGTAATTATCCCTCCCAAAAGAGATCTGTAGATCTGCTCCATATAATGTGGGACTAACACATATAACATACATAGACAGTTGGGTGTGTGTGTCATATAAGTATCCCTCCACTCCCACGTGGTTAAGTAATCGCTAACATATTTCTTGTAATATTTTTTTTTTCTCGTTAACTTTGTTACTTGTTTGGCCTTATTTTGCTAAGGCGTGTTATAGAAAAAATACTTCTGACTGACCCCAAGGACTAAGGAAAAATCCAGATATCGGTGATTTTGTGCTCTTGCAGGAGCTTGCATAACCTAATCTACACTCTGCTATCCTAGTTCTCAACCAAGTGTCTCTCCCACTACCATCCATATCAAGGTACAACTTCTAAGAGCTCTGAAAATGGGGCCTTCAATGATTCTCTCCAATCATCACCAACTTACACTTAAACAACAATGAGATCCAATACTGATAAAACAAATTATATTTCTGAAAATGACTTTACTGATAATTGGAGGTGATCTTGCACCCATTAGTTCAAGGAGAAAGATGAATTATACATAGTTCATCTGGCGGGTCAGAACCTTCCCTATCAGCTACTCCAGGAGGGAAGATGGCCAGCCATTTAGAAGGAAAAAGAACAAAAAGTAGCATACCAGAATAACTGGCACAAAATTTAATAAATCTTGATAACAAAACAAAATAAAAAAAATACATATACAACAAGCTGAATAAAGGGAAAGGCCAGAGGGAAAATGGGAGTTCTGCATAATCAGAATAACGGACTTCACTTACATCACTTAAAGCAGGCTGAGGTACTTGCTTGGATGATTCAAAGGAGTCCAGTATAGGCCTTACCACAGCTGGAAGGAAGAGTCCTGTAATTGTTGCAATTTCAAATGTCACAAGATGGATAATGGAGACATTTACGGCAGTACAGGTAATTTCTCTCGAAACATAATGTTTTACAGATTCTGTTCACATATTTTTCTTCCACTGAATGATGCCTTTACGTCACTAAACCTAAGGTCCACTCTAAAGAAAATATCATGGAATTCTATTTAGAAGCTGCTAGGAGCGAGAAAAGACGCAACTTTACAGATTACATGAATTTTAAGACCAAATACCGAATCGGAAACTATCCACAATCATGCTAACCAACCAAACCAAAACATGTCATGATGCTTCACACAGAAAATATAATTATTCAAAACAGGTTCTTCACTTTTGCCTCTTTCATTAACCTATTCGCCGGGTATTAAGACCTCGAAATTGGATACATAATAATTTCCATTCATATACATACACACAATCACACAATTCAGTAAAAATACGGACCGACGCCAGCGATTAGGCAAGAAGCAGCTACGACAGGCTCTTGGACTACGAACATTTTCAGCTTTTCCATCACCGGCATCTTCTCCGATTGATTTAATTTTCCTCTCTCCCCTTTTTTTTCCTTTCTGCGTACCTCTCTAGCGAGCTTCGAAACTGAGGATAGTTGAATTTGGGTTGGGTATTATTGGTGATGGGTTTTAAGGTCTCGGCCCGTCAAAAGATAAACGGGCTGATAAAAAAAATGGGCTGAGATTTGTTAGTGGTTCGAATAGACCGTTCATTGTTTATCTTTAAAATGACTTAAACTAGTATAGTATACCGTTTAATCGGTGATATCCAACCATATAATTTGTTCTAAAAAAAAAAATTTGACAATAAAAATAATATTAATAAAATACCCAAAAATAAAAGAACGAAGAAAAATCACTTTCGTAACCAAAACAAAAGTAAGAAAGAAGAAAATCCAATTTATAGTTTTGGGATGATGGATTGAGGCGGTGAGTAAAACTTGGAGATGACCGTTTGAGGGAGAGTTTCGTTTGAAGAGAAAAATTGAAAAGTAGTGACGCCTGCACATAGTATTTTTTTTCTTTTCATAGCGAAAAAAACCTCCTTAACGATCGGTGATTAAGCTAATCTAACCATTTAGATTTATTAAAACTTTTTAAAATCCTTATACCCACATCCAAACGCACCCCAATATATTTTTTAATAAATTTAGATAGTTAGATTAACTAAATTTAAAAACTGTGATTATTTGTCAAATTAAGTAATGGCACCACAGGTAAATGATAAAGAAGAGCAAGGTCATGAACACGAGTAGATCTTGCAGTTAAGTTCTCTTTTACCTTTGCACTCAACGCCAATCTTGATGCATTTTCTGGTCCAAGAAAGCAGAACTGTTTGAGCCCCTACATTCCCCACTTATCCGACTTTTGCTGAGTAGTTTTTAAATATCAAACGAATGTCTCTAAAATGTAATTTTAATGTGGCAATCTTGAGATTGAAATTCTCTATCAATGTCAGTTAAAGTATATCTCACCGGAAAGTTAGCTAACAATGGTCTTGCAAAAGTCACACAGTTAATTGAGCATGCAATTCTGAGAACTCAGTAATTAAAGAACATTATCTTTTCGTGTAATTGTGCAATCATAATCTTTTATCGGCTTTAACAATCCTCTGTGTATTCAACCTGGCATCTCGTGCCAAACATGCCATGGCATGTCTGGTTACTTTGATAAGTTAAATTGGACATCGTTGAATATGATTAACAAAGGAAAAAAAAATTAAAATCTCATTCCGTAGAGTACTGGATATTGAGTAACCAAGGAAAAATGATTATCACAGAGGAAGAATAATGAGCATCAAGCCATGAACCTAGAAATCTGCCAAACTACATTCAAGTCAAAATATGTACACTAAAATTTCATCATATAATTTGTACAAAAAGTACAGAGTTGAATCAAAAATCAAAGTTCTTACAAGGAAAACAAAGGGGAAATTGGAAGGCAGGGAATGTAAGATGAATCTTGGTTTCATACAACAACAGGTGGAAAATACAGTAATAAACTCTTCCATGAAACTATCTCCACAAAAATCTCAACAAGCAGGAAAGATGTGCGCAGATTACAAGCTTGGTAGCATACATCCTAGAGTCCATCCAAGAAACAAACCGGCGCTAACAAAACCCAAACCCAATGCAAAAACGACTGCGTATTTGCTAATATCGTATTGAGCACGAGGTTGTTTACCTCGTTTTCCCCTGCCAGACTTATGCCAGCTATTTCGTGTTTTCTTAGTTCTTTGAGGCACCTGGGGTAACGTTAGGGGGTAAATGGTGGAAATCGGCTGACTTTTGTTGTTCTTGATCTGGAAATAAGTGTTCTCGAGTTGCAGAAGTTGGAACCACTGTTTGTAGGCGAAAAGCTGTGACGCCTGTCTAAAGACGAGCTGGACAATGTGTTCCTTCTCGGCGCAAGCTCGTTCTGCAGCTTTCTCGGCTTCACGGGCACGTGTCTGAGAGTGACATAATGCTTCCAGTAGTTGGGCCTTGCTCGGATTGTTCTCGGTTCCGGGCATCCCTTTGTGGGTTTGACTGTCACTGTTTTCCAGGTCACAAATTGGTTAATCCTAACAATATGTGAACTTTCTGAGGATGAGTTTGTCTGTCAATCAAATAGCTCATCTCTATGCTACTGACATGGAAATATATACATTTTTAGGCAATCAATCAGTAGACTAAACTAATATGAATTCTAAATGCGTGATGAAATTATCAAATTAGCAAAAACAGAACAAATGAAATTTGTTGAAAATGACAGTAAGAAAACAATCAAAATACAAGTATAATACCTCGATTGCTTGTCTGAACTTGACAGCAATTCACCTTCAGCTGCCAATATATGTTTCTTGTAAGGAATTTCTGCAGGAAGGCTTCCCGGTGTATGACTAGTTAAATTGTAGCAACTTTCAGGGTCGGGCTTCAGATCTAATGACGAGGTGTCAATTCCATCAGGACCAAAACAGCATAAATTTGCATTTACGTCCTTCTTGACACGAGTATGCTGAGGCTGGGGAAGATCACAATTCTCTATAAGGTCAAGAGATCTATGTGCAACCAATACTGCCAATTCTTCTGTATCTGCAGTTCGCCACCACGGGTCATTTTTCTTGTCCCCGATCCAAGAACACTCTGAATCAAAACAAAACTCATTTGATTTCTTCGAAACTTCACGACCAACAGCACCCATGCTTGTTAGTTCACTTGGATCCTCAGTGTCTTCAAGCTTCACAGGATCTTGGAAATTTTCTGTATCATTAACTCTAAAATCTTTCTTTTCAGAAGTTGGAAAGATTCTACACTGATTATCTCGGGCGGATTCTACATGTCTAATTTGATCTACAAGGCCAGCATCATCTTCATTATGTGCATGGACTACAGAGCTAACTCGAGCACCACAGGTTTCCATATTTGCCTCCGAAGCATTAAACTGCTCATTCATCAAACCATTTTGATATCCATAATTTGGTTGCATCTGTAGCCACCATCTTGAATTGGGGGATAAATTGGAATACGAAGAGTTCCTGTTAAGAGACAGACAACCTATGCTCGTAATATCTTGGCCACTGGATACGCCACCAGGTCCCGCATTGACTGGCTTAACGGACGAAGATGCAGACGAGCAGCAAGCTAACTTTGGAGCTCGTTTGGCATCTTCTTGGACCAAGCATCGGTTAGCTGTTCTCTGCCAAACGGCCCTAGCTTCCGCCAGTGCCATTAGTCACCCATTCTTCAATAAATTTTATCATCCAAAAAGAAATATCTCTCAGAATGGCATGTTATAAGGAAAAGATTTTTCAATTGAAAAGACAATTAAAATATTATAAGCATAAATTTGGTAGATTTTTAGAACTACACACCATAATAGAGAGAATATCTCCTGTATACTGTCCTCCTTAGACCAATAAGAAACATAGCAAGTAAATCACAAAACAAAACAACTTAAGCAAATAAAACTCATGTTCATGTCTCCATTAGCGGTAGCAATGAGAAATAAAATGCAAAGGATCAACAAAAATAAACCTATCTAGTATTATAATATCTTATATAATGCTTACATAAAATTGAGGATCTCAGTTTACAAATGGAAATAGCCAAATAAATTCGAATATTCTCTAATTCCATTTAGTTGACCGGGAACTAGTAAACACAGCATTGAGAAGTATAAGAAACAATAAAAGCTAAAATCAAGTTCCAAACCTCCCCAGAACTTTACCCTCTTCCAAAGCCCCTTAATATAGTGAGTCTTTTGCATTTCTAGTTAAAAATCATAAAAAAGTATCAACATGCTACAATTTTGCATTGATGATGCACATTCCAAAACAAAGCTAAACATTCGCTACATAAAATATGCAACCAAAAGATATGTTTATTTCTCACTTTCTCTCATCTTGCTTTACCAAAAATCCATTCAACATTTGATGTCTCCTGCACACAATTTATGTTGATGTTTCTGAATGACAACATTTACTTTAAGCATCATTCCCGGTATATCCCTCACCATGAAAAATTGAGTCTAAGTATTAAAGATGCTCACACAGTCACACTTAAGTATTTCATTATCTTTGATCTCTACTACTTCTCTATGCAAATAATTCTAATAACTAAAATACTAATATATGTTATACCTCACACGATAATTCTATTTTAATTATTTTAAATTTCTTTACTTTACAAATCTTCATCAAGCCAATATCATACACCCTGAAAATTTTATCTATGCTACTATCTAATCCTCTTCACTACTGCTTACCAGAGACGGTCTACGATATATAATTCATCTTGTATGTCCTTAATCATGACCCCTCTTACATATCCTTGATAACCATAATTTAATGAGTTTTGAATCTTGTTTTTAATCCAAAACCAAACATAAAGTAACAGTGCTTATCCAAAACCTGAAAATGTATACCAAACTTGTCTCTTTCAACTTCTACAAGAAAACGGCATACTTGCATTGACAAAGCAATAACAAACAAAAAGAAAGGAAACCTCAGAATTATATTTCACAAGCTTGCAAGAAAAAGTAAATGGATAAACACAAAGTTCTTCATGTTCAATAGTCCAAAATCATCATAAACTAAATAAGTAATCACAACACCTAAAATTCTTTCAAAAATTTAAAAAATACAAAACATATATGTCTCACCAATTAAAAAGAAAAAAAAAATTAACCAGAATTCCCAAAAGTGAAGCACCGTCAAAATTACACTCATCCCAGAAAACCCAAAAAAAAGAAAGAAAACAGAAGACACACACTTAAACTAAAGATGCTTCCATGCAAGTATCATCAACGGAAGAACTACAAGAAAAAAAAAACTCAAAATCTTTCATACATATAAACCAGAAAATAACATAACAAAATACTCAAAAAAATAAACCATCAAACAGCAAATTCTCCTACTTTCACAGATTATAAGTGATGAGAGAGTGAGAGACCTGAACAATAATTGAATTGAATTGAATTGGATAAAAGTGAGAAAGAGAGATATGGGCAAGTGGCTTTGGATCTTGTTTGAGAGCGTTAAATGATAAATAACTTGTTTGAGCGTTAAATTCTCAAAGAAACGGATTTTCCTCTCTGGCTGTGTCAGAGAGTCTTTTTCAGTTATCATTTTCCCTGCTGCGGTTTGTACCTTTGCGGTTTCACGTGAACGATGTCGTATGATGTGCGCTTTTTTATATATATCAATTCTCACCGTACTTTACACTTTAATGTCATTTGTACCACTGAATTTTAAATTATTTCATTTACTTCACAAAACTTTAAAACTTATTTCAATTATACCACTACGTTAATTGGCCGACCCTAAGAAACCACTGCACGTAATGGATTTCAACCATTTGTTACGATGTTATACTTTATAGCTTTATATATTTTATTTATATATTTTTTGTTAGTTTTATTTTTATTCATAATTTTTAAATCTTAACTATACAATTATATGGGTATTGATCTTCTACTCACTTTTAATATCAATGCTGATGTAACATCATATAATTGGTAGTTCTTGGCTCCATACTCATGATTTCTACTAATTGTGTTTAGCCACCTCACTGATGAACGATTATATCTCATACCCGATGGGTAGGAGATTAAGATAATTAAGTATGTGATTTTCTCGATCTTAGCAATAAATGTGAAGGGAAATTTTTCGTTTCGAAACCCCATGTGCTCCCCTCAATTTGATCCAATTCTATGGGCGAATACAAAGCCCTCCTGTGTGCCGGATTTTTCTTTTGTCTAAAAAATATTTATTTTTGGATTAATTTTATTAACGGGATCACTAAAGTTTCAATAAAATTATAAAAAGTCTCTAAAATTATAAAGTTTAATTTATATTCTTCTAGTCACCGAAATATACTAATCGTTCAACGATCACTCTGTTAAATTTTTCGTTGTAAAATGATGATGTGTCACCGTTAAATGTCTACGTGTACTTTTGTCTAAAATATTTATCGATCGATATTTGACAAAAATTAACGTAACGTAGACTTAATGTACCAATAATAATAAATTCGTACTACAAATGATGCAACTAAAACATGAAGATCTAGCTACAATCTCTGGACAATATTTAAATAAAATCTCCCAAAACATTTGCACAACGAAAATTAGATTTGTGATCGTTTTCATGTATTCGATAATTAGTAATAGACATAAGTAAAAATAATTCGCGATTATCCACCTTAGGGTTTGTGATCGTTTTCATGTATTCAATAATTAGTAATAGACATAAATAAAAATAATACGATTTACCTACGCATTCCTAATAAAATCGAGCTCTTGATAATATTTGTCCCAATTTCATTATCCCTTGTTAAAATGACTTTTTTTTTTTCTTAATCGACAAACATACTTTTTGAGATTACAAGATCTTTGTCAATATCAATTACAATGATTAAGAATTTAATTACTTTAAATCTTTAATTTGATTTATCAGTAAATCAAAAAAAATAATAATAAAATTTAGATAATTAATCTTAATTTTATTAAAAATAAAACATAATTAATGTCTTGTTAAGTTAGAGATAAGATACACTACTTCAATCCACCTTATACAAGATTTAAAGTGTTAATGGTGGACCGGGGCCCACATGACAATTTTCAAAGTAGGATTAATTTATTTGTTGATCCATCATTAGTGGTACAATAATAGTCATGACTCGACACTCAAATTTAATTTAATATTTTCTTAGTTAGAGAATTAATTATGTCGACAAACTTCTATTCTTCCGGCATTTCTTAAGAAAATAATAATAATAATTAATTACTACAAATACAAACAAAATCAAGCATTTTTGCACCACCTAAACCTTATACTTTAATCTATCACGATCGATTAGAGATTGCGAAAGCATTTGTTAAAATTTAACGTTTTGCCCCCAACTAATATTTGTATATTGAAGACGTGTTTGGTACAATAATTTAGATGAGACTATACACGATTTTCATTATTAATCACGTATAGTCTTATCTAATCTCATAGAGATCACGTCCATTAAGCACTATTTTATTTTTTAATGTAAAGGAACTTTTACATGAAGAAAAATCACTCAAAAGGAACTTTCGAAGTGCATTTTTTTTTCCTTTTGAAGTGTAATTTTTTTTTACGTAGTAGTTTCTCTTACAAAAAATCCTAACTCTATCCTTGTATACAATCGACCCAAAGTCCGGTCTCACTTTGACAAAATTCAATTTTTGACATGTAAATTTTATTTCAGTAGTATCTCTTACAAAAATTTCGATTATGTCCCTGCATACAATCGACCCATTTTGATGGACCACAAGTGTTCCTCAAACGATAGACTATAGCATTTTGAGCCTCGACCTTTAGTTTGTGTGCAATCAAACTCTTTATGAATAGTTACATTTGGTAAGGATTTTTATAGATTACTAGTTGCGGGACGCATGCGATGCACGTAAGGTGGTTCGTAGGATACTTACGTTATTGTATTTTAATTTGTAATCTATAAAGATTTAAAATAGTTCGATTATAATTTGCACAAATAGTTTAAGAAAATTAGCACTTAACAAATATAAAATGGATAATCAAAAGACACACTTCTTAAATATGAATATAACAAGTAAACAGTTATTTTAACAAACCATAATTTACAACCTAGAAGAATTTGTGGTTGATTGCATAACTGTTTTTAAATTGTTTACTAAGCAAAATAGTAGAAGTTGAGAAATACTAGCATATGTTTGGTAGTCTTGAATTTATTTTGTAAGTGCTTATATTATAAGTTGTGAGTGAATATGTGCATAAAAAGTAAGTTGTAAATTGTGGATTCTAATTTTTTGAATGTAAATCATCATCAAAGACAAAGATAAGATGTACTAATTAATAGGTTGGTGATAAAAATGTGATAATAAATAGTTAGGGACATAAATGTAAAAATTAGATATTGTTGAGGACTTTGATGTGCATTAAAATGAGGAACAAATATTTTGTCAAACTTTTGTATTTTGTATTTATTTTGTTTATTTAAAAATATGAGAGACAAACAAAATATTTTTACGCCTCCTTAATTAATTTTTTAAGCAGTAAATCATCATCAAAGACAAAGATAAGATGTACTAATTAATAAGTTGATAAAAAAATATGTTAACAAATAGTTATGGACATAAATGTGAAAATTAGATATTGTTGAGGACTTTTATTACAATTATAAAATGTAATGTGGTTAAAATTTGTTAAAATTTAACGTTTTGCCCCCAACTAATATTTGTATATTGAAGACGTGTTTGGTAATAATAATTTAGATAAGACTATACACGATTTTCATTATTAATCACGTATAGTCTTATCTAATCTCATAGAGATCACATCCATTAAGCACTATTTTATTTTTAACGTAAAGGAACTTTTATATTAAGAAAAATCACTCAAAAGGAACTTTCGAAGCGCAATTTTTTTTTTTCCTTTTGAAGTGTAATTTTTTTTTTTTACGTAGTAGTCTCTCATACAAAAATCCTAACTCTATCCTTGTATACAATCGACCCAAAGTCCGGTCTCACTTAGACAAAATTCAATTTTGACATGCAAATTTTATTTCAATAGTACCTCCTACAAAATTTTTTTATTATGCCCCTGCATACAATCGACCCATTTTGATGGACCACAGTGTTCCTCAAACAGTAGACTATAGCATTTTGAGCCTCGACCTTTAGTGTGTGTGCAATCAAACTCTTTATGAATAGTTACATTTGGTAAGGATTTTTATAGATTACTAGTTGCAGGACGTGCGATGCACGTAAGGTGGTTCGTAGGATACTTACGTTATTGTATGTTAATTTGTAATCTATAAGATATAAAATAGTCCGATTATAATTTGCACAAATAGTTTAAAAAAATTAGCACTTAACAAATATAAAATGGATAATCAAAAGACACACTTCTTAAATATGAATATAACAAGTAAACAGTTATTTGAACAAACCATAATTTACAACTTAGAAGAATTTGTGGTTGATTGCATAACTGTTTTTAAATTGTTTACTAAGCAAAATAGTAGAAGTTGAGAAATACTAAGCATATGTTTGGTAGTGCTGAATTTATTTTGTAAGTGCTTATATTATAAGTTGTGAGTGAATATGTGCATAAAAAGTAAGTTGTAAATTGTGGATCCTAATTTTTTGAACAGAAATCATTATCAAAGACAAAGATAAGATGTAATAATTAATAGGTTGGTAATAAAAAATGTGATAATAAATAGTTATGGACATAAATGTAAAAATTAGATATTGTTGAGGACTTTGATGTGCATTAAAATGAGGAACAAATATTTTGTCAAACTTTTGTATTTTGTATTTATTTTGTTTATTTAAAAATATGAGAGACAAACAAAATATTTTTACGCCTCCTTAATTAATTTTTTAAACAGAAATCATCATCAAAGACAAAGATAAAATGTACTAATTAATAAGTTGATAAAAAATGTGTTAACAAATAGTTAGGGACATAAATGTGAAAATTAGATATTGTTGAGGACTTTTATTACAATTATAAAATGTAATGTGGTTAAAAAAAAAAATTTTACGCCTGCTTAATTAATTTTTTGAACAGAAATAATCATCAAAAACAAAGATAAGATGTACTAATCAATAGGTTGATGATAGAAAATGTGATAACAACTACTTAGGAAAATAAATGTGATAATTAGATATTATTGAGGACTTTTATTACAATTATAAAATGTGGTGTGGTTTAAATATAATTATCCAAACAAAAAAGGAATAAAAAAAAAAGGAGCAAAAAAGGGAAAAAAAAGGGAGGGGGTAGACAGCCACATGTGAAACCGACATGTGGCAACATGAATAGTAAGAAAGTTAGCCTATTTTATTATAGGTAGATAATCAGTATGTCCTATACAATGTATGAGTGTGAATTCAAAGTGAATAAAACTTGTGAGTTTTACAAAATAAATGAATAAAAATAATATTTAACTAATTTATAAATAAACATACTTTCGTAAATAAAGCTGTTAAAATATAACGATAGTCGTGAAATGCATGTGGACTATATTTTCATGAGCTAAAACCGTCCCGGCACCTTTAAAAAAAAAATTAAACTCCAATCTTGAGGACCTCCACCACCCATGTCCTGGAACATTGGTAGAGGATGTAAATCGCAGGATATGCTTTGGTGGAACAGGGTTGAGAGTTGCTTTTTAACTGCGCTTACAAGAAGTCAAATCCATACTAAATACAGGACTCGAACTCTCACACTGCAGCTGCCAGCGAAGTTGAGACTACTTCACTCTCGTCATTTCAACCACTGAACTATGCTAGTAGGGTAATCCCGACACCTTTAAGGCTTTATGTAACCAATGGGTGCCCATTGTAAGACCCAAGAAATCTCCCTTACGTGGAAGGGAACTGGGGAAACCATCGGATTATTCAGCCACTGCATGATTACACGTGTCCGATAAAAGTAAGGTCAAAATCGCTTAATACTAAAGTCCTATAATTAGATTAGTGTAATTTGACTTTTAAGGAAAAATGTTGATTGCTTAAGCAAACTACTTTGACCTTAACAAAAATTATCCAGCAAAAGTAAAGCTATTAATTAGTGATTTTTTATGGAATTTTTAGCATATTTTGATATAAAAAAAAATGATAAAATATGTAATTGAAAATTTAATAGAAATCATAGATCTCATGAAATATATAGTTAAAATTAAATATTAATTTTTACTTCAACATTTTATTAGATTTCTAAGTTCTACCAACAAACTCTTAATATTATTTTGATTATTTTAATTAGAGAAATTTGCACTTTTCGTCATTCATATTTGTAAAATGTAACAAGTCTACCATCGAGCTTTTTTTTAGCATAATTCACCTCCTACCTTTCAATTATGTAGCAAAACTCGTCATTTCTTGCATTCTGGCTATTAAATAACAAACTTGACCTCTCCTCTTAATAAACAAAAACAAAAGAAAGCAATAATGTCGAGTGGATGAAACATGTGTTCAGCTTGATTCGTTAACAACAAAAATAAAGAAAAATTGCAAAGAAATTCCTGTAACTTTTTTAAAAATATAGATAAATTTCACCAAAAACAATTTAAGGTAAATTACACCCAGGGACGCAGTGCCACCAACCTCCACCACTGTTGGATTAACTGCCATCACCAAGACCCTACCCATCGTTGGATTAATCGCTTCTACAAAGTTCTAAAAATTCATAATTTTTTTTATCTTGCTGATAAACTAGATTGCTCCAATAAATAATCACCCAAATCATTTACAATATATAAAGAAACGGAAAAAGAAGAATCTAAGAGCATCTACAACAGCTTATGTATATTTAAATAGCATCATTAAATTTAAAGAACAGTTTTTTTTTAAACATTCCAGCAGCCTCTTTATTTTTTACTCTTTATTTTACTTTTTTCAAAAAGCATTTAATATATTTCTCTCTCCTCCTTTTTTATCATATATTTTCCTCACAATTTGTATATATTATTTAATTAAAATCAACACATCCTTTTTATCATATATTTTTCTCACAATTTGTATATATTATTTAATTAAAACCAACACATCAAATATTGAAAATTGAAATTATTTCAATGCATTTAATAATAGAGAGTGAGTGGAGAGCCAAACTCATTCTCTAAATTAAAATGTTAAATTGGAGAGTCTATTGGAGTAGAATTTTAAGCTTTGGTTCTTTAAATTAAAGAGTAATTTATGTTTAAAGAGCTTGTTGGAGATGCTCTAAGAACAGTTAAAGAAAAATAGAGAAAAAAAAAAAGAGAAACATGTAAAAGGGCCAAGATCTTCGAAACCTCTGTACCCATGAATTTGGTCTTCAAGTCCTTGCAATATACATATCACTGCATGTACATATACTTCCATGCCATCACATTCATGAATTTCAACGGAATGAGTCCCCTTTGCTGGAGCTTCTTTACAAAGAACTAGCTTTTTGAAGCGATCACCTTCATGTGCAAATGTGCAAGTCCATTGACACAAAATAATGCGCGTCGTTTCCTCTCCTCCTTTTGACTCTCCCTCGCACTGTTATCGCCAGCTTGACATCACATATCCCCCAATCATTTGTCACTGTTCATGTTATGAAATAAGAATTGAGATAATCAGCGCCGTTCTCCTACCCATAGTGGACGAATTTTATAATGCTCACTGTGGATGTGGCATGGTGAGTGTAAAAAAAAACCCACGTGGATTTATCCACGTCACAGTAATCAATTCCCAAATCCCAAACCCTCTTCTACAAACCCACCCAACTCTCTCCCTCTCTGCCGGCGAATTCCATGGCCGAAGGTGTTTCCGGCCACCACCACCTGTGTTGTGCCAACGCCACGCTGTCGTCGCCACCACCACCACCACTGCGGCTACAACTAGTTTCCCCTCCTCCACTTCACTCGCACATATCGCCACCACCACCTGTGTCGCACCAATCTGAGAAACCACAACCCCACAACTAGCATCGCACCAACGCCACGATGTTGCCACAACTTCCACCACGGCTACAACCGATTTTCCCCTCCTCCACTTCACTCCACACACATCTCGCCATCACCACCCTCGTCGCGCTAATTTGAAAGACCACACCAATCGAGAGACCACAACCCCACCACCCGCATCGCACCAACGCCATCATTGCCGCCACCACCACCGCTGACTACAACCGGGTTCTCCCATTTCCCCACACACATTTGCCACCACCAACAATGCCAACCAACATCAGATTACAATTTTTCCAACAAATCATCAATTTTTTTTTCAAATTTTCGTGAAGGGTTCCCCATACCGTTAGGGATGGCATTTAACATCCCCCGCCCCTACGGATAATCGGGTATTTTTCTGGGGAGGAAAAATTTCATGGCGGGTTCGGGTGAGTAGCCCCGCCCTAACCCGAACCGAATACTATATATATATTTTTAAATATTTTAATTTTGAAAATAATGGTTACAAAAAAAAAATTAAAAAATATAAACGAAGCGAGCATCCAAGCAGAACTCCCGCGCCAATTCCCCCGGCCGGCCGATTTAAGCGGGGGAACCAGGCGGGTATGGGGGTCAAAATTCCCGACCAGGCGGGTACAGGGAGGGCCGACCCGCCCCAGACCCGCCCCGTGCCATCCCTACATACCGTTAGAGCAACTATTTTCTATTATGGGTCGGTGGCAGCAAGCAGTGGAATGGGCGAAATGGGCGCGGTCGAATTAGGGCACGAAACAGTAGCATGAGATAAATAACTAGTAGTGGGGCGTCGGCATTTGGATGTTCGTGAAGGCGCCTGGGGTTTGGCCGGTCGTGGTCGTGAATGAGACGCTGTTGGCGCTATTGGAATTCACCGGCAGAGAGGGAGAGAGTTGGATGGGTTTGTGGAATAGGGTTTGGGATTTGGGAATTGATTACTGTGATGTGGACAAATCCATGTGGAGTTTTTTTTACCCTCACCATGCCATATCCACAGTGGGCGTTATAAAATTCGCCCACTATGGGTAGGAGAATGGCGATGTTGAGATAATATAGTAGAGATTCTTTCTCAAAGCTTTTTGTGGGCTTCAGGAGATGGTTTGGACTTGCGAGTCTGTTCAATGGACATAATCTCGAAGAGGATCGGGATTTGATTCAAATTTGGTGAGCAGGTCGGGCTAGGGAACTGGCCAAAAAAGTTGGGGAAGGAGATAGATAATTGAGTTTGGAAGGAAAGAGAGGAGTGTGGAGAGACTAATTTTTTATTCAATCTATTTATTTTTTTTATATTTTTTTCGAATTAATATTTTTTGATTGAGATTTATTTGTACTTTTTCAAAAGTTATAAAATTTCTTTTGCAATTTTTTTATTTGTTGTTTTATTATATATTTTATTTGTTGTTTATTTAAAAAGAGAGCGAATGATCATCATCTATCAATAGAGACGTGATTTGTAGTTAAGTGAAAGGTTGAAGATATGTGGTGCAAAAAAAAAGGTTAAAAGTAGATTGGTTACATTGTGTAAAGATTGGAGATGAATAGTACAAATTACTTCTTTTATTATTTGTAGATAAAAGACAAAAGAGAATCTTGAAAAAATAATATGTGATTTTTAGATCGTTCAATTCATGGATGACATGACATATACCCGTGAGATTCAATATGAAATTATTATAATAATATGGACCAACATCTTATTTTTTATTTTTTTGTTAGTGAATTAAGTTTTCCTCGTTTTATTATTGAAAACCCCCCAAATTTTAAAGGCATGCAATAATTACGGGTTTTTTTTTTTTTTATGAAAAACTTGTTGGAAATTTAATAGTAAGACATACAGAGCAGAAATTGTAATACATTGAACACAGCTGAAAAATTTCACTCTAACCCAAAATCTTGGAAGGAGGACACTAGAAAGTCAACAAAATAACAAATGATGCCTGTATCAATAATTAGCAAAAAGAAGAAACAACCCTTTGAGAGATAATCCCCAATGAAAAATCTTTTATTGACCGTCATGGAAATTTCACATAACAAGCATTAACAAGTATCAGTGTATACGTTTACGAACCAACACATACTTTCTCATGTTACATGTGACACAGGTACAATGACAATTCGGTTAACTAACTACAAGTGATTATCTAAAAATATTTTCCAATCATAGATTTCGACATCAAAATCAGAATTTTCTGTAAGTAAATGTCTAAGCTCCTTCGCAGATTCAGCAGTTCTAGCCATTAATAATGCAAATCCCCCGCCACCAGCACCTACAAGCTTGTACCCACAGCAATAGCGATCAGAAAATGCAAACAGCTTGTCAACAAATTCATTGCTGCAGTAGGGATCGAGTTCTTGATGTAACCTCCAAGCCTCCAGCATTATATCCCCCAGCTCATCTAAGTCACAATTCATCAAAGCTTCCCTCCCAATCTTTGCCAGTTCAACAAGGCGTCTGATGCTGGAAACAAGTAGATTATCTCTTTGGAGATATCGAGTCACCACCTTTTGTAGGACTTGGTGTGCTAGTCGGACCTGCACAGTTATATTAGTTCAAAATACCAATCAAATTCGAATACTGTATGATCAGTTTGTATACTTGTTCAGTAGCGATGCTGCAAACTGAAATCACTTGGACAAGGGTAAAGGGGAAAAACAAGGCAACAATGCTTCCTTACTTGACCAGTAAATACAACAAGAAGTCGTTGCTGCAACTCTTTTATAAGTTTTGGTGAAGCTAATAGAGGAACGACTTGAAGCCGCAATGGGATTCCAGGAAAACTTGCAGTAAACTTAATCCCGGGATAGAGACCACCAATCTGATCCTGCCAGCCACCTCCTGTCCCCATAAGCTGTTCCAATACCAGTACAAGTCTGGTGACATTCTCATTACTATAATCTCCACCAGTTATTTGGAGAAGACCTTTCACAACAGCTGCTGATAAGATGCTGGACGTCCCCAGGCCACTTCCGCGAGGAACATTGGCCCAGGTCTTTATCTTCAATCCTGTGGATTGAAGGATCTTCTCATTGACAACACCAGTGACAAGTAATGCAGATTTAACTAATCGAAATGGATCGCTGCTATCAAATGGAGGTGCAATGGAGGAAAAATCTTCAATATATAACTCATTTCCTGAATCATCACAAAATAATAGTCCAGTTGTTGTCGTCGTCTCTACGGTAGTCCCAATAGGAAGTAAACTTTTCAATGTTATTGCCATGTTCAGCACACAACCAGAACGCTCTAAGCTCCACGGCGGAGTATCACTCCAGCCTCCAACAAAATCTACTCGAACTGGTAACTCAACAGTCACCTTCCTAGTCTGAAAAGATTGATTCAATGCACCATCAAAACTGTTAACTTGGTGCACGGTTGTAGAGTGCCAACTGGAGGATTCCAAGAGATTTTCTGAAAGAACACAAATTATCAATCATTTGTATGAGAAAAAGAAAAGGTATTTAATTCTGCTACTGGAGAAGTTAAGAAATGAACACCAAAAAGAATTAACCACGGAGAAAATGCAAATTATCCCCGCTAAGAGCAATTTCAGAAAAATGACTCTGATCTTGAGCACTTTTGGATAAAATATTCATGATTTTGAATTGTTCCTTTTAGATACAAATTAAAGTGCAAAATATAGCCTTTACCTTTAAAACCATATCTTACTGCAGAAGCAGTTTCATCAGCAACTGCAGCCCACACTTTATGCTCCATTTCAGATGCCATCCTTTCATCATTGCATGCTCGCAAAAGATCAAGGTGCACTTGGTGTGCCCTGCTTTTAGGAAGAATCTGAGAATTTTGAGCTTGAAAGTTAGGACACAGGGATAGAAATTCTTTACACATTTGAACTCCAGTGAATTCTTTCTGCAAAATTTCTTCACACAATTGAGATAAATTGCGCCCAAGCAAGCCAAAATTAAGACAAGCTGTAACAATCCCAGCGGCAACATCTGCTTGATGATTAGTTGAACCTAACCACATTCGCGAGAAGTCAATTGATCTATGCAACTCCTCTAGACTGATACGGTATAACTGTCTCCATAATAACTGGAGTGTTTCATCTTCTTGGTTGCTCAAGCCCATTAGCCATGATGCCAGTTGGAGCATCTCAGAGTACGGACAAACAGGAAATACTTTGGCATTCCACAAGCACTTGTCTTTTGCTTCCTTTGAGCCCCAAAGATCAGTATCCTGAATTCCTAAATCATCTAATACCTTCTTCCAGGGTTTCCCGCAAAAGGTCCCATCTTTCGAAAGTGAATATTTTGGATTATCATGGAGGCCACAGTACACTATAACCCTTTCCGCCCATCCTACCAAGGGGACCTCCCAGAGGCAGTGGCGATCTGGAAGCGTGAACCTGAATGAATTCACAGCCATCGTACTTTGGGGTCCGGGCATATTAACACCAACAACTATTGACTGAGAACCAATCTGAACTCCACTAGAGATGGAGGAATCATATATAAGAGAATCTTCACCAATAGAGACACCAGGGGATATTTTGCTAGAAATAATTATAGCTGAGGCAGCTATGTCAGATACAGTGGTTGCTGGAATTGAACACATGTGTCTTCTACCAACTAGTCCAGAACCAGTACCACTAAGGTGATCCAGAACTTCACTAGAGGTTCCAAAGTGCAAGAATAAGAGATCATCTGAGAAAAATGAATCACAAGAATAAACAGATTTGGCAGAGAAAATAAACAAGCAAAATGCATTCTGAATGTACAGTCAAGGACTCTATAAATACTACTAAAAATATCATAAACTAGATAAAAGCAGCAACATGAACCTCAGGCAGCGTAAATGAGAAATTATGTACATAATTACTTAAGCATATATTAGTATTTTAGTAACTTTGTCACTTAACCTACAAGCACAATAGCTGAACATCTTTTGTTTTCCCAGTTTCGCCACAAGTTCTTCACCCAAAGGTCGTGGTCGTAACCATTCATGCTTAGCAGGCACCCAAGCTGCGACTAGATCTTCGTATAAACTCATCTGCACAAGGTAGAAGATATTCACCTCAGGATTCAAAGAAGCTGAAGGGCTGCAGTTCCTAAAACATCAAAGACTGAAAACTTGTAGAAGTAGTATTATAGACATGCAGAGTCTAGAGGGCGTAAAACAATACAACTAATGAACCATTGACTTGCCTCTTTTTTGCTTTCCAGAAGTCCAGATATCAGTGGTTGGCTGGAACAGGAAAGTATGACAAGGTCCACCCACGCTCTACCCTTGACTGCTATGATTCCTGTATCAAGTAATGTTCTGCCATCATCCAGTAATGCCTGGTGCTCAACAAGCTCCTCTATGCTAGGTTTCTGAAGCAGATTATCGACTATACTGACCAAACATTTTTCATCCGGAAACCCAGATTTAGATGCCACTATTACACCATGGTTGGAAGCGATGTCAAGGGTTATTGGAACGGTGACAATACATGCTGAGTCCTCTGGAAGTACCATGCTGAAAGCATCAAAACAAGGAAGAACATCCCCAGTCATGATAAACAACCCACCTGTAGAATTAGAAGTTCCAGTTAATAAGCATGATTCAGAGGTACTAAATAGAATGATGTGTACAACAAACACTGTGCTAGCACATTATGCGAATTGTAACAATAAGAGCTGATATCACATACAAGGATGCCTGACAAAATTTTACTACAGCTAACAAGATATAATGAGTAACCTTCATTTCGGAACGCTTTTCTTGCACAAGAAGCAATTGCAAGTATATGATCAAAGAGCAAGGGAACTGCGCCATCAGGGTCATCTGCTGCCAAATATGGCAGTGGAAGGAAAACTTTCCCCATTGGGTTAGCCCATGGGACCCTTTTAGAGTCTCCCCCAGCGTGAAGCAGTAATATATGTTTTTTGCCCATCAAGTCAACAAGTGGCAGGAGAGGAATTTCATTATTTGAGCTTTCATAGGATGTAGAACTAGAATTGCAGTTTCTTGAATCTGCTACCTGCTGATGAAAGATGGTATTTCATCAAAACCTGGATACCAATTATTCTAACTTCAGGAATTGAAGTAAACAACCCGGTGGAAAAATGGTCGGAGATGAAGCCCTAAGATTATTAAGTCCAAGGTTGAAGTCCCACAACAGCATAGTTGGTTCAGTTCTGGGAATCTTTGTGTTTTCTGGCTGGTATGCAGGTTTACTTTTACTTGTTATTGTCCCATGGATACTTCACAATTGTGATACAAAATCTGAATGAGTTACACACATATAGATAAACAAATCATAGCATTTGATTTGAGTGACAAAGTGAATGTCAATGTAAAACCAAATATTCTAGATGGAAACTTAGCAAAGTGCCAACACACACACAGTAACAGGATTGGTGATAACATTATCTAAGACACGTCAAATTCTCAATTTGTTGAACAATTTTGTTAAATTACATAAATGTTCTCCCTATTTTGAATTTTTCTACTCAACCTGCTTCTCCATTCCCCTAATTCAACTAACAGGTAATTTGATAGCCACAATCGACATAAACATTATCAACAAGTGCATATGAATTTATATGATACAACAACATAAATAAAGTATAATTGCAAGTCAATAATACAGCGATGAAGAAAAATCTCTCCAAAACGATGTTATAATTTTAATACATACTGGTGAATCGAGGTGGTGGAGGTGTTTGGCAAGGGCAAGAATGGCATTGAGAGTGGCCGCACCGGAGCCAATGCGCTGGCCATGGGGGTCGGGGACTGCGAGGGTGATTGTGGAAGGAGCAATGCGACCCATGCGCTTGGCGCGGCTGAGCTGCCAGTGGTAGAGATCGGCTTGTTCAGGACTAGCTGCAGTCAAAACGATGGCGTCCCACGTCGGGACCCGCCGTGGGTCCCGAACTGATAGCCTCGAATGGTACCAAGCCTTACGTAGTGTCTCCGCCAGGTTCGCCTTAGCTCGGGCGGATTTCCGCCGTGATTGGCTTTCCATTTTTTTCCTCCGGCGTCTTTGATTCAGTACCGCTCTGTGAAAGGAGAGAAAATGGAAAAGAGATTGTGGAGGTGTCGACAGTGGAATATTGGTGTATAGAATAATATAAATACAAATCGGATCCTACTAAAATGTAAACGCCAAAGCGACATCGTTTTTAGCCTTTTTGAACACTTCACACTCTTTTACACTTTCAGCGCAGGTTAAAAATAGATTGTATTGTTACCAAATTAAAAATTCTAAACGGTTTCTCCTGCCACCGACACCACTGCCGATCTTTTCTCCATTTCCTTCTTGAATACATGAGATTGGAGGTGGACATCTAAGTTAAATCTTTTTTTTTTTTGTTTCAATCATATATTCTTTCTTAGTTTAACACATTGGACCAAATTGAAAATTCTAACCCTAACCATGATTTTCCCAGCGCAGGCACCACCAGCCTAAGCCTGCAACTGCCGCCACCTCCACCGCCACCTCCACCGCCACCGCACCGCTGATGGAGGTCAATCTTCTTTCTCTACTTTTGAGTCGTGTTTTTGCAGCAATTTAAGTTTTGCCCAATTTATATATGATTTTGAGATAGATTTGTTAATAATTTTGCTGAAAGTTTAGTAATTTTCTTACAAGATTTGCCCGAGATTCCAATTCTTAAACCCAAACCAGGTTTGCTCTTGATATATTAGTGTTTTTAAATATATTGATTAGATTAACGAATAAAACCTTTTGAAAAAATTACTGTTTTTAAATATATCTAATCGTATAAGATTTCACTTCAGGATAATCTATTTGCTGCGAAGAAGAAGAAATGGGTGTAGTTGAAGAAGCACACAACGTGAAAATTGTAGGTTCGGGTGACCAAACCATAGTACTAGCCCACGGGTTTGGAACGGACCAGTCAGTTTGGAAACACCTTGTACCACATCTGGTTGACGAATATCGGGTCATTCTATTTGACAATATGGGCGCTGGAACTACCAACCCGGATTACTTTGATTTCGAAAGGTATTCGACTCTGGATGGATATGCATATGACGTGATTGCACTACTGGAGGAGCTTCGGGTTCAGTCGTGTATATTTGTGGGGCATTCTGTATCCGCCATGATTGGGGCTATAGCTTCAATAACCCGACCCGATCTTTTCTCCAAAATTGTCGCCATCTCTGCTTCTCCAAGGTTAGATGTTTGACTGTGAAACTGGTTTGAATTTGTTCGCCAATCATACATGTTTTTCTTATTCTTTTAGCACATTTTGTGCAGTGCTTTTCAATTTGTTATAGCATTTACGTGTCCACAATTTGACGTTTTTCATTTGACTTTGTACTCAGGTACTTGAATGATACAGATTACTACGGAGGATTTGAACACGAAGACTTAAAACAATTATTTGAAGCCATGCAATCAAATTACAAGGCATGGTGTGATGGATTTGCACCTCTAGCCGTAGGAGGTGACATGACAACAGTGTCAGTCCAAGAATTCAGCAGGACGTTGTTCAACATGAGACCCGACATAGCATTGAGCGTCGGACAAGTCGTATTTCAAAGTGACGTGCGACATTTGTTGCCCCATGTCACTGTACCATGTCACATAATTCAGAGTATGAAAGACTTAGCTGTTCCGGTGGTAGTTTCTGAATACATCCACCAGAACCATGGCGGCAAATCTATAGTCGAGGTTATGGAAACTGAGGGTCACCTTCCCCAATTGAGCTCACCCCATGTTGTGATTCCTGTTCTTCTTAGGCACATTCGCTTTAACATCGATGCTTGATTAATTTTTGTCTACTTGTCTTGCTTGGTCCTAAAAGTACTTTGGAAGGGTAGATGAATAATGCTAGATGTTGTTAAGTGTTTGCGTATGTTTTAAATGTTCGATACCACTTAATTTGTGTAATTCTGCAAGTATTGTGCTCTTATTTTAAAATGTTTTCAAATAATATTTACATATTAAGTAAGTATTAATAATTTCACTTGATAGGCAGTATGATGAATAAACAAAATTTTCAAAAAATTACTTTTGAAGGAAACTTGTGGAAATAGATTTATTGGGTGTAAAGAATATTCTGAAATGCTGTTTGCAAAACAGTAATAATTTCCGAAATGGAACAACAGCAAAACAAATGGCGTCGCCCGGACTCGAACCGGAGACCTTCAGTGTGTTAGACTGACGTGATAACCAACTACACCACGACACCATCATTTCCTTAATTTTGTGCGTAATAAAATATGTAATGAATAGATATCCTAATATAAAGTTAAACATCACATGATTCTTGTTTTCAATCACTTCATTTTATTAATAACAAGAATTTAGAAAATCACGTCTGACTAAAGAGAGATTTACAAACATAATGACAACAATTTTTTGAAGATCTTTTTCTTTTTTTTTCTTTAGAAGAAATGAGCTTAAGACGTGGAATTTTTACTATGTCTAAAAATGAATCAAATAAGTTGATACAAAATAATTCATGTAGTTGAGTCTATAAGTGAGGAGTTTAATTAGATGTCTATGTTTACAAGTTGACAACAATTCTATGCACGATGCAAATTTTTGCGTAGGCCCTTGATGTTAGTCGCTAAGTCCTTTTACAAGACAATAACTATTTGATACTCTTTTTTAGTACACTATGTTTTCAATCAAACAAATCTAGTTTAGATAATAAGAACTCGAGTAAGATGGTGCACCACTAGTCTCCAATGAGTGCATATTTGAATGTACTGTATTGGTAAAATAGTTGACAATATTGAAATGACAAAGTTAACACGAAAAAACAAGGTGCACGTGTTTAAAAGTTTAAGAATTGAATAACTTACTTATTCTCGAATAGCATGCACATGATTATGAAATTTAACCGTCTTACTTAACGTGTAGAAGAGTTTTTTTTAACTTTCTCTTCCTCTATGATTGCCATATTCTTTGCTATTATGAATCAAACATATTATAAGATTAAAATAATATTGCATAAGTGAAATTTGAGTTTAGACACAAAAATGGCATAAAATTCGAGCTTGAAATAATTTTAAATTAATTTGACTAAAATTTAAATTATTTTTTTCATCAAATTTTAGAATTTGCTCCAAAAGACTTGGGGCACGTTTGGATCGTTTATAAGCACTCCTAAAAACATGAATGAAATTAGTTCATTAGGTACACGTGGCGAAAATGTATTGGCTCTGTCGAATTCTGTTTTTTCGCGTCCCACTACCGTAATGTGTGTAGCACCAGCTGGTACAAGGTTAAAACACCTCGTACATTTTATATGACGAATTAGCCCTTTATGACTCTTCTAATATCTAAATCATCCCTTTTACCTGTTTTCCTTTCCTTCTGAAAACAATCAAACGATGGCATGTTTGTAATTGTAAGAAAGAATAGGGGCCATTTGATGTATGGCAATCAGTCTTCTCTAATTCTCCCCTTCATTTAACCGCCAAATTGAAACCATACACGTCATCTCAGTAATTTTCTCTCCAATTCGCCTTCCTGCGAAATTTGGAGTAAATTTGACTCACATTTCCGCTTGTGTAGAAGAGAGGTGTATTATCTCACGACTTCCCATTACACTGAACGAAATTTTACTATAAGAAACTGGAGAGGAAATGCTCTCTTGAACACGAAAATCCCGCATAAATGCCAACCCCTTCCCCGTGCAATGCTTTCTTTACAGCATTGCATGCATTTTCCTCTCTCTGCTTTCTCTTACTAGAATACGTAGAGTTCTCTATTTTCTCTATCTTCGCAATGTCTCCGGCTTCTCCGACTGAAGTCTGCGCCGACGAGTCCGAGAAGAAAACTTCTGCTCACAACTCGCCGGGAAATGCATCGGTGAAGGAAATTGATGCTCCTGAAACTATCGCCGAAGCTTACCAAAAACTCAACCTCGGTAGAGATATTTCCAGTGTTCGCACCGTTTCCACATCAGTAGACGCCGGAAAGTGTGTGGACGGCAACGATAAAGAAGGAGAACAGTTCAAGAAAAACTCGACGGAGAAAGCAGTGGTGGTACCTACTGCGGAGGAGATGACAAAGAATTGCAACAGTGTCGTAGCAGAGAACAGTGACTTCGAGGTGGTATCTAATATTAATGGTGGTGGTAGTGGTAAAACGACGTCGGTTCTGAAACCTTCTCCAAGCGTCGGAATGAGCCTGGAGAACCTCGTAGAAGTCTCGAGCGTGGCATCTGGAAAGAACAGCGGGTCGGAGAATAGCTCGGCGACAGCAATGATGGAGGAGGCCTGGGATCTACTAGCCAAATCCTACGTGGACTTCAAGGGACAGCACGTAGGTACACTAGCAGCTGTTGATAATAGCTCCGAGGCCTTAAATTACAATCAGGTAAATGTTACATCTATAGATTATTTTGCATAAGACTATCATGCGTGTATACTTTTACTAGTATGTATTCTGTATACCGATAGATTACGTGTTTGTCTAGTGTATTTCGATACATGTTTCAGGATGGAGAGGATTCATAAATTCTTGCATGTTGTAGTATAATTACTTTTTCCCTTTCCTATTTTTAGGAATTTGATTAATTTGCTTTGTGTATAGTTTAGACTATATATGTATGTGTCTCTTTTCTATATATTTGTTCAAGTACTTGCTATATATTGATGGAAACATCTACAAAATTTCTGTTACTTACCTTTCTTGATTTTATTGTGTAATCCTGTTTTGGTTCGTACAGTGTATTTGAATGCGACGTTGTGATCTCCATGTGTAAATTATTGTTTTGATAATATCTTTCTTGATCTTTGATTCTCTTGCTCTAATTGTACTTATACTGTTATACAAAGGTAATAATAACAAATAAGCTTTTGATGTCTAAAGGTTAATTTGAGGAATAAATTCTTCCAGCAAGATGTTAAATGGATCTCTACTCAAAAAGCACGTTGAGTGGATTTTCTATCGCTCGAGGCTTTTGTTTCCAATTAAATTCCATTTTTATATTTGTGGGTTTTGCTCTGAAATGTGAAATTTTATGTATTTGTGTCATTTGTAATTGCTTAACAGAAATATAATGATTGAGGATGAAACCTTTAGTTTTTCCGTTCCTTTGTGCGGGTAATATTTACAATTGAGGAACACGAGGCTCTGGTTCTTTGGTCATTTGAAAATTGACGAGTAGCCCTGTTTAATTGCTAATATTTTGTTTCTTTTGAATTTTACAAACCATTAGAAACTGAAGTTCCTTCCTAAGCACAGTTCTTTTGTCATTTGCTACTGCAACTTTGACAGCTTCAACTGTACTTTCTAAGGGCAGGTTTTTGTGAGAGACTTTGTTCCCTGTGGATTGGCCTGTCTGATGAAAAACAATGCTGACATAGAAATTGTGAAAAATTTCCTGTTAAAGACCCTCCACCTCCAAGGCTGGGAGAAGAGAATTGATAACTTTACACTTGGAGAAGGTGTGATGCCTGCAAGTTTCAAAATTAGTTATGACACACAGAGACAGAAAGAAGTTCTGCAAGCGGACTTTGGGGGCACTGCCATTGGAAGAGTAGCGCCTGTGGATTCTGGGTTCTGGTGGATTATACTGCTGAGGTCCTATACTAAATGCACACATGATTATTCTCTTTCAGAGTTACCTGAGGTGCAGAGAGGGATGAAATTGATACTTAACCTATGTCTGTCGGATGGTTTTGACACATTTCCTACACTCTTATGTGCAGATGGATGTAGCATGATTGACAGGCGAATGGTAAGCATTCACATCCTACTGATCAATGAAATATCAGAGTTTGCAAATTGCCTAAAAGCCCCATGGACACTAAAAAATCTCAAGCGAGAAGATGAAACATGACCAAAGGCAGAATACATAAATAAAAATTAGAAGACCTGTCAAACGAAAAGAAGACAAATCAACACTAGTAGTGGCTGATAGCCCGAGACTTTGCTTTCATCAGAGAACATAGGAGTCCCCCTCTTCCCTACTGCTGTCCCAGCCTCGACTTTACGGGGCAGATCCTATGCACATGCTGGGAAGAAAGAAAAAAAAGCCAAAACAATTAGAGTCACATAAGCTGACCACTGAGCAAGATTTAATGTGGGTTGTGGAATATGATAAACGATTCGAAGAGACAAATTAGGGCAGAACAAGAGCCGACACACCGGTACAAAAGCGCAGAGGTGCCATACAGGCGGTGATAACGAGGATATGATGGCGGAGGAATCTCCCAGTCTGCATGAAAATAAGAATGGAGACATGATGATGACGCGAGAATCCAAGGCCATAAAGATGACATACACAACACTCGGAGAGGAAATGACCTACGGAAGAGGCGAGGCATAGCTTACATGGGCTGAAGGAGAGAACTGAAATTGCTCAAATTGCTTTCATTGATGCTTGGATCATTGAAAGGACACGATGAGGCACCGACTGACGCAGATCAGTAATGTGGTCTATAACCCACAGTGTGGTCATAACCTCGAGGTGGTTCATAACTCCTCGAGATGGTAATCGGTTTGCGGACCTCCAAGATTGGAATGCTGCCGGTTAGCCATTTCAACATGACCTTCCAGGTCTTCAATGACTTTCTTTCTTCTTGAAGCTGGCACTCGTCCGCGCGGCCCTTATAAGGCCTATTCGGGTTATTAGAGATGGCGGCGAGAGGTACTGCTAACACGTGAAGGAGTTGAGTTGAAAGAGTTCCCTTTTGCATTTGGACTTTTAAGCGTACTTCTTGACCAGCGACTGGCCGACTGAATCAAGCCTCAAGGAAGCGGAGAGCGATGTAGAATAGAACCCAAGTCAGCCCCAAACAAATATCAGCTACACAAAACACCAACGCATTGTCAATTCTGCTGTAATCCAGTGCAAACCAAGATGAGCGTTAGTTCATCATCTTACCGTAAGGCAGTTGATACGGAGATTTTGTCATAGCGAGAATAAAACTCAGAATACTCATATTATTCTACTTGAATGAAACAAGCTTTCAATGTCTCAGATTTCAATTGATCGCTGCGATGAATTGTATTATCTTATAACCAGGATGACCCAAACCTCGTTTTGCTCACTGTTTATCGCCATACTTGGCACCTATGGTCAATCAATTGTTGATGATCAAGTAATAATTTTCGCATATTAGCGTCCATATATCTATCAAGTAAGTAATTTTCCAGTCGGTATTCACGCAATCTCAGTCACACAGTCCCGCTAACATATCCCCACTGACTTTTTACCACTTTAGAAAATTTCTCGTTACATAATTCAATCTGGAAATAATTTTTCCATCCAACCCCTCACCTTTGACGGTAGGGAATCATCTCTTTCGATGCTAGAATCATAATCATTCTTTTCTGCTAATTTTATTACACCATGCTTGCTGGTTGGAGCCCAAATTGCTGAAAGATGAAATGTTCCTTTTAATGTCTGGAAAATCAGAATAGCCAACTTTCATATTTTAGATTTCTCTGAAATTCCTCGAGTCATCTATATGTAAATTGGCTTGCTCATCACTGTCTCCTTCTGTATTTTGGAATCACCAGTTGCCAAAATATTGGACACTGGGGAGCCTAATTATATTGATGACTTATTCCTTGACTGCAGTTGACCTAATATTACATATTCCATACACATATTAGGTCGGTCATCGTAATATTCTTACTATATAAAAGATTTAGGATGCCGGTTTTTGTTTTGGTCTGCAAGAGGCGAGAGGTCACCTTGTACTCTTCTATGATGAAATTCCTCTTCTGCTTTGCTTGTTTTCTTGTATAATTATAGTATTGTTCTAGTTTACACAATATAGTATGGATCATGGTTGGTTAATGCCGAAGAAAGTAGTTGAAATAGCTTATACATGTCTTCCCAATTGATTTTCAAGCTAATTTGCTTTCTCACTTAAAGGTCAGTCTGCAGTTAAATGCAATCTGCTAATCCCTGTACGACTGTAGTTCAATAGTACCTGATCAATTTTGCTTTATTTGAAATATGGTTTTAGTTTTTGTTGCATTTGGGGCAGGGGATATATGGGTATCCAATTGAGATCCAGGCCCTCTTCTTTTTTGCCCTGAGGTGTGCAAGACAAATGCTTAAACCAGAGCATGATGGCAAGGAACTGATTGAGCGCATCGACAAGCGAATCACTGCTCTGAGATTTCACATTCAAAACTACTACTGGCTTGACTTCACTCAACTGAACAACATTTATCGCTACAAAACCGAGGAATATTCTCACACTGCAGTCAACAAATTCAATGTTATCCCTGAATCTATTCCAGATTGGGTACTTGAATTCATGCCACTAAGAGGAGGGTATTTCATTGGCAATGTAAGTCCAGCACGCATGGACTTCAGGTGGTTCTTAATTGGAAACTGCATTGCTATTTTGAGCTCTTTAGCAACACCAGCGCAGGCTACAGCCATTATGGATTTGATTGAGGAGCGCTGGACAGATTTAATCGGGGAGATGCCACTGAAAATTGTGTATCCGGCACTTGAAGGGCATCAGTGGAGGATTGTAACCGGATGTGATCCAAAAAACACCCGATGGAGTTATCATAATGGTGGCTCATGGCCAGGTTAGCCCCATACAAATATATTCTTCTACTATATAGTCTGATGAAGAACCTTATTTTTGTTATTAACGGCAATTCTAGATAGATTTTTCTGACAATACAAGGTAGATACTTTCTTGAACCTTATTTTTCTGGAATCCAGCTCATAAATTCAGTTGAGCATGTTTGATTGCACACTTGCATGTAATTTCTTAATCTCTTCAGAAGTAATTCCTGAGATCATACACATTTTCTTTCTTTCCTAGTTATTATAAAGGGCAAATGCCAGTTTGATCGAACCTATTCTTGAAATTAACACTGCACACACTCACCTACTAATTTTGAAGGATCAAGTCCTAAACTCTATTAGTATAAGGAGTATGGTTAGATTACACACAGTCCATCACGCCTACAAACACAGTCATATTTGTGCTTCGGGGTTCTATTTGCTGGGTTATTAGTTAAATATGTTATGCACAGCATTTAGTTTCAACCTACGTTTCTCTAGCGAGGCTAATTTTGTTTTTGACATCGTGATTGTTAGATCAAGCATATATAGGGTAATTACTCACTATGCAAAGGTATACAATAATGCTCATACAAGTAATGATGGTGTGTGTTTTTGTAGTTCTACTATGGCTACTAACAGCAGCAAGCATTAAAACTGGAAGGCCTCAAATAGCAAAGAGGGCAATAGAGTTGGCGGAGCAGCGTCTCTCTAAAGATGGATGGCCCGAATACTACGATGGGATAACTGGGAGGTACGTTGGGAAACAAGCAAGGAAGAATCAAACATGGAGCATTGCAGGATATCTGGTTGCTAAACTCATGATTGAAAACCCATCCAATTTGCTAATGATATCTCTGGAAGAGGACAAAAAGATAACAAAGCCAAAGCTCACCCGCTCTGCCTCATGGACCTTTTAGATCCTATTAAACACACATGCAGGTAAACCCCCATCCCCCGCGGATTTTGGTCAGTAACTATAAGAGCTGGTGTCTAGTTGAAAATATACTAAGTTGTTTTCACCCAATATTTCTTTCTCACTGTCTTTGAATGCTTAAATGGCGGAAAATCTGATCCATTTTGATGAATCCGTTAATTAGCAATTATTCACTTTTCTTAGTGATTGAAACTACACAAATTCTGTATTGCGTGACGACAATTATGAGTGCAACTCGTCTCTAGAGCTTGCAACTAGACACCATGAGCCTCGCACGATAAAATAGATTTCATTATGGTCCAAAATGATACTGTTTGAAACAACTATGACTAATATATTATTTGATAATAATATATGAATTTAGTGATTTTATACATATATGAAGGGACCATGCTAACACCCAATTCCCTCCACCACCTAAATTTTGCTTACTTCATCATCACGGTCCTTAATTTAAACTTATCTAACAGTAAAGACATTGTTTATGCGAAATTTATTCGAAAAAGTTTGCAACGCTTTCTTTTTCTTCTTCTTCTTGAACAAGAATAACCTTAATTTCTCTGCCCTCTACCCTTTGCCACCGTATTTGCTGCCGCCTATTGGATGGATATATGATGTATTTTTATTTCTTGTGCATTGTTTAAAATCTGTAATCACAGGTCCACATAACCTTGGTTTGCTAAAGGAAAATAAAGAAATGATGAAGAAAGATGATGGGGTCATTAATTCATGAGTTTGGGCTTTAAATTGAGAATGGAGATTTAAATCTTCTTCTTTGAAAAATGAGTTTGAGCTTTTATATATATATGCTAGAATAGCCCGTGAAGTGAGGTCCAAAGATTCAAAGATTAGAATTTGAGAATATTTGGCCAGAACAAATTTTTTTTTATAAGAAATTGAAATATAGTCCCAGTCACATTGTTGATAAATGCTGATCATCATGTAAATTTGTAATAATTTTTCTACATACTTGATTTTATATTAAAATTTATAATTATTTTTCAACATTTTCCAAATGTATGGGTTCGAAATTCATGCAAATTTGTTTAAAATTTTCTAATTAATGAAATTTTTAGAAATTCATTAGTTATTAAGAATACTTAAGGGCCTGTTATTTCTTTGGGTGTTTTCAACCATTTTCTATTTTGTATTTTTGAAAATGGTAAAAACACGCTCTTTTTACCCATTTTGAAAATGCATTTTCCAAAACACTCAAAAAAATTCAAAGGAAATGGAAAATGATATTTTCATCATTTTGCGTTTTGTGTACAACAAATGGCCGTTTTCCAAAACGGTTGAAAACGCGCGTTTTCAATAAGGAGGTACGCGGTTCGAGTCTAGCAGCCGGCATTTTATTTTTTTTTTTTTCATTTTACGCTGAAAAAATAATTATAATATAACCAATTTCCGTGTTTTTCTTAACAAAGAGCTGTTCCTTGCCAAAATGGTTAGCATGCACAAATTCCAACAAGGAGGTCAGGGGTTCAACTCTCCAAATGCGTGGCTTCTTTGTTTTGCTTTGAATTAATTTAATTGTTTTTAATTGTTTTTAAATCCAAACATAATATTTTTAATTGTTTTTAAATAATAATTATTTGTAATTCTAATTAATTCCAAGTTTTTAATTGTTATTAATTATTTGTAATTGTTTTTAAATATTTTTAATTTCAACAATAATTGTTTTTCAATGTTTTTAAATATTTTTAGTGTGTTTTTAAATATTTTAATTGAACTTAAATATTTTTAATTCCAACAATAATTTTTTAAATATATTTAATTGTTTAAAACAATGTTTTTAATTCCAAATAATTGTTTTTAATTATTTTTAATTGTTTTGAATTAATAATTGTTTTGAATTCTAAATAATTCCAAATTTTTTAAATGTTTTTAATTCAAACAATAATTATTTTGAATCGCTTTTAATTGTTTTTAAATGTTTTTAATTGTTTTTAAATGTTTCATTCTATAATTAAATATTTTTAATTGTTTTTAAATGTTTTTAATTCTATAATTAAATGTTTTTAATTGTGTGTAAATATTTTTAATTGTTTTAAAAGTTTTTAATTCCATAATTAAATATTTTTAATTATTTTTAAATATTTTTAATTATTTTTAAATATTTTTAATTCCATAATTAAATAATTTTAATTGTGTTTACATGTTTTTAATTCCAAGTTTAAATTATTTTTAAATAATAAGTGTTTTAAATTTCAAGTTTAAATTGTTTTAATTCCAAGTCCAAATTCTCAAAAAATTCAAGTAAACGCGCTTTTCGAGTTTTTTATTTTCGTAAACAATTTTCGAAAACACAAAAAAAGAACACATTTTCAAAAATCTCAAAACAAACACTCAAAACACAAAATACAAAATGAATTCAAAACTCAAAACACAAAACTCAAACGCAAAGAGAACACCACCTAAATTTCTAAAGAATTTATTTAAATTTGAATTGAGACACCTAAATTGAAATTGAATCTATTAAAATATGAATTAAGGACACCAAAATTTGCATAGATTTTTAAAATCTATTCAAATATGAGTTGAAAAGATACTTCGTTAAATTGATTTGGATTTTTAAATTTGAAATTGAGAGGATTTTTTGGGATGAGATTCATTAAATAGTTTCATTGATTATTTGAGAAGAAACTTCCATAAAAACCATTAATTTTTAATTCACAGTATTTTTCAATGATTTTATGACAATTTGATAATTTTTAATTCACAGTATTTTTCAATTGATTTTATGACAATTTGATAATTTTCAATTAATGTACATCTTTCACTAATTTTCAATTAATATATACATACCAAGTATAGTATATATCGAAAGATTATTGCACAAATGGTCCCTCGACTTTTTGCACATCGCGGGTTGATGACCTATCTTTTCATTTTGGCGGTTTAACCCCTATTTCAAATGCAAGCAATGGTCCTTTTCAATAATTTCCATCCATCGTGAAATTTGACGGTGGAAGTTTTTTTATTTATAAAGGCTTATTTGCACAAAAGGTCCTGACTTTTGTAAAGAAAAATTTGCAGCAAAAGTCCCTAATATTTTAGAAAGTGTTGAAAAGTCCCATAACTTTCTAATCCTAACACATATGACCCTAAACTTTTTGACAATTTTACCCCTAACTTAAATAAATTAAAAATAACTCACAAACCTTTTTAAAAATACAAATAAGTCCTAAATCTTTTTATTTTTTTACAGATTTACACTTAAAATAATAAAAAGTGTGTCATCAAGTCCCAAAACTTTTAATTTTGTTCACCAAAATGATATTTAAAATGTGTTTGATTAAAATCAGATATTTTAGTAAAAGTGATTGAAAAATTGTGGGACCATAAATGCGTGGTTAAAATTAATTGTTGACTTTGACTTTAACTTTTTAACAAAATCAAAATTGAAAACAAATGAAGCTCAACAGAGTCTCTGATTTTGTCCAATTGGTGCATTAATTAACAAAAAATTATACTCATGATCAAAATTTGACCAATTTAAAATTTTAATTTATTTTCATATCAATTACTAGAGGTGGTAAAATGGGGCCTGGATAGCCCGGGTCTGACCTGGTGGTCTAATCAAAAAATTGATTAAATAAAAATTAGGTCGATTTAGTCCGATACAACTAGTCACCGGGTTGGTCGTCGATAATTTTTTTGCCCAGTCCCTACCACCCTTCAAACACCCTCCCTCCCTCCCATGAAATGTGGCCGCCGGGGTGGGGTGTTTGAAGTGTGTGTCAGGACTGGCAAAAAAAAAAAAAAATTATCGCTAGTCTCGATTGGCTAGTTGTCTGGGACTAAATTGACCTAATTTTTATGAATCAACTTTTATGGATCACCGACTAGAGACCAGCTATCTGGTCGACCCATTTTGTCACCTCTAGTAATTGATATGAAAAATAAATTAAAATTTTAAATTGGTCAAATTTTGATCATGTGTATAATTTTTTTGTTAATTAATAGACCACTGGACAAAATCTGCAGAGACTCTAAGAGCCTGTTGCTTTTCAATTTTGATTTTGTTAAAAAGCTAAAGTCAAAGTCAACAATTAATTTTAACCACACATTTTATGGTCCCACAATTTTTCAATCACTTTTACTAAAAAATCTAATTTTAATCAAACACATTTTAAATATCATTTTGGTGAACAAAATTAAAAGTTTTGAAATTTGATGACACATTTTTATTATTTTAAGTGTAAATCAGTGAAAAAAATAAAGATTTAGGATTTATTTGTATTTTTAAAAAGGTTTGTGAGTTATTTTTAATTTATTTAAGTTAAGGGTAAAATTGTCAAAAAGTTTAGGGTCATATGTGTTAGGATTAGAAAGTTATGGGACTTTTCAACACTTTCTAAAATATTAGGGACTTTTGCTGCAAATTTTTCTTTACAAAAGTCAGGGACCATTTGTGCAAATAAGCCTTTTATAAATAAAAAAAACTTCCACCGTCAAATTTCACGGTATTTGGATGGAAATTGTTGAAAAGGACCATTGCTGCCAAAAACATTTGAAATAGGGGTTAAACTGCCAAAAATGAAAAGATAGGTCCTCAACCCGCAGTAAGTGCAAAAGTTAGGGACCATTTGTGCAAATAAGCCGTATATATCTGCAAATTTCCCAATTTAAAAAGCTAATAGTTGTGTCTGCATTTGCCTTTTGGCCCAAGAATTACGTCTCTTCTTCTTATTTTATATATTTTCATCTAACAATTCTGACCTTTTCTCATTCAAAGTTTAACCTTTATAAAATACGATAACCCTTAAATGAATAACCATATCCTAAATGTTATGTATACATGACATTACACATAACCTTTTTATTTAATCAAACGTTCTTTTTCTACCCCATTATTTTCACAAAATAAATATCTTCTTGTGTGTAAAAATTCGATATCAATATTCGTGTCTATTTTTTATGCTAGATGCATATATTAGGTATGCTCATTGATTGATGTGCTACTTTTATAAAAATCAAAAATTCGTTCAATCTCCACTACAAGAAGCAAAACTATCTTAAAAACATTAACGGTGTGTTTGATTTTGACTACAATCGATTTTTTGAAAAAATTGATGAAATATGTGTCCATAAAATATATATTTAAAATTAATTGTTGACTTTGACTTCAGTTTTTTAATAAAATTTTAATTAAAAACAAACAAATCCTAAGATAAAATATCAATGTATAGTCGTAAAAAAATGACAATTTTTCTGCAAGTTTAAGTGAGAATCAAACTCGTAATCTTTATTTTTCTCATTCTTTTCTTTTTTTTAAGTTCCGGGGAGTGCACTCCATCTGGCTTCCCTAGAACTTGAATTTTTAAAAAATAAAACACACAAGCGTGCCCCTCATTGATTACAATATGAGGAAGAAAAAATTGTGTTATTTTATTAGCCTTCGTATTATAAATTATGAAATTTGTTAAGAGTTAGTTATGATGTAGCACTCCACATATAATTTATATGCTCATTGTCAACACTTTCAAGACCCAAACTATACATTTACAGATTTCTCAACAGATTCTGGTTTTCATGTACATGTGTGTGTGTGTATGCACATGCATGCATGCTTGGAAAGAGAAAAAAGTTGAAAAATACCACTTTCTAAATCTTTATCAAATAAAGAAACTCATTCACGTTATTACTCATTCCGTCTCGCAAAAATATATTTACTTTTACTTTTGCACATATTAAAAAATTTAATTATTATAGTTTTTTTTAATATAGTGGTAGTTCATATTTGTTGATAAGAAGACGAAGAAAATATTATAAAAATACTACTTTCAATGAATCTAAAGTCGACTATTGGCATACATTTTCATAACTACTCTATACAATATACACTTTTAAATAAATTAAAAAATACTTGATGGCATGAGCTTATACGTTTGAATCATGGACTTGTGCAGGCCAACTGCTTCAGTATACTAATCTCATGAATTAATATAAAACTATAAATAAAACATATCTGATTATTACTTGTAAATGGGAAGACAAAAGACTCTTAGGAGATTGTAACAATGTAATTATGACCCAAAACATGTTTTGTTTCTCAATCATGCCTAAATCAAAGTGTACTAGGTTAGGAAATCATGTGCCAAATGCCTATGTACATATGCATTGTGGTCTAAAGATCTAAATATCATAAACTAGCAAAATATTTGACAGGTTTTTCACGAGATAAATAGACACAAAAGACATGTCTTTGACTAGATTAAAGAAGAAAGGCAAGTGACATGTATAAGACCAAAGTACCAAAAGTTGATCTCGAATTGATGAATATATGTTGTCATGCATGGAGGGTAACAGTACATTGTGGGTCAAATACATGATTTAGTTGGGACAAAATTTGGATCAAAAAGCAAAAGAAGACAAGAAAAAGCTCAGTTAACACTTCCTCTGTTTTGGTCACAATGAACAATTAAAACATACCTTCCCGGCTTCCCCCAACAACTTATTAATACAAAACCCACGTTAAACAAATCATGACAGCTGACAAACATAACATAATTTGACAAATGCTTTCACTTATTCATAAAAAAATTGTGTACATGGACTCATTAAAAAGCCTTCTCTTCAGCCTCTTTGTAACTCCACATCTCTCTCTCTCCCTCTCGTCCCCTCCCTCCCTCTCTCTCGTGCACACACGCACGCTTGCGCACATGCATGGCAGCCACAATTATTTTCCTCCTGTGTGTGTGTTTCAGCTTACTATCCAATGCTCATAATGTGCATGGACTTGCAAGATGGCCTGGTGGGAGTGCAACAAGGTTCTATGAATTCAAGGTCTCTCTCTCTTTCTCTACTTGTTTTCAACAATTGATTTTAAGTAGCATTTTTCAATATTTTCACTATTATTTGTTAAAGGTGCAAACCAAAAGAATAACGAAGCTCTGTAACACCAACGACATCGTCACCATCAATAACATGCTCCCGGGGCCGGTTATTTATGCTCAGGAAGATGACCGAGTGATCGTAAAAGTCATTAACCAGACACCACACAATGCCACAATCCATTGGTATCAGACTATTTTCGGTTTTTCACTAATTCTTTTTATTCATAACAAACTATCCACATATCATTCTGGGGACGGAAAATTTCAGGCATGGAGTCCGGCAGAGGCTATCGTGCTGGTTTGACGGGCCTTCTTATGTCACACAATGTCCAATTCAGCCCGGACAGACTTTCACCTACGAGTTTACTCTCGTGCAGCAGAAGGGCACCCTACTTTGGCATGCTCATGTTTCATGGCTCCGAGCAACTGTTTATGGTGCCATTGTTATATATCCTAAGACTGGTGTTCCCTACCCTTTTCCATACCCTTATGAAGAGCACATCATTATCCTAGGTACACCATGTTAACTATTTATAGATGTAGATGTTCACATTTATTGAGGATTATTGACTCGTGTCCTAATTTCTATGGAAGGGGAGTATTATTTGAGAGATGCTCTACAACTTGAGCAGGCTGTTCTAGCTAGCGGCGGAGGTCCCCCACCAGCGGATGCTTTCACCATCAACGGGCACCCGGGTCCCAATTATAATTGCTCTACCAATGGTAAAAATGACAATCCATTGAATGAATAATAAGATTAGCAAAACTTAAAGCACTACACAAGACTCTCATACCATGTCTATCTCTCACACAAAATAGTTTTATTGACAAAAATTCATTATGACTTAAATAATCATATTTGTGCACTCAAGGCACAGTGATAAACCCATCACATTTATGCTTAGTTCATCAAGTGGACTTTCATTCAGCTAAACTTTTATTTGAATGGTTAAATTTTTTTGTTATATCCTCAGATGTGTACAAGATTGATGTAGTCCCAGGGAGGATGTACCTGTTGAGATTAATCAACGCAGGATTGAACTCGGAGAATTTCTTTGCAGTGGCTAATCACAAGTTGACAGTTGTTGAAGCTGATGCAGACTACACGAAGCCCTTTACTACAGATCATGTGATGCTCGGCCCGGGCCAGACCCTCAATGTTCTGGTCACTGCTAATCAACCCATAGGAAGATACTCCATGGCCATGGGGCCTTACATGTCTGCAAGAAATGTACCATTCCAAAATATAACCTCAGTAGCCTATTTCCAGTACTTGGGTGCCACCCCAAATAGCTTATCTTTACCAGCTGCTCTTCCACGTTTTAATGATAACCGTGCCGTTAAAACCGTAATGGATGGGCTTAAGAGTCTTAATCCTGCAAGTGTGCCAAAAGAAATAGATAAGAATCTGTTTGTTACCATTGGCTTAAATGTGCAAAAATGTGGAAGACAAAATCCACAGCAGAATTGCCAAGGCGTCAATGGTGGAATCATGGCTGCATCTATGAATAACATAAGTTTTATTCGGCCTAATATTGCACTCTTGGAAGCTTATTACAGGAAGATAAATGGACATTTCACTGAAGATTTCCCAGGGGCACCCCTTAAGTACTATGATTTTGTGAACGGGGCTCCTAATAACGCTCCTAATGATACTAATTCATTAAACGGAACAAGGACTTATGTCCTTGAATATGGTACTAGGGTTCAGCTTATCTTGCAGAATACCGGGACTATCACAACTGAAAATCATCCAATTCATCTTCATGGTTATAATTTCTATGTTGTCGGCTATGGCACTGGGAACTATAATCCAGATAGAGCCAATTTCAACTTGGTTGATCCACCATACATGAACACCATTGGAGTTCCAGTGGGTGGATGGGCTGCAATCAGATTTCTTGCTGATAACCCAGGTGCTCTTCCAGGGTGCAAATGTATATGTACACACACACACGCACGCACGCACGCACGATATAGACATACATGTATACACAGACTCATACGCGCTCACACACTTTTGCTGAATATTTTGACATGGTGCAGGGGCTTGGTTTATGCATTGCCACTTGGAGATACATTTGACATGGGGTTTATCAGTGGTGTTTATTGTGAAGAATGGGCAAGGACCATTAGAGACCCTACCTCATCCTCCAGCAGATTATCCCCGATGCTAGAAATTTAACGTAGGGGATGTAGAAAATAAGACATGGATGCTTTTTTACTTTTCAATGATAGGATTCTTTAATGCAAGGGTGCAATATGTTTGGTTGATTTCTTTTCCCGTAATATGAATGATGTTGTGTAGAGAGATAAAGAACTTGATTAATAAAAGTTTAGCATTATTTTTCGTTTGTGTGTTTGGCATTTACATAGAAGAAGCGTCATCTTTATGTAATTGCTCATGATAAAACCTCTAAACATTGATGAACAATTGAAGTTAACAAAAATGGTGCCACTGGAACAAAATATGGGAGAACACTGGATACATGTTTACATATACATAAATTTAGCTTCATTTTCCTTAATAAATAAACAAGGGGGTTCCAAGTTCAAGATGTAGATGGAGACTCGGTAGCATTGACACCAAATGTCCTTATTCTTTCCTCAAAATGAAACAATTTCACGATAAAAAGGAAAAACATGCTATAATACTATCTCGATTCAAAATTTTATCCTCTGGTTTAGCTGAATACATATGGATTCTTCAAAATTGACAGTATTAAGAAAAAAAAGTTAAAATCTCATCTATTGTATTGTCCAATCTTGTCTGTGTTTATTGTGTTGAGGGAATGCTGCAAGCTTAAGATACATGATATTTGCTCTGTGAAACAGAGAACTTGTAAACAATCCCTTGATTTGATTAAAATTTGAATCATTCCATGGCATGTATAATGATGGTACAATGACCAATAGGTTCACATGTGGATGTGCTCGATGAAAATGAGCATAACATGATATCACAATTTGAACACGAACTACTCCAATAAATACATTTAAATAATAAAATGAACAGATAGTCAAATATGACAATTTCAACTCTATAAAAGGCGAGGAATTAACTAATAGACACACAATGCATAAATCTTCTTCCTTTTAATCATAATATTTACAAATTTTCTAGGTTCACAAGTGGAGTAGTGTTTGCTAAGGATCTAGACATCCAATTGTTTTGGATTTTGTTGTTGGTTCAAAAGTAAAGATAAAATATACGTACTTTGGAGATGACTTGCAGTTTACTGGACGAAGCTGAGCGCTTTGAAGTTGTGTAACTCCTTGATTATGCCCACAAAATTAAGTTATCCGCCCAATAGGTAAAAAAATTATAACAGAGAAACTAAGATCATGTAAAATTTGTTGACGTTAGTAACTAATTTAGGGAGGAAGAAGAACATAAACTGGAATTCAGAGACTAGTCCTAAATATCTCTTTTACTTAAATACAATGGATGGCAGTACAGACTTGTACTACAATCAGGTTATTGAAGTACAATCCTTGTTGGATGCAACTCTTGGTAATCTTAATTAAAACATCCAACAACCAGGTTAAAGAAACTTGCTTAAATGGAAACAATAAGTGATTATCTCCAACTACTACATTCTTAAATGGAAAATATGACAGGGGACATCAAACGGCTCGTTTAGATTTCAAAAGACAGATGCAACTGACTCTCAACGTGACAAATAATCATGGAACTTTTGTCACTCTAGTAGCATTCATCAAATAGAAGTAAGCAACATAGTAACTATTTTATTGTTGAGGTATAGCTAGACTTCTATAAGATCTTGTACCTTTGAGGACAATGGAAAAAAACATAAGAAATCTACAACAAACCAAGATAAACAACAACAATGAAAAAAAAAACTAAGCATTGTTTTCAGAAAATTTGGGGTCAGCTATGTGAATCATTTTCTAACACTTCATTCAGAGATAATTGGAGGTCTAAAGCAACTAGATCGAAATGTATATTTATATTCATATCATAAGATTTGACAAAGTTTTATCAAGCTATGGCAACCCTCCTCCTTTCTCATGGGCTTGGGACTGTCTATGAAAACTATAGGTAAATAACACATAGTATCTTTCAATTAGACAAGGTCAAGTAAAACATAATATCAGAGACAGAGAGGGAACTGTTCATATAGGTTCCACTATCGAATTACCAGTGTCACAATATATATATGTTCAAGAATAGAAACAATTCCCTGCTAAAAAAACCTCAAATCACAGTGCAAAATTCATGGACAGATTTTTGAAGTCCAAAACTTCTCTTGATTGACATTCTGTCCTGATGTATGAATTAGTCTCTCATGTGGAATACTCAACTTTTGTGAAAAGATGCAATTTGTAAATTTGAAAAGGCTACAGGATCATCAAGAAATTGAAATGGAAGATAAAACTGCATTCAGAGAATAATTTCAATTTATTGGACCTAAAACTAAAGAATGAAAGCATTAGAGGAAATCACGTGCATTGCATCATTTAATTGGTCATTTAATAATACATAAGCTGATTAGATCTAATGACCGGGACCCCATTATGGTGTAAACTTTGATGGCTGTGGGAATTAAGTATAATAACTATACTTAACGTATATCATTTAGCAAAACTTCAGCTTTTGAGTAACACGCACGCACACATATAAAGAGACCTTTGAGAATGTTAATGAATGGCTGATTGTACGTCGCCTGAAGTTAAACTACATCAGGGTTTCATCCATCAGTAGCATCTACCATTTTGTTGACACGGCATCATATTCCTGGAATCAGTAACGTCCAATATTTCCTACTCATCACAAAGCAGTCATAAAAAAAATTGTAATCAACAGAGCATCTACAGAACAATCGTGTAAATGTGGTGAACAAATGATTCTAACAAGGCGAATAATCTGAAATTCTAAAAAATCTAGCTGCCAAGTCCATTTAACATGCGAAACCTATTTTCCGCAAAGTGAGATTTAAGCCTAGTGTCTTTGAGTGTGTGTTTCATAGTAAATAAAGATTCAAGTTATTCAGCAATTGAGCAGTGCCTGAGAACATCAATCTGCATTGTCCAAGTTAAAAATCCATTTAATCAGAAATATTCCTACTCAGAAAAGACAAAGAGCATCTTTTGCTAAGCATAAACTAAAAGTAAGTTTACTTAAAAGTAACTTGTAAGCTTAGCCAAACAAGTTTGAAGCTTTAAAAGTTCTTTTAAGCAACTTTCTTCCCCAAACATGTTAGGCTTTTCTTTTAAAGTTGCATTTTTTAATTTTTTTGTGAATTTTAGTGCAAAAGTTGGCTTCTTGAAAAGCTTGCTCTTCCATACTTCTTAAAAGATTAAATTTGCTACTTTTTTAGACTTAGCCAAACATGCTCTAGATATTGCACTGTGATCATGAAAGAATTAAGCATAAATCAGCTATGTAAAACAGGTAACTACGCCTCATTCTCAATAAATTTAATGTCCGCTACTACATAAATCCTTATTCACACAAACTTGAAGAAAATCTAAAAATCCTACACCTTATATGTGCACGACAATGCACTCAGAGACGAAAACAACTGTGCCATTGGAGGGTTATCATTGGATGCAACTGCTGCTTTGAAGGCTATAAAACAAAAACAGATCATAATCAAGGAAAAGAGAATAATGGGCAATCGAATTCAAGAAATCTAAAAAAAAAAAAAAAGAAGAAGAAACAAGATACATAACAATGTGTGTACAAGTAGGAAGCAGGAATTTGATTGGATTGAGTTGAGACGAAGCTAATTCCATGGTGAGCTTCCCATTTACTGCCACTGGTTCCGCAGCCGACGTTGTTCCAAAAATTTCCGAGAACTCTAGGGATTTATTTAGTATTACTTGAAAAATTGGGGTAATTTCGTAATTAAATGTTTATACAACTCTCTTTGGAGACTCTCCGTGCACATATAAAGTCTTCATATTTACCCTATTTTTATTTTACCTTTAAAAAGAGAAAGCTGTGTATTATTTAAAAAATAAAAATTAAATATCAATCACAATATATAAAATTACTAATTACTAGTATATACTATTTTCTCGCGATAGATTCGACCGTAGATTATGATTCAAATTTAATGACAATTCACGTTCGATTAGTAGAGAAGAAACTCTTACGATCAAAATTATAAATACGCTCATTTTTCTCTCAAAAACTATAATATATTCTTCCAATTTAATAAGCGAAAAACAATTATGTATTTCTAATTTTTACCCTTTAATTTTATATTATATTTGAAATTGTTTTAAATGATATAAATATTTTTTTCCTTTTTTTCCTTTCTCAATTTTTTTTTTTTTTTAGATCAAAATTCACGCCAGTTGACAATTTGATTTAGGGTAATTATATTCACATTTGAATCTTTATTATGGACGTTACATTTTAATTATATCATATATAATCAAATTTTATGCTCTGTTTAATTTATGCTAGTGTACTTTAATTCATTTCATTTATAATATCGAATATGAAAATCACTTTCAATTAAACTACTTCGTTAATCAATCATTCATTGTGTGATGGAAATTCTAACATGACATTAACGAACCGTTAAATAGCCAATATATTTTGAAATTATATCAACCATTTATTGGACGGTTATTGCCACATCAGAATTTTCGTTACACAATGAATGACTGATTAATAAAGTGGTTTAACTTAAAGTAATTTTTAAAGTCGGTGGTATAAATGAAATGAATTAAAGTATGGTGGCATAAATTAAATGGAGCATAATATTCGGTGGTATATGATATAATTAATTCACTTTTAATTAATTTTCACATATTGTCTCTTGATCAACGATTGTTGTCTAAATATTCGGTTAATGTGCATTAAAATGAATGATAAATATTTTGTCAAACTTTTATATTTGCTATTTATTTTGTTTATATAAAAGTACGAGGGTTAAAAAATTTACGCCATCTTAATTAACTATTTAGACAGAAACCATCATCAAAGACAAATAAAAGAAACAAAATAATGTGATAAAAAATGACTTGAGGATATAAATGTAAAAATAAGTAATTATTCAGAACATTTATTACAATTAAAATATATTGTAATTAACACAAAATGTAGTATGAATATAGCCTCGAATACGTATATACCGTTATTTCCATTATCATGCCACAATTGACATATTTTACATGAATGGCTAAAAAGGACATCAAAACATTGTGAAGAATCTATTCCTTATGTTTATGTCAATTTCATTGAAAGAAGATGTAAATTAGTAAATTTGAAGACCAAAATGTGACAAACTTAAAAAGTTAAGAAGTTAAATGCAAATAATGTTAGGAATTTGTTTACACAAATTTAATAGTTTGAAGGACCTCCAATGCGAATTCTGTTAAAATTACTAATTAATCCTTCATTTATGCGCCTCCAATACTGCCAGCCACCAGTTTTCCCGCCACAACCCTGCACTGCTTCATTCCGGAATAAAATTAAACTTAACTAAGATAAATTAAAGTTTAATATCTTAATTGGAATTAAATTGAAATTAAAGAGAACTATTTTGCGGTGACATATATGAAGCATGGACGCTCTAGTGGCTAGTTTGTGTTTGACACATAACGCCGAAATCTTTAGAAACTTTACGTGTGACAAGTCGCATGGTATACTTTTTTTTATATAAAGTTTAGAATTTTCAAAATGTGATGGACACTTTTGGACATACTTCGAACATGTGTCTGACAAGTGTTGTCTCTCGTATATTTTGATACATTTTTAACTTATGACATTAGAGGTACATGTCCTCAACACGTCAAGGACCGATTTATTCCAATTTTCTTCATTTTAATAAGTACAGCAAAATTATGGTTAATTATTGTTAGATCAACAGGATATGTAGTCTCTTTCAAATTATGTCAACAGTAGGTTGAAGGCATCGAATACCAAAAATGACACAACCTACTACACACAGTTGATCGTCAGCTTCATGATATACAATATTATATTGTACTAGATTGTGCAATGGACAGAGTTTAGCTTCTTTTTATTTTTTAATATTTTTCAATACGGTTTAATCCATCTTGCCAAACATAACAACAAAATTTATGATACTCTGAAAATAGTCGATAATGATTTGTGAAAGATCTTAAATGAAAGGACAAGCATTCTTACTTCAATACAATGATTTTATTGTATTTTTGAACAAAATTGTTTGACATCCACTTGGTTGGGTTTTTGGTCCAATCGGTTACACCGAATCGATTTTAAAAAGGTAATTAAATTTACATCATAATTTTTCTTTGTTGCATCATAATTTTGTTTCAATGAAAGTCTCCAATGTTTGCTCACTATTGCACTTATGTTTCAAAAAAAAAAAAATTAATCACATTTTATCTTCAACTTTTTATTAATTAGCACATTTTATTTTTTATTATAATTTTAGTTCAAGAAATCCGTTATGAATGTGTAAAAAGACTTATTTGTCCATCATATTTTTAAATAAACAAATAAAATAAAATAAATAAATACAAAAGTTCAACAAAACATTTGCTCCTCAGTGCAGAACACGCTAACAAAATATTTGGACAGAAACTTTCATCAGGGACAATATGTGCTAATTAATTAAAGATTGATGATAAGAATACGGCGAAAAATAATTGTAGATATAAGTGCGACAATAAGCAAATGTTAATGATTTTCATTGCAATACAAATGTGGTATAGTAAAAAAAAAAGTGTAGTGTGAATATAATTATTATTTTAAAAATATTATTTTATTATTTTTTGCAATTTTTCATAATAATTAATTTTTAAAATTTATAGATTAGTATTTTCATTTTGTCATCATTAATTTTTTGGGATAATTGCAGCTGCTGATCCCAACCTTCACTCCGTTCGCATCTTTTGTCTCCAACTTTTATTTCTTGATAGTATTGTCTCTTAACTCCGACGTATCATTTTTTTTACCTCGTCCTCCACTTTTTCATTAAACAAAAATTATAATCTTGCATACTCCTATTTTTAATAAAATTTACAACTTTTATTACAATAGATTTTAACGCACAATGGTGGCATGCAATCAAGATAATATTAAGTTGAATACTAAAAATGTTCGACTTTTCAAATTTTGACACATCATATATAAAATAACTTATAACGTAAAGATAAAATCTCGTAAAGTGTACATAATTCAACAATCACCACTTAATTTAAGCTGAAATTGACAGTTAAAAATAAGTTAATTAATAATTCTACAGTTGGTGCTTGTTGATGACATGAACAAGACTGGCTGTTTAAGTTGCAGTGGCAACCACAAGACACATAAAATTAATTATTAATTAATCTACTCCCAACTTTATTATTGTTAATTGACATTTGGCACTGTCAATTAATCAAGTGATAATCTCAATCTTATCTTTTTTTTTTTTTTTTTTAAAAACATTTATCTACTGTCCCAACAGTAGATAAATTTTAATATTCAAATTAATGCAATTTACTTACTTTTCAATAGAGATGTTAGTTTTACTATTTTGAAAGAAAGTTTCGTCGAGATACAAATGTTTAAAATATCACGTTTCAACACAGAAGTTATTCTATTTAGTACAAACCAAGGTGGGTTGGCACGGTGTTGCATCGTCCCTAAGTAGTATACTCCTCATTCATCATCCACCAATTCATTACTAAATAAAAGCCATGTCGATCTTTCTCATTAAATCCAACCCTAACACCACTTTGTAGTCTACCATTGGTACTACCGAGAAATCCACATAATCGCCCACGCGTCCAGGCACCAAAAAAGTGGTTCAACGTTGGTGTTCATTGTCTTCAACTAATCTTCCTCTTACTTCACCTTGAGGCCCAACTAGTGATGGCAACAAGGGCGGATTAGAGCGATTAGATTGACATGATCCGTATTCACCCCACAATAATTCAAAGAGATCCAAATTCGCAGATTGATCCGCCATTTCTCAGGGCGAAATCAGTTAAAGCGGATCAAAACAGTGATTCGCGGCTGATCCATGGTTTTTTTTTTTTTATTTTGTCAATTGTCATTCAAAAAATTAAACAAACATTTAAACAAACATTACTATTTTACTTAGAATTTAGACAACATTCTAAAATGCATCAATTACTTAATAAAATTCAATTTTTTATATAATAAAATTCAATTTTTTTTCCAAATGGAGAGGAGCGGATCGGGGCACACATGATCCGATCCGACCCGTGATCCGCTGGAAGATCACCAAAAGCGCTCGATCCGATCACCGATCCGCGGATCGAAATTTTTTCGCTCCACTCGAAACGAGTATCTATCGAGTTTGAGATGTATCATATATTTTGCCGTCCGTAGGCCCAACCTCTTGGTTTTGTCATCACTAAGGGAAAGACACATGGTAGAAAGAAATCCTTCCAACCACGGAATTGAACACAAGACTTACTTTGACCAGGTTCTTTCATCAATCTCCTGGCCCTTGCCACACCAGTCATTAAGCTGTTGGTACCACCTACACTCGAACAATCTATTTCTTGATCATTTGTGCTTCCACAAACGTTAGGTCCCTTGCATACTAACTCCTGTGGGTTGGCTAGTTTAGTGTTCAAGTCGATTGGTCATGATATAAAATCTTAGTATTAAAGTCGATTGATCATTATACAAGATCTACAAGTTTTCAAACATTGTTATCCAATTAAAATTAAAAATTCACTATTTGAAGCAAAATATCTAAGTTTGTTGTACCACGTCTAGAATATTAAATTGCATCAAGTCTATGCAACTTTAGTGGGAAAAAAATGGTAGTGACTATAAAGGCAACACAAGTGGAAAAAAATAGTGATAATAATGACAAAAATGAAATAATATAATTTTATGTGATTTGGGAAGTAATCAAATCTTTTCTCCAATACAATCTTTCAACCAATGAGTAATATTTCCCTCTATCTCACATGATATTAAGAATATGTTTGGCTAAATTAAAAGTAACTTAATAAACTTTTAAGTAAATTTGAATTTATAAACATACGCCGATATAATTTCTTTATATTTCCAAAATGTTTGGAAAAGTAAAATAGTTAGAAAGCAAGTAAATTACTTATTTTCACTTTTGACAAAAAAATATTATTTTAAATTTTACTTATTTACTTATTATAGGTAAACTTACTTATAAGCAAAATTTTCAAGCTTAACCAAACATTATCTAGTCCCAATGAAATTTGAATTTTATCTATAACCGAACTTAAACTTATTTTATACTACACTTGCTTTTTTTATTTCAGTGCTTACTCAGCATGTTTGGTAGAGTTTATTTTAAATCATTTTTTAAAAAATTTATTTCCAACCACATATTTTTGTAGGACCTACACTTTTTATCAATTTTTGAACTATATATTTCATCAATTTGTATCAAAATCTCATAAAATACTATTTTTAAACTCCGACTAAAAGACAATAAACTCAAAGAAGACTCTTGAATATCTACTTATTTTACAATGAGAAGAAAAAAAAGTGACATAAAAGGTGGCTTGAATTTGAATCGAACTCCAACAAATCTCCATATTGACAAAAAAATGAATAATTCATATGTTCTTGAATTCAAATCTCGTTACTTTTAATTTATAAAATTACATATGTATCGAGTTCTAAACAAAAAGAAAAAGAGACAGAATTCGACTTCTATCTCACAAGACATAATGAAATTTGAAATGTAAATTAATTAAAAAAATATATCTATTTTTAATGATTTAAATCCTTTAACAATTTAAACTTTTAAATAAAATAATTTTAGTTGTAATATTTCTTACAAAAGACAATATTTCTTAGTAATGCCCGAAAAGAAGTGCTTCGTGCCATGCATGCATGACATGCACATGTCTGCAAGTTAGGCAATTGTACAACAGATAAAAATGTGTGCATTTAGTGTTTTTCTACGTGTAAGCTGCTCCACGTCATGCAGCACAATTTTGTACTCTCGTCCACCCACTTATAAAGTTAATTTGCCACTATGTATTGTGCCTATATTATAATCTAACGTAGATTACGTGTAGAATACGTAGTACTATACGAGATTGTTTGAATAATATAATAAACAATATTTTAATTAGTGTATTTTTATCTTTTAATAGTATTTATTACTATTCAATCTTGTTTATCAAACATTTAGTTAGTATATATTTGATATAGATTATTATATTGTATTGAACTCTAATATTACTTCTTTAATGTTATACATATTGTGTGTAGGGAGAATACGAACAAAATCTCGCATAGATATAATGTAAATGATAGATTTATAGGGAGTTGCACTATTCTACCTGATATATTAACTTTTTAAAATAGAACCTCAATGACTAATAAGTGGTATTTAGAGTTATACTCCAAACTTAGTCATGTGAACGTATATAACAGATTTTCAGTTGCAGCCGAGCAAAGGTATTGGACCATAAGTTGACTCTTAAGATGGTTTTGCTCACGTAAAACGATTAGTGGAAAATTTTGGTCATGTTACAACATGTAATCCTTCTTGTTTTGAAGAAGAGAGTTGTATAGTCCATCACTTGAAGGGACCCTAGATGATTTGGTACTTCGTCCAAAGGTGAGGATTTAAGCATCGTGTATATAGTACGCTTGTTATACAGGACTCAACAATAGTACATATATATAAAAAATATAAAATCTTTCTATTAGTTGTTGTTATGCAGTGTTGTCCAAATACGAGAACATTTAAGAAAGAAATACACATTTTCCTTTTGTACAATTTTATTCAATTCAACAAAAAAAAAAAAAAAAAAATTGTCAGAAATGGAAGCATTATATATAAGCACACTAGCTTTTATATGATAGTTGAGGCAACTTTTCAAATAATATATCATGTTCATATACACGTTGATCATTTTTAACTTTGTAAGTGATGTGCGCATTTGATTTTTTTACATTTTTTTATTAAATTTAATTTTGGAAGAAACCAATTGGGAAAAGCATCCAAAAAGATTTGTGGATTTTCATTCATGACCTAATTTTCACAAATTAATTATAATGTAAAGGCTTTATTTGATGGTGATTGATCTAAAAGGAATTTGAGTTGTTCTTCCAGAATATGACATTTATTTAATTATCTAAATACAAATTAATTATATAATGATTTACCACTTTAGGCTGAGCCAATAGCATTGTACAGAATTAGGTCATTTTGTTTTTAAGTTGGAGAAGAACCTAAATTTAGGTCATTTTGTTCTAAACAAGTTTGAATCTAAAAGAAATCAAGGCTCTTCTAATGGTGAATCTTGATTGATTGACAACGAGAACGTATTCGGAGAAAGAAAAACATGACACGAGATAGGCGGTGAAATTTTTTTGACTACGAAGTACTTGATTTATGGGATGGTTTTTGACTCTAAAGGTCCGCTAGTTTGTGGATAAAACTATTTATCTAAATTAAAGTTATCCGAAAATTTTTATCATTATCTTGTTTGATTCAATTATATATAAGAATGTAAAAAGTTACTCTTAAAAAGTTAATTTTTCATAAAAAAGACAATTCTACCATTATTCTTAATTAAATGAAAAAAAAGTAAATAAAAAAAATTAAAAGAGAAAAAAAATAGGTGGAGCGGCAGTAGGCGGCAGGCAATAGCAATTATCCTAGGTATGAATGTTCAAAAATTGATTTACTCTATATCATAAAAGGTACGTTCGTCTTTTAAAAAAAATGAGTGAATTATTATCTGGATAAAAAATTATCCCATTTTCTTCAAGCACAAAACTTATCTTTATTTTTTGCTTAAATTGTTATCCGGATAAAATGTATCCGAACATCAATTATGCCCAAATAGAATAAAACAAAGGTTATCCATTATCTTTAATCATTAACCATTTACCACACAAGTCCTAAAAAATCTAACACAAACACAAAATCGACAATGAGACAGCGATCATGGAGGGCTACCACGAACCGATATCGAGACAAGCCCTTGTATAGGGTTCCACACCTCAGCTTGATTCATTGAGAAAACCTAGCTAGGTTAGATAATTAAACATTGAAATGTAGAGTGATGATTATACTAATGACAAATTTTATTTAATACTTGATTTAATTTTGGGATTTGACTTTAAACCTAATAAGTCTATGTATTTTAATTCAAGCTTATGATCATGAAATCATAAATAAGTTATTATACATTTGTCCTTTGGCTTATGCTTCAATAAGAACAGAAATAGCTTTATGGAGTCACCACACCAACTATGTTCTTAAATAAATTGATATGCAGACAGTGCTTCTCCAAAGTGTGTGGTGTGTGTATAAGTGTGCTACACACACAAAGAATATATATAAATACATATATATTGATAATGGGAAAAAAAAAAAAAAATTACGAGGGAGACGTGTGACCTGACCTATAAAGAGAAGCACGAAGAGGGCATATGAGATATAGCAATATCTATATATATTCAGCTTTAATATTCTTATCCTTGCACGATGTCGTAGATAGAAAAGAATATGAATCTTGAATATTATATGAATTCTTGTGAAAGAGGATATGTATAATAAAACAGAGCCCACAAACTGATGATGTTATGATTTTAGGTTATATAGATGTCAATGTTGGATTTTAGGTCATGTGCATATGCCCTTTTTGATCTCTATTTAAAGCCACTAGTGATATAAAGAAAATGCAAAATATTGATGTCAAAAGGGACCTAAGCTTACCTACCAAAAATACTTTCTTTCCTGTACGATACGATCATCCAGTCGTACAATTTCCTCAAAAACTTATTTTATGAAATCTAAGCAACCTGAGACAGCCATATATACATGTGCTTGACTAGGAACCAGTCATATATAACAACCTAGCCAAAGACACAAACTTTGATAGTGAAAGCTGAATTCTGCATTAGGCAACACCTCAACTGCAGTCAGCTGTTCCTTTCATAAGCTACCTAGTATATATAATCCTAGTACTTGACATTTCACCTAGACAAGGTTGTTTTCAAATTCTCTGATTTAGTAAAGATGGTTAAGGAAAGTAAACCGACTGGAGGATTGGAATGGAGGATTAACGTCCCGAATGGAACTACTTCTAAAGTTTTAGTGCCTGAATCAAAGTCTCATTTCCGAGTTTGGAATGGATTACGTAGTATAATTGTGGGGTTCATTTCAAGAATTTGGAAGTTTTTTGAAAAGGCTTGGAGTTTAGCAGTTAGAGAGCCTAAGAAAGCTATTCATGGCCTTAAAGTAGGGATGGCTCTTTCTCTCGTCTCGCTCTTCTATTACATGAGGCCTTTGTATAATGGAGTTGGAGGGAATGCTATGTGGGCTGTTATGACTGTTGTTGTTGTATTCGAATACACTGTGGGTATGTATTCAAAATGTTATTGGTTAAATATATTTTCCTTTCTTCATTTGCTTCTTGTGCAAAATTATTATACTCATAGGGCATTTTTGGTGTACAGTTTTAGAAAGTACATGACATGCAAGATTTTAACTCATTCTTCCTTAATCTTTCCAGAATTGTCCTATCCAACCAACTAAATGTCCCCATAAGATACAAATTTAGAGTTTTTGATTGATCAAGTGCTCTTAATAATGCAGGTGCTACACTCTGTAAATGTGTGAATAGAGCTACTGGAACTTTCTTGGCCGGAGCACTAGGACTCGGCGTTCACTGGATTGCAATTCAGTCCGGAGAAAATTCGAACCCATAATTCTACAAGTCTCGGTTTTCCTCTTAGGTAGGTCAAATTTCTCCTTTTGTTGGTCCTTTCAACATTTTTTCAATCAGGGCGTCATCTGTTTTCAGGTTTAATTCCCACATGCATCAAAACACGAAAATATGTAGAAAAAAGAAAAGAAAACTTCAATCATGCAATTAGCAGTACCAATGTAAAAGTAATTTGTCGTCTATGAAATTTAACATCTTTGAGATATATATTATGGTTTACCTGTTGCTGAGAAATCATTTATTTTGCTTGCAGCTGCTGCCGCAACCTTTTCTCGATTCATTCCAGCCATAAAAGCACGATTCGACTATGGTGCCATGATTTTTATTCTCACATTTAGCCTTGTGTCAGTATCGGGCTATCGCGTGGATAAATTGTTCGAATTGGCTCACCATAGATTATCCACAATTGCCATAGGGACCTCCCTTTGCATCCTTACAGGCATGCTTTTCTGTCCTGTATGGGCAGGAAATGAACTTCATCATCTTATCACCAATAACATGGAAAAACTTGCTGCTTCCTTAGATGGTAAGACAGAAAAATTCACACATAAACAATGATTATAACAAAGCGATTTACTAAAAACGGATGTTAATATTATATATATATTTTTTTCGTAAAAACTCAGGATGTGTAGTAGAATACTTCGGAATCCATGCAAATGTAAATGCCAAGGGTGAAGATTCAGACAAAGTATTACAAGGTTACAAATGTGTGCTTAACTCAAAGGCTACAGAAGAAGTCATGGTATATTCCTGATTCATACAAACATTTCCTAACAAAACTTCAAAAATTTTAGTCTACTTTTCATGTATTTACTAAGGTATTAACTCTGCATCTCCACAGGCTAATTTTGCTAAGTGGGAGCCTGCACATGGACGCTTCAACTTTCGACATCCATGGAATGAGTACCTAAAAGTCGGGGCTTTTCTGCGTAAATGTGCTTACTGCATTGAGACTCTTAATGTTAGCACAAACTCAGACACAGAGGTAATTAACCTATTTGATGTGAAAAAGATATGGATTGCAACTACATCATTCATAAGATATACAATGCATGTTTGGTTTATAATATTGAATAAGACTGGACACATAATATATTAGTTTATTTTTTTCTTCCTTATTAGTGTCTTGTCCAGTTTTGTACAATACACCTTACCAAACAAGCCGACAATGCGTTAGTGTTTTGGTCCATAATATTCATATTTTTCGATGTTTTTGCAGGCACCCAATATCCTAAAGAAGCATTTCAGCAAGTTTTGCATGAGTTTAAGCTCTAGTTCCTCGGACGTGTTAAAAGAATTGGCAGTTATTATGAATACAATGACAAAATCGACAAAGATTGATCTCATGGTACACGAGATGAACAATGCAGTACAAGAACTTCAGTGTGCCCTGAAGTCCCTGTCGAAAGAACCAATTATTGGAGACTCCAAAAGTGGCATAGAAGAGGGAAACAAAAGTACTACCGTAGTACCTCTCATGGAGATTGTTCCAATAGTTTACATTTCCACATTGCTGATAGAAATTGCTGCAAGAATAGAAAAGAGTGTGGAGGCAGTAAATGAACTTGCCAACAAAGCAGAATTTGAACAAGAAAGTACAAAGAAGTCGAAAAAAATCCAAAACCAACAGAATCCAAATCAGCCTAGTCAAGGAAACCAAGAAGATTTGACAATAAAGACCCTTCAAAAGGTCTGAGGTCTCATCATTAGTGGTCTGTGATCATTTTTCGGCTTTGTAACTTCAGATACTGTACAGGACAGATGACAAACTAATTCTGAAGAAACTTCTAGAAAAATTGGGCTAATTACATATGGATTGTACTAATTAGCATCAAGATAACCGGGGGTGGGTGGGTGGGTGAGACCATTGTTCGGTAGAACTATGGATGAAATAAGGGAACAAAAGGAAATCCTAAATGTTCTAACTTTTGATGTGCGCTTCTCACCACCACGCAATTCTATTAGAAATTACTTCAATGCATTCTGCACTTCAGAATATCCAGATGAATTGTGTTATCAATCCAGTAGACAATTATAGAAAAAAGATACAGTAATTACTCAATTCCCAGAGATTTAAAGGCCTTATCGATTGGGAGCCAGGAGATAGTACATAAAGGAAAGGGAAGGACACAAACATCGGATCGGATATGATTGTAAAGTAAACAGACACTCAGAAATCTGAATCCTAAACATCCATATCTTGTCTAAATGCAGCTTAAATTCAATTTGTTTGCATGAAAAAATATTGTGGAATCTCTAGCCTAATACAAATCCATGTTGTAGATTCAGAGACATTTGTCGAATCCCTGGAAGGAAAGGATTACCATCCATTTTTTTCCTCAATCTGCAATCCACTCAAAACACAATCAAAAAAGATAAGTCTACAACATTTTTGGTAAACCAAGAACAGATTTTTATACAGAATTACATTTTAAAGATAGCAGAATTCCATGATAATTACTAATGTATCCATTTTTAGTAAAGTTAATCAAAACTGGGTGAAGAAACAAAAAGACAAACACAGACAGGGAAATAAACAGAAAAAAAAAAAAAAAAAAAAGAAGCACAATTAATGATTAAAATGGAAACAAATAGAAATAATCACAAATAAGAAAGTGCAAATAAAACCCACACAGCAGCTTTTTTCAGTGTATAAACTGTCATCACTTTTCTGCATGCACTTGAAAGAAAGCCAGCCTTGTTGCAAATCCTGATCAATGTAGTAAAAAAAAAACCACAAAGAATTAATCAAAGCCTGCAATTTTGCAAAACCTGATCAATTTCAGTAAAAACCCACAAAGAATTAATCAAAGCCTGTATTTTTGCAAATCTTGATCAATTTAGTAAAAACCCACAAGGAATCCATCGAAGCCTGCTTTTTTGCAAATCCTGATCAATTTCGGTAAAAACCCACAAAGAATTAATCAACTTTTTGCAAATGCTGATAAATTTTAGGAAAAAGAATTAGTACCATTTCATTTTGGTAAAAATCAGATTTTTGTAAATTTTGATAAAACTTACAAAAGTTGAGTTTGAAACGTTATAAAAAATTTGGGGAATTGTAGGTCCAATTCGTTATTATAGAACAAATATACACACTCCAACAATATACTAGCCAACACATACAATGCCTAGTCTACATAATTTACCATATTAGAAATGTTTGGCTAAGCTTATAAGTAAATAAAAAATGTTTTTAAATAAAATTTTTTACTTATTTTAAGTACAAATCTTAATACTCAAAATAAATAACTAAGATATATGACCGTTTTTAAAAATGACATCGTAAATACTTTTCTCTTAGAATACATCTTCTCTCTTTTTTCTTGTCCAAATTATTCGAATCCTTCAACCTCCCAAGACTTTATCCCATTTCATCTGTTTCTAATGAAAACAACCCAATAATCTTTTGTTCAAAAAATCATTTATTAGCCCCATTGCGCAAATCTGATTCATCACAAAAGAAAATGGTATTGATTTCTATGGTTCAAAAAGTATCCATTAATATTTTAACTTTTATAGCATGTTTGTATGCAAAAATTGAAGTCCAAGAAAATATTAAGAAAAATCTTGTTCTTCATACGGTCGGAGTTCAATTCTATCAAGTATTTTGTATAGTAAACATGCACTTACGTGCTGCTGAGTTTCCTTTGTTGGGTTTGGGATGTAATGGAAGAAAGTGTATGCCAACAAAATGGATGGTCCACTCAAAGGATGAGCAACTACTAACTAGAGTACTCGGAATTACAAGTAAATGCAGTAAAATGGACTCACTTTTGAACTAGGAATGTGCTCTCTCCAATATCTGACAACTGATGCATTTAAATATGCAATGTTTTAAACCAGATTTCATAGCAAAAGGTTTATTTGAATGAATTTTTCATTGAACCAAAATAAATAAAACCTAGAGCCCAGAAACTATATCCAAGCAAAGGAAGAGGTCTAATCCTCGCGCCACTGCTTTCGGCAAGTCTCCCTCTTGCATATGTAAAATGTTGTCATCGGTTCATCAGCTGACCGAATCTGCACTTGGTAGAAAGCAGCTTTCCCATGGTTGCATGCAGGACATGTTGCTGCACACAGAATTAACTCTAATTAACCTCCAAATCTATCCAAAGAAGGATCAAGAATAATATAGTATATAACTTGCTAAATTTCAACATCAGTAATTTCATGTGTCAACCCAGGGAAGTAGAAGTACACACCATGTCCACTGCTAACTGCTAAGTAAACTAAAAAAGACTTGTACATTATTCTAAATTAGAACCTTCGTGATCAATTGATCACCAATACACGTGTATTATTATCTTAGCAATGCATTCACAACTATGGTTACAATTGTACATAACATGTGAGATATGAATCTTAAAATTGTTGGCTAGTTAATCTTCATTGCCAGTGCTAGTGCATCGTATTTTGATGGAGAGAAATCAAAAGAAATCCAGAAGCCCATCACAAGTCATGATGACATTATCAATTCAGTAAGGGAGAATAACAAGCTAGAAAAAAATTCTCAAAATACCTCAGAAATGTGAACTCAGTAACACATGGGATGAAAATATAGGTAGTTTAGACTTTTTTGTGGTCTTAGACTTTTTTTCGCCGATTTCATTTATCAAACCATTTTGTTATTGATTTTTTCTAATAAAAAGTGAACACCATAGATGGTAATCTCAATCTCTGTTAAACTTATTAAGGCTCATGATCGTGCAGTCTTCAATGAAAAAATAATTGCCATCACTGACGACCAAGTTTCAAAAGACTCCACGAAGCAATATACAGTTTAAACAAAAACAATCACCAAAAGCGCATATCACATCATTACCAACCAAATTTGTCAAGAAACATGATTACCACTCTTTGCTCCAAGATTAAAAAAAGAAACAAAATAATCAATCAAATATGTCAAGAAAAACTTACTATCGGTTGTGGGTAAATTCTGCTGATCATTTTCAGAAAAGATGGGATCTATTGTTTTCTTAACCAAGCGCATCTGTCTCTTTATTTTTACCTGTTAAAATAGCACATAATACATGAGTAATTGCAAAAGGAATGAACTACAGACAATTCAGCATAAGATAAACCGAATTACCCGCTTCTCTATCTGACATACATATGGACATGTAGGGCAGAAAAATCTAGCAGAGTGTTGGGTATGAGGCAGCTCATACAGCAGCATATTCCCACAAGTTGGGCAAAATTCCATTTCCGCTCTAGCTCACTATAAACGAGGTAATTCAATGTTGTTTTCCTAGTTTTCACTGCATGTATATGGTGTAGGATTAATCTATAGAACGAAAAAAGAAAAATATCATTGATGATTAAAAATTTTCCAACTTTAATTAAATAGCAGTATTATCGAACAATTGTAATTGTAACGTGATTGAGTAATAAGAATCAAAGCCCATAAAAAAGCTAATCAACCATAAAACAAGCACTTCACAAAGAATACAATTTAACCCAGATTTCATTGTTCAATCAATTCAAAAATTTTAGTTTGCAAAAGCATGAAACTAATAAGCAAACTAGAATTTTAACAAACATCTTGCAGACATAAATTTGAAAGCAAGAATTGCAAAATTCTTACATCAATATATAGCAAAAATTTGAGCATAATCTTCTCTCTCTTAAATTAACTTTAATTTAGCAAAACAGCCATAAAGATACATGCCTGTCCAACAATCTGAGGGTGGAATTGAAGAAATAGGGTTTAGTGAGACATTTAGACCTAAAGCCCCAATTCTAATCAACATCAAAGTATTGTTTAAAGCACCAATTCTTCAAAAATACATAATCATTAAAGGTTATATTTTACATATTACATTATTATTAAAGGAGTCATAAGATGGTCTAAACAATATTTTGTTGTTTATTTAGTTAGAAGTGTTAAAAAGGTATTTTAGATATTACAATATTATTAAAGAAGTCGATGGAAGAAAGTTCACAATGGTATTTTAGACATTACCACTATTATTTATAGTAATATATGAAAGAAAAGTGATCAAGGGAGAATATGTCATTCAAAACTTGAAATAAGGGAGGTTTGTGTAATTTTTAAAAATAGGAGATGTATCTGATTTTGTCAAAGCCCTCAAGGAAGGTCTCTATAATTTGTCCTTTATTTTTTCTCTTATATTTAAGTAAAGTGTCAGTTATGCATTTTCATTTCTTTTAGAAATGGCCTTCTTCTTTTATTTGTTGTCGTGGCCATATTTAATAGTTTCTCAAAAAGTAAATATGATTGTTATTACTAATAAAATGAACTTATACGATCTCGCTTCTGCTAAAATAAGTCCAATAATGGCTCATCTTTTCACAAGACAAATCAAATTACATCAAATTAATGAGCTAAAGTATTTATGGGAGTGGGTTCTATTAAGACAAATCAAATTGCATCCTAAAAAATCATTAGCTAAAGTATTTATGGGAGTGATACATAGAAACGACAATAAGAAGTGATCGACTATGATTTTCGAAATTACATACCGATATTGTTTTGTTTCAATAATAATGATTACGTGTCTCAAATATTTTGATTGTGTCATCCTTGGTTCTCTTAATTAAGTTACTTAATTAACCAGTCATCGATTCACGTTGGGATTATAGTTAAACATGAGAAATCTTAGCCTTATGCATCAATTTTATGTCATTTGGCTTTGTTACTAGATTATCAGGCCTAATATGACCGAAGAGATTTTCTTACCATCCCTAATAACATGAAGTTCTAGGTCTTACGTAGGGATGGGCGTGGATCGGGTTGGATTGGTAGTCTGACAACGACAACCCAACCCCAACCCCATCCCCAACCCCAACCCCAAACCGAACCAAGACAACCTGAATAATATTTGGTCGTCAATTTTTTTTAGAAAACTCATGAGCCCAAATCAAGGCACCCAGACTTCTCTTTTAATACATACCATCTGTTTTCCAATGCACACCCTCTGTTTTCCCCAAATTATTTAATATGTTAACTTTAAATCCATTTCTAATCACAAGATTTAATGTGTTAACTTTCAATAAAGGCAATACTTCCAACCAAAATAGTTAGAACTCAATTAGCAGCATCCAGCAGGTTTTAGAAGAAATTAAAATTTGCAAACATCTATTTTATCTTGAACACTTGTTTCACCAATATTTTGCTCTTTACTCGAAAATATAGATTTCCGTTAAAAATATTTTTCTCCATGACCGTTACAAAATCAAATTCAACAAATACATAAATCAAATTTCACAATCAGCATTAAAGGCAAATTCCACAATCAACAAATACATGAATCAATGGCTAAAGTCTAAAGTCAAAACAGTAATGCCCAAAAGCAAATTGGACATTGAATGGCAGAAGCAGTGGCGCCTTGGCGGAAAAGATTAAAGCCCTAATACAATAGCATTTACTTTTAGCATTATATTTATCATTTAAGACAGAACTCCCAGCTATCACATTATATTTATGGCAGAAGCAGTAAAGCACTAAAGCCCTAATACAATGGCAGAACTTCCAGCATTAAAGTTGAGGGAAAAATAAGTAAAACAAGCAACTTACCTTCTGATTGTTAAGTGAGAGAGAGATTAATGTGTTAGACGTTAATCAATGGGCTCACGATCACGGATAAGCTTCGTCGTCGTTGATGTCTTGCGTCGCACTGTGTGTTAGACTGTGAGTAAGAGAGAGATGAAAGTGTTGAGTTTGTGGAATCCTCTTGGGATTTGGCCTTGGGGAATTTGGAATTGGGTCGAGGGGTGGTGGGCTTCGGGGTTTGGGTTTGGGCTATTGTCTTGGGTATGAGTGAATTAGTCATTAGTAATATTTAGTGTATTTAATTTTTTTTTAAATATAAAAAGAAATCGAGTCGGATTGGGTTGGATTTTCAAACCCCACCTTGATTGCTGTTTTGAAAAAAAAATAAAAAATTGAGATTAAGACATGGAAAATTGACCGGTGTGAATGTCCACCCCTATAGTCTTACGGAACATGAGCATAGAAATTATATTTCTTGTGATGAATAATGTTATTCATAATGATTCATTTCATCGATAGTTATCTTTACATAAGATTACTCAAATGGATGAATTATTTACTCCAACTAAGTAATGTATTTATAACCATTTATGAATAATCATCCAATTGAAAGAATGAATAATTCATGAGTATTATAAATAAAGATTACTCATCATTCTAAATTAACAAAGAGAAAATAATATATCTCAAATGAAAATAGAAAATGAAAAATTCATTATACGATTTTAATGTTAGAGTCAATAAATCTAGTACGATTCCAAGTTTGTCGACATTAAACAACGAATATTTACGTGGGAAAATATACATTATTCCTTCTAAATTGTTGTATACATCTTCAAGCATCTAAAATCTCAGTTTTATGGAAAAACGTCATGTCATTTGGTGGTGTTACTAGATCAAGCCCTAATATGCCTAAAAAGATTTTCATTTATTTCATATCAAAATTAAAGTTCATGTTTGGCTGGAGTAAAAAAAAAAAAGTAACTTAAGAAAAATAATTAAAGTTGAAAATATGTAGTTTTTTTCTATGTATTACCTTTCTATGATCAAGTGCATGCTGCAATGCCCAATTCTAGCTGTGCTCTTTTTCTTCCTCTCAGGTATTCAATTGTCTAGTGATAGAACACCAGGAGCGATGCATTTTAAATAATCTAAATTCGAGAATTGAAAAAAGTAAGGGTGAGGGACTGAGGGTGGATGGGAAATGGGGAATTGGGCCAAGATTTTTATTGGGTCAGATTGACGTTTGTTCGATTGGCTCATTGGGCTAATTGTACCCGGCCAAATAGATTTGGTTTTTTATTGGACAGGCCCATCCCGACCAAGAATCTGGATTATTTGGATTAACTCGCTGGACCGACCCATTTTTCCATATCTAGTTTTAGGTAATGGTTTGACTAATTCTCTCTATTGTTTGATTTTAAGGTTTGAATAAAAACTTCATTTGACGCTTGCAAATCAATGTATTGCTATCCATGTGCTGAAGTTGTTATCTTATGATTATGAGTCCGTTTAGTAGAGTTTATAAACTAGTTTATTTGATCAAAAATGATTTATTTGACAAAAAAAATTGCTTTGGTAGTCGTCATTTTTTACCATTTTTGGTCAAATAAAACTAGTTTATAATCTCTACCAAACGTACACATATGTTTTTGTTGCAATTCATTAATGTTTTGTTGTTAACATCAAAATATTGAATATTTTTCTATATATGTATTTCAACTTACTCTTTGTTCCAAACCTGTCTCCATAATGTCACTTTGAAACAACGGTGGACTGAAATCCTATGATTTTTCTTTTTAAATCTTTTTTTCAATTTTGATAGGCCGATGAAGAACCATAATTTCATCGCCTTGTGTTCAAGTGTTTTGTTTTTGGTTTCTAATTGAATTCCGTCTTCAATTTAGCTTATGAAATTGAAAATTAAAAATAGAATATTAGAGATATGTCAGTCTAACTTTAGTTTAACATCTATGTTAAATTATTCGTCTGTCACTTATTAGAAAAAGACAATGTGACTTGACAAATTTGTTCTTTTTTGAATTTTTTATAAAGTTGGGATACAATTTTCTTGAAAAACCCAAGTATATAATATTTATTGCGCTCGTTGGTATCATTTTAAAACCGGGTTAAAAATCGAATTGGTCCATGAACTTTGGAGTTTGTTCTAACTTCATCCCAAACTCAAAAATTGTTCCAAATCAGCCATCCAACTTTTATATTGATTTTCCAATAATTTCCATACATCCTTATGGCAAGATCCATTAAAGATTAATGTTAAATTATATGCTGTACATGAACTCTAATTTATATTTATATATATTTATTAATACCAAATCTAAATTTATATTCGTACATTTTTTACATTATCTAATTGAGTTGAACTTTATATTCATTCATTTTTTTTTTCTTGATAAAATTATTTATTATTCAGATCTTAATTTCCTTGCTGTTGCCTACTCAAATAAAATCTGAAAATCTGGCATAATTAATAAATTTACTGTTGATGATAAATATAAACACACTTTGCTAAATAATTCGCCGCTCCCTTGGGACGCCTTTCAAGCACACGCCCGCCTTTGTCGGTCCGCCCGCCTTATCGGTCCGCCCGCTGGCTATTCTCATATGCCCGCTCCAAAGAAGCGGAGACAACCATAACCTCACATCGCCATCTAACCAATTAGACGGTGATCTATAAAACGGAAGCTACCATCGTCTGCTGGGAATGTGAAACACCGGTTGAGAGAGGTGAAACGTCCCTAATTAATTCCTCATAAAGAGGGAAGATGAAAAGACACCCACAATTAATAACCGTTGAAGGTTACATCGCCTAGGTCATTCCTATAAATAGGAGACCAACCCCCGTGTAAAATGACAACACACAACTCTAATACATTCTATATCGCTATTTAGCACAAGTATTCTAATCACATCTCGATTATCACATCGGAGTGGCCACACGGGAAAAAAGCCCCGCCACCTTTTGCAGATCTCCACCACCGCCGCCGCCGTGCTCGGAGGAGGAGAAAATCAACTATCATCAATTGGCGCGAAATGCATGGGAAACGCACAAGAAGCTATGGCTCGAACCGTAAGAGCTAGGAATATAATTGCTCGACCGGCCCGTCGGGGATGTAGGCACCGAGTCAACGCCGCCACTAATCACCCACATCAAGAGTTTGCCTCGCCGCTCAACTCGCGGCACTACAAGCTCAAGTGATGGTCTTAACGGCTCGCTCCAAGATCGGAACGCTGCGGTTTCTCATCTACCACGTGGTCCCAAACCTGCCGGGTGGGATCTTCACTACTGGGGGCTCGCCTGTGGTCTTAGCCTCCACCGATAGGGCCATTACCGCTTGAGGCTCCTCTCCATATTCCTAAATTTCCAAAGAATAGAAACATCACAACGGCAGCAGCAGCTCATTGCGAGCTCCAGTTCTTTAGCTCCACCTTTCGCACCCCACTTCTATTCACCGACATCCGCCCAAATCTATACCGGGGCAACCATCATGGATGCCCACACCCACGCCTGGTTGAGACACCAAAGATTAAGTTGGGAACACAGATTAGAAGAATTGATGGATCGCAAAATAGCCGAGGCTTTGTCCAACAAAAGTAATAGGCAACAATCCATGGTGTTGGAAGAAGACCCCTTTCCCTAGAAATAATGGCGGGCCCCTTGCCACGAGACTTCAAACACCAAAGATGGAGAAATACGACGGGTCCTCCGATCCGTCGATCACCTCGTGTCTTTTGTTGACTTGATGAGGTTACAAGCCACCCCGATGCAATTATGTGTAGGGCTTTCCCACCGACGCTTAAACGGGAGGCCTGTGGACCGGGTGGCCACCCTCCCCCAAAATCAATCCGTACATTTGACGAGTTTTCTAAAATTTTACTACACACTTTGCCAAGACAAACGTGTTAAGAAAATCGCTATCGGTCGACCGAAAGTGGCACAGGCAAGGATGAACAGCTGAAAAATTTCATTGCCCAGTTCAATAGAGCCGCACTAGGAATCAAAGAACTACAGATGTCTACTGTAGTCACTGCCATGATGAGTGGAACTCGAAATCGTCATTTTAAGATGTCACTCTCCAAAAACCCGCCAAGTACTATGCATGAGTTACTCAGGAGAGGAGAAAAGTATGTGGATGTGAAGAAGCATATCTCATTACAAAAGGTATGAAAAATCGAAGTGAGCCTCGAGTCTAACAAAAGAAATATTCCAAGTGAGTTCAAACCTCAAGATAATAGAAGCGGGACACCCAAGATGAGACAATGTGACCTTGCCTCATCTTAAAAAAAAAAAAAAAAAAAAAAAAAAAATTTTTTAGAGGTCACAGCGGTGGGCGACCTCGCCCAGAGAAGTGACCTCCTCTCATCTTTTTTAAAAAAAAAAAAAAAATTTTTTGAGAGGTCACGGTAGGCGGGGGGTGACCTCGCCCCAGCGGGTGGGCGACCTCACCTGTGAGAAGTGACCTCCTCTCATCTTTTTAAAAAAAAAAAAAAAAAAAAAAATATTTTGAGAGTTCACAGTGCGGGTGGGGTGACCTCGCCCAGCAAGGCAAGCGACCTCGCCAGGAGAAGTGACATCCTCTCATCTTTTTAAAAAAAAAAAAAAAAAAAATTTTTTTTAGAGGTCACAGTGGGTGGGGTGACCTCGCCTCGCCCAGGTGAGTGGCGACCTCCCAGGAGAGGTGACCTCCTCTCATCTTTAAAAAAAAAAAAAAAAAAAAAAAAAAAATTTGAGATTTGAGAGGTGGACAGGCGGGCGACCTCGCCAAAGTGGGTGACCTCGCCCAAACTAAAAAAAAAAAAAAAAAGGTGAGACGATTTCTACTTCCCATTGACAAACGGTTTATGAAAAGTAGTCTATGGGAAGTAGAGAGCTTATAAGGCCGTAAACAAGGCCAAGTTCACCGCTTATGTCGGAGAAAGCAGGCGATGAGCCCTGTCCAAAAATCAAGGCGACGAGCCCCTATCCAAACATGTTGGCGATGAGCCAATGTTTAAAAATCAAGGCGATGAGCCTATGTTTAAAAATTAGGGCGACGAGCCCTCGTCCGTAAAAAAACAAGGCGATGAGCCTATGTTTAAAAATCAAGGCGATGAGCATATGTTTAAAAATCAAGGCGATAAGCCTGTGTTTAAAAATTAGGGCGATGAGCCTCATGTCAAAAAACAAGGCGATGAGCCTATGTTTAAAAATCAAGGCCATGAGTATGAGAGAAAAAGCAGGCGATGAGCCTCGTCAAAAACAAAGCGATAAGCCTATGTTTAAAAATTAAAGCGATTAGCTTCTATCCGAAAAAGTTAGAAAATAGCAGTGCGGTAGAATATTTCTACTTCCATTGACACAGCTTTATGAAAAGTAGTCTATGGGAAGTAGAGAGGCTTATGATGATAAATATAAACACACTTTGCTAAATGACCGCTGCTCCTCTTGGGACGCTTTGCACTGAAGCACCGCCCGCCTTGTCGGTCCGCGCCCACCTTATCGGTCCGCCGCTGGCTATTCTCATATGCCCCGCCCAAAGCGGAGACAACCATAACTCCGTCTCGCCATCTAACCAATTAGACAGTGATCTATAAAACGGAAGCTACCATCGTCCGTTGGGAATGTGAAACACCAGCGGTTGAGAGAGATGAAACGTCCCTAATTAATTCCTCATAAAGAGGGAAGATGAAAAGGCACCCACAATTAATAACCGTTGAAGGTTACATCAGCAGGTCATTCCTATAAATAGGAGACCAACCCCCCAGGTAAAATGACAACACACAACTCTAATACATTCTATACTGCTATTTAGCACAAGTATTCTAATCACATACCGATTATCACACCGAGTGGCCACGGGGAAAAAGCCCGCCACCTTTTTTGAGATCTCCACCACCATCGCCGCCGCAGTGTTTCTGGAGGAGGAGAAAATCAACTATCATCACCTGTGAATAACAAATAAATAAAAACTAATTAGTACTACAACATAAATTGTTAATTAAATATTAATAAATATTTTGCCTTGACTTGGATACAGTTCAATTTCAGTTTTTTTTTTTTTTTTAAATTCCAAATAAAATTAATAGGAGAAACTGATATGCCTCAGATGAAAATAAAAGACAAGAAACTGATATACCGAGATGAAAATAAAAATAAAAGACAAAAAGTTTCATAACTAGTAATGATACTGCAAGTTTCCAAAAATTAATAGTGATGGCAACGGGCAGATCAGGACGGATAGGCCTGATTCAAATCCACCTGCAATAATTGTAGGAGATCTAAATTTGCCCCGCGATCCGCCATTTTTCGGGGCGGATCGGAGCGGATCAGAGTCCTGATCCGTATACTGATCCGTTTTTTTTTTTTTTTTTTTTTGCATTCGAAAAATTTAAAATATATTGAAACAAGCTTTACTATTATACTATAGAGTTTAAACAATATTCTAAAATACATTGACTACTTAATTAAATGTCCAAAAGAAACGACATCAATTACTTAATTAAAAATTGAATACTCCAAAATACACAATAAAAAAATAAACAAACAAATTGTTTATCATCTCATCTTCATAACTTCATGGAATCAAGAACCTAGGTATAGGAATTAAGAAATTTGAAATTGCAATTGCAGCTCTTGCCCCAAATTTTTTATCTTATTATAATTTAATCTTTTTTTAAAAAAAAATACGGGCGGATCGGATTGGGGGATTGGATCCGGGAGATCCGTGGCGGATCACGGATATCCGTCCCAATCCGTCCGTCGATCCGTAGATCGGTATTTTTTATTTCCCATTCGAATCGGGGTATCCATCGAGTTCGGGACGGATCGGGTATTTTTGCCATCTCCAAAAATTAACCTTAAATTATGTTTAGCCTTTTCATGCATGCGCGTTTAAGAAAAATATGACAAGTTTGTTGGCTTCTACGCCACGGAGATGATACTAGCGCCACTGCCACTCCCACTATCGTCACCGCTATTTCCCTTAGTGCTACTGTTGCTGCCGTCAAGATTATTACCACCACCACTACTGCTTGCACCATCACCCTGGGTGAGACTTTTTTCTGCTTTCTTGATATTGAAAGCCAAATGGAATTGAGAATTTTCTCGATAGCCCCAGAGTTGAATCCAATCGTCTTCCTTCAATTGGTTATCACTAACCAGTTTCTTCCATTGTGATTTCAAAACAACCATTGATATGCTGTGCCACCTCTTCAAGTGCAACGTGTGGTAATCACCTTTGGGATCAATGGTGAGAACCTCAACACCATCTATAACACTGTCAACTTGATTTCTTTCGACATCAGTCAAGAACCCCATCAATTTTTCTGGTTTGTCTCTACGAGAGAGAAAGAGCCGATTCTGATTCGGTTTAACATCAGAATTCGTAAGCCTTTTCTGGTACAAGAAAATGGGCAGAGTCCCTCCATTCCATTGTATATGTTGCAAGATTCTAGGAGAAAGCAGTTCGGGACAACTAATTTCTCCATTGCCCCTTGATTTTCTATTTTTCTCAACAGGAGTTAATGAGGATTGTGGCATATTTTGGGTTGAATAAGAAACAATGGCATGATTGGATTCTTGCATGATGAGTCTTTTATTGGGTAGGAGAATTGATTGAGGGTTAATAACGTGTAAGGGTCTTTTGAGATTAGGGTTTGAGTGAGGTGTTTCATGGATTTGAGGATGGAGTAGTGAATTGTGATGAATATTTTCATCAGCTGATATGTCAACACCAAATAGCCATACCTTTTTGTGGGTTTGAGGAGGAGGAAGAGGTGGTGGTAATAGTGGTTGAAGAAGATCATCAAATAGGCTAAGAGAAACCACATTCTTCTTAGTTGGAACTTGATTAACAGGAAGATCATTATTAGCATCATCATCATCAAACTCCATACTCAAGGAAACATTCTTCTTCATTGTAGACAATGGAAGCTTCTCTCTATATCTATGTATCTATCTCCTTTTCTCTCGTTTAAAGTATGAATTTGTTTGTGAAAAACAGAATGGTGCGTATGGCATTGTTATATACATATGTATGCTACTATTCGATTCCAATTAGAAATAGGAAATGTACAGAAGTCATTATGGTTTCAGGATATTGCTAGGATTTTATAATGTTTTAAAAACCGACCCGAGCGTCGACCCGAAAAAGTGAAAGGATCAAGGGTTAAAGGGTCGAACCAAGGTTGACCCAGTGATTTTTAAAAAATTACAAAAATTACAAAAAAATAAAAAAATGAAAAATAAGTTTTTGAAAATCACAAAAAATGCTCAAAAGCAATTTTTTTGGTTTTTCATTCTTTTAATCCATTTCGTGTAATGAGAGAGATGAATTTCAATGGTCAGTTACAATTAATTGTGGAAAGAAATGATTTTTAAAATCAATAAAACTGGAAACGGGTTTCTCAAAATTGGGGGGTCAACGAGTTTTTGAACGAGTTTTTAAATAGAGGATTTTTCTACATAACCAGCCCGATTTTGGGACCGGTTCCCGTTTTATTGGTTGAACTGGCCGGGCCGAGCCGGTTCTGATAACACTAGATTTTAATAATAATGTTTGTTAACATGGTTCAATGCTACCTCTTTTCAATTTGCTGAAAATTAATCTAAATTTGAAATTATGGAAACAACCTGCTCTGACCACTCTATATATTATCAGATAAATATGCTTACTTTTGCCATTTGTTTATGTTTTTGGCGCAATTCATTGTTTTGCTAGTATTATTGTCTTTTTGGATAATTAAATAAAAACTAATTAGTAGTACAATATATATTATTATTAAATATTAACAAATTTTTATTTTTTTTTATTTTTATAATTCAAAATAAAATAAGTGCTGCAAATTTGACTAAGCCCATGTATGACAAAACTTCGATAAAAATAAAATCATTTTTTCTTGCCTCGAAGAAAACAAAAAGACTCTAAAGGCCAGCCAGACCTAGAGGAGCTTATAAAATTCCACATAAACTGGTGAAACTTATATTTCATGGAACTTATAACTTTTATCAACTTTTCAACCAAACATTATATCAACTTTTATCGAACGCTTTGTCAAACAAATCCCAAGTCAATTAGATGAATAATTAGTTTGATTTGCTCAGTAAAAATTTGGATGCTAAGCACTGTGGATATCGAGGAGATCAATGTAGGATTGTTGAATTATCAGCCATCTTGGTTCTTGTTGTTGACAATTGAGTTTCCTAACTTGAGTACGCTAAAAGAGGAGCGGCTGCGATTAATAAAAAAAAATCGTTTGAAAGATTACCTTTAGATTAAGTTATATATAGAAATTTAGAAAGTACTATATAAGTGAAGTTGTGAGGTAAATGGGACCGACGTGAATAGGGATTGATGGTTAGAGACATTGATATGTACCACTTAATTGCATAATTTTATCCAAGTGCCAAGTAATGCTTGGAGCTATTCACGAACATATGAAGAATCGAACATGGACCGGGTTAAATTATTGTGATATCAATATTTGGATATTTTCTTTTGAGTGAAATACTTGGCTACTATTTTTGTTGGTTCTTTGTTTTTTACATAGTCGTTTTATTTTTTATTTTTTTGCTTCAAACTTGTAAAGATTCAAGTTTGAAAAGATTTAACAAAGTATACTTATCTTGGTAGTGGTGGAGCCAGACAATTTGAGTTGAGGGTTACCAAATTAACGTGCAAAAAAATTGAAACAACATAATGATTTTTTTTTTTTTTTTTTACAAATGTTCCTTACGAGTTGTCATACTTTTTTTTTTAATACACTGTGCTATACACAAATAGAAAAACAAACTCACCCGTACTATTGATTGACCTAATTTCGCATCAATATGTTGGTTTTTTTTTTAAACATATAACTTAGACTACTAATGTGTAATGTCTAACTCTTATTGTTCACGTTGCCTTCTACAAAAAGATATGACCACAAAAGAAGAAGAAAAAATATCAAACTCTTATTGTTCACGTTGCTTTCTACAAAATTATCCTCCAAAATAGGAAGACCCGGTACACAAATGATATTAAATATTACTCAAGCTCAAAAGAAAAAAGAAAAAAGAAAAAAAAATCAATTGAACACAATATGCATTCCCAGCAAAATGCTTTTATTAATTTTTATTTATAAAAAAAATGACTTATTTTTAGTATTACCTTAACCTTAAAGAATTACCAATGGAGTGACGAGCATGAAATTTGTCCCATGCTTCAGGGTCTTGTACGTTGCCTTGATTTTTTCGGTGGTCTAGCAATTGAAGATTTTATGGTAAAATTTAGGAATTGGATTTAAAAATTTGGAAAAAATTAATATAGGGTGATTGTTGAGTGAATTGATAGAAAATTGTAAATATTGGAATGTCGTAATCTAACTTATGCTTTACTCAATGTAGAAAACGGAGAAGAAAAATGTAAGATTCAGATTTCAAATGGGTGAACGTGCACTGAAATTAAGAAATGAGTCAATCATTTGTAATTTTGTATTATAAATTTTATTAGGCCAATGAGTCTAATTGCCTTTCATTAAATTCATATTGGGTCAATGAGTCCAATTGCTATTCATTAAATTAATATGTCAAATTTAAATTGCATATTAAAAAAAAAATCTCTAAAAGTTGGATGGTCCAGGTCTCCCAAGCAGTGGCGGACCTATTCAAGGACCAGTGGGGGCAGGCCCTGCCCCTGGTTTTCATTAATTTTTCCCCCTTTCACGGCCCAATTTCATCTTAAACCCCTATGGTTTTAATTTTTTTTCAAAACCCAACCCTAATAAAATAATATGAACTTATTATCGTTATTGATTTATTTAAAATTATTTTTTACGTAATTCCGTATGTCTCTACTGAACTATAATTCTGAGTCCGCCCCTACTCCCAAGGGATCCTCCAAGCTCCGCCAGTGTCTTGGCTCTTTAACGCGGGCTTTTTGATTGTCTTTCGAGTGTTTTCAATTCTATTCTTATTTATTTTAGTTTATTTTCATGATTATAAGAGATTTTCGAAACTAAACCTACATTGGTGAAATTGGAAAAAAAAAAAAATCAAAGAGACAAAAGAAGGTTTGAAGTGGACATCAAAAGAAAATAGAAATTCAAGCCTTTGTGCCGAACATATATATGGCAAATTAGAGCGCCACGTTTTTTACGAAGATCTCCACAAGCATATGATATACCATTACAAAGCTTGTCTTAGTAGTAAAATAACACATTATAAATTATGAATATTGATCGTCAAATTTATTCAAGTACTGTAAATTGAGGATAAAATAGAAAAATAGAGTTGATGAATCCTAGTACCTTCATCAATTTGATTTTTTCTCCAAAAATCGTCAAAGTATACTAATTGGTAAGATCATGTCATCTTCCGATGTGGGATACACTTCCCAACTTGCTACAATATCCAATTTCTACTTTCAAGGTGTCAAATTTTGCTACTAATTTCTCATTCATTCGAAAATAGTTTTGTGAAACCATATGTACCACGAACATCTACTCACGGAGTAGAATGCATTCGACTATAAATTTATAATAATCGGTTATCGGGATTCACCCGAATATTTGGTCAAAAATTGGTCAAACCAATTTATAAACAACTTATTTCAACATTGCGTTCGTTCATCTCATAATGAAATAAAAGTTTGAAAGGATAGTCTTTAATTCACGATTGGTCGTAACTTGTGTATCACCACCTCCCACTTATCCTACACAACGGATCAAGGATATTCACTACAAGAAAAATAGCCTTTAACAACATCTAAATAACAACATTCTTTAATTGTGTGTTGCTAAAAAGGGTTTATCGCAACATGCCGTAAATGTATGTTGCCATTGGTTAACTCAATTGAGATTTAGCAACAGTATTTAAACGAACGTTACCAATGTATCATTTTGCAACGTTCATAGTATGTTGCACATTTTTTTTAAATATTTCATAATTTCACAACGGACCACGATCGTTGTCAAAAAATAGTGTATTTGGCAATGTTCATGCATGTTGCTAAAATATATATGTTAGTGCCTTTCGCAACGTTCACCATCTATTGCAAATAATAGCTTCTTTGCCAACGACCATCGCGCGTTGTTAAAACATTAGCTTTTAGCAATAAATATAGCCCGTTGGTAAAAATAATAGAGGGCGTTGCTATTCTTTTATTTAATCCCTTTTAAATAATTGTATATAATTCAGCCCATTAAGTAAAATGCCCAACCCGCCAAATCTGATTTTCGCTCCAAATACGTTTTCATTCCTCTGCTTCAATACATTCAACCTAGATTTGGATTTCCTGCTTCAATACGTTCAAGGATTTCCTTTCTCTGCTTCAATACGGTAATTATCAACGATTTGGATTTCCTTTCTTTGCTTCAATACGTAAACCTATTATCAAAGATTTCCAAATCGTTTAGGCTCAGTTTTTAGCGTGGAGCAACTTGTTCATCAATCTACCAGAGACAAATTCTTCCTGGAGTTTCGGACCATCACCAATATCATACAGGTATGTGAATCGAATTCCATGATTGGGTATAGCTTTGGGTGAAACTGAAAATGCACAGAATCACAATTCATGTGATTTAAACTTTTCCCCTGTTTGTGTTTGATGTTAAATTACGAATTGATGTGCACATTATCATAATCATTAATTGAAAAAGTAGATTTAGCTGATAAATATGCTCCCTACTACTGTAAATATGAGTTTGGTTTAGCTCAAAAACGAAGAGATGTATTACACATCTTTTCTCTCTCCCTTCCTTCCTTCTTAAATTCTCTGTTTTATTTGTACATTTTATGTGAAAAAATAAAAAAAAAAATGAGATAGAAGCAATTGTGAAATGCTAATATGCTAGAGATAGAGGAATAAAATGTACTGATGTAGATCAATATTTCTCTGTGATGCGTGGATAATTGTGATAGAAGCTCAATCCAACTTAAGTCCCAAGTTAAAGGTGACTGGATCATATCTCAAATAGATGGATGGAGAAAAGAAAGATATCAGGAGAAAGTATCTGTGGTTCCTAAGTCATACTCTACTTTGTTTGCGGCTAACAATTTTAGTGCATTGTTTATTAATTAGCTCTGTTTTTTCCTAAAGATTTCCTTTGGTATCCTTAAGGAGTATCTGTTAGGTCTTTATAATTTTTTTGTATTTGATTAGAGCAACGATCGTAGACAATGAGTGTCAAATTGGTTACAAAGATGATAAAGATTTGGGATGTTGGAGGAGACGTGTTTTTCAAAATATTACCCTTCCTCTTTCAGTCCTAAACTTGGTAGGCCATTGGATCTAATGCTTACGGATGAAGAAAGGTTAAGAAACTGATGTCGAAGAAAGATTTGTAAGAAAATTCAAGGTTTGTCTACATCATAGCTCCATGTCATTGGCAACAATTAAGAGAGAATAAAGCTTTGGGAGGGACTAGCAATTGGTCCAGTCACATTTTAAGAAAATGAAGGGATGCAATAGTTTGTTTGATTGGTGTGGTCCAGTCAAAATCTCTATGTTTATTATCATTCAATAATATTTTCCTTGTAGTAAACACATATATAAGTTTTCTCATGGTCAAGAACTTTTGTGTCATTTCTTTAGAAATTTCTCACTTTTATGTTTGAGCCTAAACTTTGGAGTACTTATTTCACTATATGTACTCAGATGCTGAATATTGTGCTTGTTTGCTAACTCATTTAATTTCTTGTACGCTTTTTGCCTTGTTGCTAGATAGTATCAGTGCCTTTAAAAAGTTATAAGGGTTCCATCCTGTGTTCATCTTCTTTCTAATGTGTTCCATCCTGGGTTTTGTCTAATTGTATCTTTGAGACTGGACACTAAGCATCACTTGAACACAAGGGTGCACCTATTTGTAAGGGATTTTCTGAAGCCCAGAAAATTAGTGCTTGGGGTAGATTCCTGGTCCTTGAACATGAGGGTGTGCCTCTTCTATTAACTACAACTTTTCGTAAAAGTGGTTGGGTCGTCACGTGACACGTGGTATATTTTAGTCTTTAATTGAATGATTTCAGTTTTACTGATAGTTGTAAAAGTATATGTTTTTCTGGGCATTGTGAACAGATCTTTAGGACAAAAGTCCATTAATCCCTTCATTATCCTCTTATGTATGCATACGTGGATTCGTCTCTTCTTTTCCGCTTGCTTTTATATAAGAGAGCTCTGCATTAAGCTTTCTCTTCAACTCACATTGTTTTCATTTGCTCTGCATTCCAAATATAGATACCTTGTGTATATATATAGAGAGATAGAGAGTGAGAAAGCAAGAAAAAATTGAGCAACAATGGCAGTTTCTTTCAGAAATATCATTGTTCATTGCTGAGTGTTCTGCTCTTTGTCCACGTAATTGCTGTGAGAGAAAGGTATTCGATTGCTTCTTCACATTGGCTGAAACTGTGTCGTTTGTCTTTTACGAGTTCAAACCGTCTGCAAAATTCCTCTGCTTATAGCGAAGATGAAGTTTTTCCGTTTACCATATTCAATTTTCAATCCTGGAAAATTTAATTGATTTTAATCAATCATCTCTTTATTTTTGAACTATAAAATGCTTATCTGTTGATCATATTTTTAATCAGCAATAAGATACACCGTGTATTTTGCCATAGTTTTATACCAAGCCTAATGCTTCAAAATTGATGCTATCTTGTAAGGTTCTCATAGCCTTTAATCAACATGTTGTGACATAAATCACTAACATCCATTCATTTTGTACTTTATAATTGATTCATCTATGTGTTGGATTATTTATCTCTATAATGAGCTACATATTAAATTACAATTATATGGGCTATCTAATTAATAGGACCTAGAGACATCTAAACTGAGTACGGGCTTTGTAATGTGTAGAGACCAGATCCTAGTCCAATTAGAATTAATGGACTTCTAATTGGACTAGGGTATACAGAATACGGTAAATTCAGGGCCGGCCACTGTTTTTGCACTTATGGACTCTAAAGTCATATGCTTAAAACTTAATTCAGTTAAAGTCACGTTTTAGAGCATTCCATCCCATTGCCAATAAAGCGACAAGTAAATGAATTTTGAATTGTATCTCTTATATGCATTCCATCCCATTGCCAATAAAGCGACAAGTAACCTATGGTTGTGTTTGTCTAATATTTTGTCTATGTTAGATATTAATTAGTATCCATTAAACTATAGTGATAGTAGGTTCATTTTATTGATTTTAATTTGTCTCTTGTTTCTATTTTGCAGAAATCATCTATTTGGACATTGGTGATCTATTACAAGCTGTGAACAAGAATCTTCGGACATATGTTGGATATTATTTTTATTGAGTCGGGGCTTTACGTATCATGTTTGTTTTGCTAGATTTTGGTAGATAAAAAAATTTTCATTGCAAGAAACTTATAGGAACATATGTGTGTTTTGCTAGATTTTGATTAAAACTTATATCATGTTTAAAGAAACTTTTAGGGCATAAAAAAATTTTAAGGCCTAATTAGGTTGTATGAAGTGAATTTTGTACATTTATCATATAATGCAATTTGAATTTAAATAATTGAGAAAGTAAAATTTTAAAAGAAAAGATAATATACATTTGAACGTTGTGAAAAGAACACACTCCATATAAGGCAACATGCATTAACTGTTGTTAAAAAGAAAAGACAACGCGTGATTGAATGTTGTTGAAAATAAAGGACAACGGCACTTGAACGTTGTTAAAATATATTGACAACGTACATTGGAACGTTGTTAAAAATATTCGACAACATGCAGTTGAACGTTGTGAAAAAACAACATGTCAATAAATGACAACATGCATTTAATGTTGTTAAAAACCAAAGACAACATTCAATTGCACGTTGTTAAAAGACCACATGTCAACTCTTACCACAACAAGCAAATGAGCGTGGTTAAAACCTATATGTACGTTGTTAAAATATAAATGACAACACATTTTTTATTTTTCGCAGCGGACATTACCTGTTGTCATAGATATCTACTTTTTGATAACATCAAAGGACACAACATACGAATGTCCGTTGCAAAAGACCTATGACAACATTTTTTGTCCGTTGCAAAAGGCTATTTTTCTTGTAGTGATTATAAAATATGCGGAATCAAGAAAGATCTTACCTCTTTGCAATCAGAAACATTCCATGTCAATATAAGATACACTATAAATTCCATTAAACTCGAACTGACCATTGTGCATAACTGGGAAAAACAAACTGCCAATATTCCTGCACCCGAAATATTCAAATTCATTTGATGATCCTCGCGAAGTAGCAACCGTGGTATTTGTCGAGTTGCCTACACAACCAATTGATAAAATATAGTACCTATGAATCTTCAGGACGTGTATAATATGTGTAGTTGTCATAATATGTGGCCATGAAAGGTTCAAAGAGTTCATCAAAAGCCTTCTTGGGAGGCATTTATTGGGATCATAGAGTGTAATTCTTTGGCTGTAGTACTCGATATAACGCACCTAAAAATCTTCAGAATGGACAATCGAGAAGATTGTCAATATAGGAAAAAAAAAATTTCCAGGTTCTTGGCCTTGTAATTGGTAATTTATTGGGATTTCGCCACAGAAAGAAGATGAACAAATATTCTCCGAATGGACATCGAGAAGATTGAGAAAATAAAATAACTTAATTTCCAGGTAATTAAGGATGTAGAGGGACAATTTTGGGATGAAAATTGAAAAGATCAAGAAAAGTTTCAAGATGAGGACTTGCAGAGTGGCCATTTTTTTCCAGGTATGGGGGGGTTATGAAACAGGCCTACCTTCATTATAGAATGGTGTGGACATGGTTTGGGACAAGAAACTACAAACAAAAGCGAGTTCGGATTCTCCTATGTTAAGCTGGTAATAGACAAATGTTATGTGACAAATCGTTTAGGTTGTGACACTTGATCATTAACCAAGTAAGTTTCCTGGTAAGAAGTTTATTAAAAGATAGTTCATTATAAGGAAAAAAAATCCTATAAAGAACTCGGCAATTTCTTTCAAGTGAGGAGAAGAGAAATGGATCCTTATTTATAAGTAAATATATTTTTCTTCTCTAATAATTTAAACTGTTAAATGAAGTGATTCAATAGAAAACAAGGCCAAAATTTTTCGCCAGTGCAACGCATGTTTGAGATTGAAAAAAAATATCAAACGGCAAGTTCAAAAAAACGAGCCAAAGATGGGGCTGTTCAAAATGAATTTAATCATCCTATTTTTTATCTTCTAATTCTCATTTTGACATCACCTCTTTCGACTTATTTCGAACTAGATTCTTTACTTGTCGAAGTAAGTTCTTGATATTGTTTCGAAATACTCACGGCAAACTTCACAAAAATCTTTTGGATTGAAAACTGTTAAACGGGGAATTCAAAATAACAAGCCAAAGATAAATGCTATAATGGATATAATAATCTGATTTTTTATCTTTTAATTTAGATCATCTCTTTGGCTTATTTTTGGGTTATGTTTTTTCACTTGTTGAAATAGGTACATTATACCTTTTGGAAGTATCCATGACAAACTTCATAATGTATTTTTCGGATTTAAAAACCGTTTAACAGAAAATTCAAAATAACAAGCCAAAGATGGCTGCTAGGAATTGATTTAATAATCCGATTTTTCCGTTTTAATTTCTATTTTGGCGCCACTTCTTTCGGCTTATTTGACGTTATAGCCTATACCAGATTTAATCACTCTCAAAGAAAGGTGCGTGTAAAATATAAATGTCATACTCTGATCACATGAGAAAGTATAGTTCGGCAAACTGGACAAGTGCTGTTCTTTTTTAACCACAAAACAATGCAGTCATTGTGGAAGAAATGCCCACATTTAGCTATCCTTCTTACTTTCTCTTCGGGATTGTATACTTCCAAGCAGATTGCACAAGAGCTATTTTCTTGTCCTGAAATGCTTTGGTTTTCCCCAACAACGACCAATTCTGTATATGACTTTATTTTGGAGTCATCAAGGCCTGTTATTGTTAGTATGGCGGATTGTGACAATGCCGCGGAGGTGGTGGAGTTGTGATCTGCTGTTGCATTGGTATCATTTCTTCCAACTGTCAAAATGATCAAACGCATGCAAACCGATACAAAGACCAACACCAGTAGAAGAAAGGAAGGAATAAATAAGGGTGATAGAATAAAATTCCATCGCGATCCTACAAAATAAATAAAATCATAATTGAAAGTTAGATAAGATACGAAGAAGTTGGGGTTATGGGTGGATTGTAGGTATCCCACTTGAGTTAGATTGTTGAGTTAAAAGGGTTACTAATTAATCACCTAATTATGTTGGAGAATTTATCAAATGAGCCATTCTTTCGAGATCAAAGTGGAAAAGAAATATATAAAGTTCATTTTGAAAGTGTTCGTGTATTTAAAAGAAAAAAGAAAAAATCAATTTTAACCTTATGAAAAAGGTGTTCATTACTCCTGAGTAATAACTTACTCGAGACTCTAAGAACGACTTGAGAGGTCCCAAGTAGTAGCTACTCGAGACCCTGGGAGCTATTCAAGAGCTCCCAGGTAAGGAAACAACCAAGGGGAAACTGGGGGCATGGAGGACATGGGAGGGCGGAGGAGAAAGGTAGAGTAGGTAGGTGCAGTGTCTAGTACGGAAATTAATAATTGTTTTAGATAAATCTATAAAAAAATAACTCTTTTTCGTATTTTTTTTTCTTCAACTCCGTCGTTCTAAAACAATTTCCTCAGTTACCTTTACCAAGCAACGTGGCACAAATTGTTCCTTTGGTGAGGTAGAATAAATTGTACGGGAACAGGCAATATCGATAGATTTAATACAATATATACTGAATCAAGAAAGATCTCTACCTGTATCTTGAGGAGCAGGTTGTGGATCACAATCTTTGCAATCAGAAGCATTCCATGTCAATGAAAGATCAGTATTAATTCCATATGGCTCGAATTGACCATGGTACGTATCTGGGAATAGCAAACTACCAATAATCTTGCACCCAAAAGATTCAATTTCTTTTTGTGATTCTTCAGTTACAGCAATAGTGGAATTTGTCGAATTGCTTAGGCAACCAATCTGTAAAACATTGAATCCCACTGGGTATGAATCTTCAGGACAGGTATAATATGTGTAGTTGTCGTAAAATTCGGCCATGAAAGGTGAAGATGAAAGGTTCATAGACTGTTTCATAAGCCTTCTTGGGAGGCAATTACCGGGATCATTGAGGGTTATTCTTTGATAGTAGTAGTCAATATACCGTACGAAAAATTCACCAGAAAAAGGAAGACTTAGAATAGGTATTCCCTGATTATTGCATATCAGGTTAATATAGGTACAGTTATTTCCTTGTTCTTGGCCTTGTAATATGAAAGGGTAATTTATTAGAACCTCACCACAGTAAGAAGATGGACAAACATTCTCCGAATGGATAATCGGAAAGATTGACAAAAGAAATAGAAGAAATTCGAGAGTTTCCATGTTTTTCCAGCCTTCCAGGTAATTGTGGATGTAGAACCAGAGGGACTATGCACAGGTAGACTTCAACTATAAATATGCCTGTGACATATTATGGGAAGATGCTGTGGATTTTACATAGAACTCCTCGCAGACATCAGCCGGAACAAGAAAAATATACTGCGGACAGACAGCTGTAATAGAATCTCTTGGTTTGTCCAAAAAAACAGAACAATTTGTCACAATTTAGATGTTTCTACTATCCACGGTCGAAACCTATAACCAAAAAAAAATTATATATGTTGACTACTGTGTTTCGTTTGGAACCACCAGCATTGGATTGTGCTTTTGTTTGTTAAACAATATAGAATAGTCAAATACAAAGGACAATAAAATCAAAAGAAGAAGAAGAGGCTAGGGTTCTTTTCGCATAATGAAAAGTAATACAAAGTCATGATAAAACCTAATTACAAATAAATTATATATAGGCTAAGCTGGAAAGACTATTCTACCCTTGATAAGTAAATAAATAAAATAATATTTATTAACATCCCCCCTCAAACTCATGATGTAGCAGCGATAAGCATCGAGAGTTTGCTAACGAGAAAACGAAAACGAGAAATAGAAATAGAATGCGACTTGGTAAAGAAATCTGCAATTTGCGAAGAAGAGGAAACAAATGGCAAAGTGATGGAGCCATGCTTGAGATGATGACGGGTAAGGTGACAATCGATCTCGATGTGCTTGGTTCGTTCATGAAAAATCGAGTTGTGAGCAATCTGAATAGCACTCTTATTGTCACAATACATAGGAGTGGGACGAGAAAGAAAAACTCTCATATCTGCAAGTAACTATCGTAACCAAACAACCTCTTTGGTAGTAGAGGCCATAGCACGATATTCTGCTTCGATGGAAGATTGAGAAACAATAGATTGTTTCTTACTCTTCCAAGAAATGAGAGAATCACCCAGAAAGATACAAAAACCAGTAACAGACTTGCGATCTGTCGGATCACTGCCATGATCAGAGTCAGAGTATGCACGCAGATCCAAGGAAGAGGTTGATGAAAGTAAAAGACTCTAAAAAATTGTACCTCGAAGATATCGCAAAATGCGAAGAACAGCAACCCAATGAACTGTAGTAGGAGAAGCAACAAACTAACTGAAAATATGGACAGCAAATGCAATATCAGGACGAGTAATAGTGAGATAAACCAAGCTTCCAACAATAGTACCGTATAAAGTGGGATCTGACAAAGATATACCATCAGAAGAAGAATACTTGGCGTTAACCTCAATGGGAGTATCGACAGTCTTATTATCAGTAAGTCTAGCCCGCTCAAGAATATCTGCAACATACTTCGACTGAGAAAGAAGATAACCTTTGGACGAGTAGGCTACCTCAATACCCAAGAAATATCGGAGAGGGCCCAAATCTTTCATTTCAAACTGTCTAGCTAACTTTCTCTTCAAAACTGAAATACCAGCAACATCATCACTAGTAATAATCATGTCATCAACATATAACAGAAGAATGATACGACCTACATCAGTGCACTTAACAAAGAGTGCAGAATCATGACTGCTAGAAGCAAAACCAAGAGAAGAGATCACAACAGAAAATTTCTCAAACGAAGCACGTGGTGCTTGTTTGAGACCATATAAAGCCTTCTTGAGCCTGCAAACATACCCAAAACCATGGGGAACCCCAGTAGGGGGCTCCATATAAACCTCTTCTTGAAGATCTTCATTCAAGAAGGCATTTTTAACATCAAGTTGAGAGATACCCCAATTTCTAACTGAAGCTACAGCAATAAGAGTACAAAGAGTAGTCATTTTCGCAACAGGAGCAAAAGTCTCCTCATAATCCATACCATACTGTTGCGAATATCCTTTTGCAACCAACCGAGCTTTGTATCGCTCAATAGACCCATCAGAATGAGTTTTGATCTTATACACCCAGCGACAACCAACAACAGTCTTACCCGAAGGGAGAGGAACTAAATCCCAAGTACCTGTCTTATGCAGAGGAGAAAGTTCCTCATTCATAGCTTACTGCCAACATGGATCAAGAATTGCCTCTTTGTAGGAAGAAGGCTCGGAGAGACAATGAATAGAAGCTAAAAAGGAAGTAAAAGATGACGAATAACAAGAATAAGAAAAATCTGGTAACTTTGTGGACTTACGAATGTGGGTGGACTGACGTAGAGGTGGATCCACAATCTCAGACGAAGCTTGAGGGACCGTAGGAGAAGAGAGAGCTTCAGTACCTATAGAAGTGTTAGTACGCACTCGACGAGTATAATACAAAGGTAACAGAGGAAGGACACGACAAAGGGGTTCTGATGTAGTAGGAACCTGTGACGACAAACTAGGGGTTCTGATGTAATAGGAACCTGTGACGACAAACTATCAGAATCTTCAAAAAAGGATCAATACGAATAAGATCAGGTCTAGTCAAGTCATGAGTAGGAGACGGAATAGAAAAGAAAGGTATATGCTCAAGAAAAACTACATGACGAAACACATAAAGTTTTTGAGTAATTGGATCGAAACACCGATACCCCTTTTGACCTTGACCATAACCAAGAAAGACACAAAGAGCAGATCGAGAGGACAACTTGATGCGTTTCACATGAGGGCGGAGAACGAAGCAAGTACTACCAAAACTCTAAAGAATGAGTAATCTGGGGCATACCCATACAATTTTTCGAAAGGAGAGATACCTGAAATATGAGAAGATGGGATGGTATTAATCAAAGTCACTGCTGTCATAGCAGCTTCACCCCAAAACACACTAGGAACAAAGGCGCATAATAAAGAGATCGAGCAGTTTCAACAATATGTCTATGTTTTCTTTCTCGCAACACCGTTTTGTTGAGGAGTATCTCAGACAAGAAGTTTGGTGAATAGTTCCATCTAAGGCAAGCAACTCACAAAATTTGTTAGAAGTGTATTCCCCACCCAAATCACACCTAAAACATTTGATAACAACAAAATGTCGAGTTTTGACAAGGGCTCAAAAGCGTGTATATATCTCAAAGATTGTAACGATGTTTCATTAAGTAAACCCAACAATAACGTGTATGATCATCAATAAAAGAAACATAATATCGATACCCTCCTTTAGTGAGAACAGGAGAAGGTCTCCATACATCAGAATGAATCAAATCAAACAGAGAAGAAGAAACAGAAACACTTCGATTAAAAGATAAAGCTGAAAATTTTGCCAGTTTACATCCACTACAATCAGAAATATCACAAGTTTGCAAATTGCCTAAAGCCCCTGTGGACACTAAAAATCTCAAACGAGAAAATGAAACATGACCAAGACGAAAATGCCATAAATAAAAACTAGAAGAGCTATGACTCAAACAAAAAGAAGACAAATCAACACTAGTAGTGGCAACAACTAGTACTTTTAACTCATCTAGAACATAGAGTCCTCATTGCCTACGGCCTGTCCCAATCAGCTTCTGAGACTGCAGATCCTGAACAAAACAGGAAGAAGAGGAAAAACCAACAAAACAATTAGAGTCACATAACTGACCTACAGAAGCAAGATTTAATGTGAGTTGTGGAATATGATAAACATTATGGAGAGACAAGTTAGGAGTAACAACAGAACCAACACCTGCTAAAGGCATAGGAGTGCCATCGCTAAATCATAATGAGGATAGATGACGAAGGAGACACGGATGTAAAAGACGAAGAATCTAGAGACATGTCATGTGAAGCAACGGAATCCAAGACCCATAAAGAAGAAGATGACATACACGACACACTAGGAGAGGAATGACCTATGGAAGAGAATCTGAGACATAGCTTGTGGTCAAGGAGAGAAACTTCGAAATTGCTCAAATTGCTCGGCTGTAATACTTGGATCGGTGAAAGGACACGATGAGGCGATAGCGTAGTATTAGGCTGAGGTGGTCTGTAACCCTGAGGTGCTCTATAATCCTGAGATGGTGATCGATGGCGTGCCTCCAAGTCTGAGATTGCTGCTACTACTGTTGTAGATTCTGTTGTCTCAACTTAGGACACTGAGTCTTCCAATGACCTTTCTTCTTACAGAAACTGCACTCGTCGAAGGCAGGCCTTGTGTTGTAAGGCCTATTCTAATTATTAGAGGGTGGCTGAGAAGGTACTGCTAACACAGAAGGAGTCGGAGTTGAAAGAGTTCTCTTTTCGGCACTAGACTTTAGACGGACTTCTTCAGCCAACAACTCACTGACAACTAAATCAACAGAAGGAAGCGGAGAACGATGTAGAATAGAACCTCGAAGTCCTTCAAAATCATTACGAAGGGCCATCAAAAACTGCACCAACCGTTGCCGCTCTCTATGAGCAATGTAGACATTAACTGTTTTTAGTTCATCATCTTCTGTAAGAGCCAGTTGATCCCAGAGATTTGTCATAGCCGAATAAAACTCCTGAACACTCATATTATTCTGCTGAATAGCTCGTATGTCATTTTCCAATTGATACTACTTTGCAAAATTTGACTGAATGTATAACTTCTGTAGATAATCCCAAACCTCCTTTACTGTGTCATACTTAGCCAATTGTACACCTATGGAATGCTCAACAGAATTGTTAATCCAAGTAATTATTTTTGCATTATTGGCGTCCCAGGTATCTATCAAATTAGCATAATTTTTCAAAGAAGATAAATGTGTCTCACACAATTGCCACTAACATGTCCCCACAAATTTTTACCTTTAAGGAAATTTCTCATTACATAATTCCAATACGAATAATTCTTTCCATCCAACCTCACACTCACAGACTAAAGGGAATCATCTTTTTCAGTAGCCATAATCAAATTCACAAGATAGGAATGCAACGAAATACCAAATTGCAATGAACGAATGCAAAACAAATACCTCAAATCTGTAACATCAAACCATAGGCGGAAATCAAACACAACGAAATTGAAAATCGCCAAAATGATGGAAAAATCGCCAAATCAAGCTAAATTGAAAAAACCGCCAAACCGCCGAACTTCAAAATCGCAAAAGCGCTAAACTTCAAAAAAATCGCTAAACCGCTAAAAAGCGCACGATTGTCGAACTTCAAAATCGCCAAACCGCGAAACTGCGCGATCGCCGAACTTCAAAACCGCCAAACCAGGAAAAATTTTTAGATCCGCGAAAGCTGTATTTTAGATTAAACTTCTACTCATTATACCTAGCTCTGATACCATGTTAAACAATATAGAATAGCCAAATACAAAGGACAATAAGAATCAAAAGAAGAAGAGGAGGCTAGGGTTCTTTTCGCATAATGAAAAGTAATACAAAGTCATGATAAAACTTAATTACAAATAAACTATATATAGGCTAAGCTGGAAAGACTATTCTACCATTGATAAGTAAATAAATAAAATAATATTTATTAACATTGTTCACATCCTATGATGTCCAGAACATAATCCCACCATATTAAGGTAGAATATTGGATGCAGCAGCCAATAATAATCTTTACTTATGAAGAGAATGCTTAGTATATATGGTCATATTCTAGTATTAAAAGGAAGGATAGTTGACAAAAACTAAGTGACATGATCGGATTTATGTTTTGAGCTTTGCTAAATGTGTTATGCCTGTTCCCCACATGGAGCCTGCGTGGACGCCATGTTAGATCAGACAACGTGCAATTCTCATCGCATCCACGTACGACTACGTGCAAACCTATAGTGTGGCCTTCACGATTAGAGGCCACAGAGAGCCTCACCAAGGCAGTCGCCCAACATCCAACCCTAGGCACAATGTTCGAGGGCAACACCAAATCCGAAGGTTGGCCTCAGGGGTGACCCAAATGATCTGACTGGGTCGGCGGTAGCCCCACACAAACCAATTGCCTACCGAACTCATGGCTGAAGGAACGAATGACGAACCATAGGCCATTTTCTCTCGGACACCTATTATGGCATCAGTCGGGCGCTACAGCAAGGGCGGATCCAAGAATTTAGTCCGCGGTGGCTAAAATATATAAAAGTCAATATAATAAAATTTATATATAACATAAAAAGTCACTAAAATGATATTATTTATTGAAGTTGTTTCCGACGAGGTTTTAAAACATAAAATTCATCTATGATACAATCTACATAAATTTTCTCAACAAATTCTCGTTCGATGAATAGTGCCATGCAATCAGCTAGAAAGTCATCCTCCATTTTGTTTCGAAGATCAGTCTTCACATGTTTCATTACAGAAAATGCTCGCTCAGTTGTCGTGGAAACGGGTAATGTCAATACAAGACGAATCAATCTAGTCACCATAATGTAACTATCTGACCTTTCACTCTCAGTTAACTGTTGGCATAACTCAATGTAGATACTTGAAATTGAGGATCACGCTTCATATCTAGCTCATAATGTATCAACTCATATTCCAAACTACAAATATCTTGCACTGAAAAATTCTTGAGGATAAAACTTCTCTGCAAGTGAGCGAATATCAAAATTGTTAAATGATTTATATGAATTTTTAGGATCCAAAGCGACACCGAGAGAAATGAGTTCAACTGATATCTCGTTAAATCTAGTATCTAACTCCATCAATACGAAATTTATCACTTCATTGAAAACATCGAAGTGATAATGATGCTCGACTGTAGTTTGATCTCGAGAACGACCAATTCTATACAAACCATCTAGATCAGGTATGACAATATCATTTTTTGAACAAAAACTATTCACTCCTTGGAGAAATTCTTATCAATCAGTATCTCTCAATTTCTGACCAAATTCTTTTGTAGTTGATACAAATCTTATAGCAGATAAGATGTTTAGAGATTTTCTTTAAAGGGTTTGACAAAAAACATCTGAGATACTCATAATGTCATACATTAAATGCAAGATGAACACAAATTCATAACTTGTCAAGTTTTTGTAAGTGCCACAAGATTCAGCTCGAGATCTTGCATTTGGAGAATGGTGAGTAAGATATTCAAGTACATTGCAAGTTGTAGCGTACATATCTATCAAACTCTTTATGGAGTCATAATGAGAACTCCAACGAGTAGCTCCCGTTCTTTGCAAATTACCCATTTGATTAATCCCACTTCCAGACTTACGCTCTCCAATAGCCAACATACGCTCAATTTCTATTGTTTGAGCAGTTTGCAACTCATTAATGCGCTTAGGATAAGAAGTAATAATATTAACATTATCCAAATGAGAAAAGAATTCCCAAATAGCACCAACACCTTTAGTTGCAGAAACAAATGTCAACTATAATCGGTGGGCAAAACAATGAACATAGTATGCATATGGACAATCTCGAAGAAATAATGTCTAAAGTCCATTCCAAGCACTGCGCATGTTACTTGCACCATCATACCCTTGGCCTCTCATTTTCTCTACCTGAAGATCGTGTTGAGCAAGAACATCGGATATTTTATTTTTTAGATTCAATGACGTGGTGTCACTTACTCTTTTGATCACAGAGAACCGTTCTCTCAACATACCACGATCGTTCACAAACCTTAGGATAATGGCCATTTGCTCTCGTTTAGGTAGCGGCTATCGGATCATCTCAAAAGAGGCAAAGATCTATCGGCATCCTTGTACTTCAATGCAAAAGGTTTCCCAATACAAAATATGGAGGAGAGTCTGACATTCCTAAATACGCTTATGATATATGCAAGTATGCAAATTGCGTGAGCACCATCAATGGGCCACTAGCACCCTACAACCCACGTCGTGCACACGCGCCGCAAGTGAAATCAGTTAAGCCTTTTAATTTAAGATAAGTAATTAATACTTACCTTATCTAATTAGAATTTAAGCCCATCATTCCTTTATTTTGGAAATTACCTAACAATTAACTGTATATTTAATACACAATACTCGACTAGACAGTATATAAATACAATTTTAAGTTCTTTTTCTTTGTTAATACAAATAATGACCATCGAGTATTGTTCAATTGACCTTACAAAAGATCAGAACACAACTGAAAGATCAATCACTATGCCAAGCTGAATAGCCAACAAAAACACAAGAATGAAACTTGAGACTTTAGTTGACTTTAACTGAAAGACAAGTCATTTTGTCACCGACCGTATGGAGGTTTTCATCGCTACTCACGATAAAAAAGACTATACGTCCGTCTTCACCATTTTGGATAATAATCTATCATCTCTTTAAATTTCTCCTTCTCAACTCTGTTTCTCCTCGTCATTCACCGTTGGTCTTTAAATCTATCCTTTCCATATTTGTTTCTCCTCGCAATTCACCGTGCGCCGGTCACTCACCAACTTATATCAATCTCTATTTTTTCATCTTTAACGCGAGCAATGTATTCTCCTACCCACACGATTTTTATTTTTCTATGGTCGGATCTCACTGTGGGTAAGCGGTATACTAGTGTAAATCACCTTGCATCTGCATCTAACCTTTGACAAATGATTATAGTTTTTGTCAAATCAAGGAATTCTTGTTCCAATCTTTTTGTCCTTCCTGTAAATTTACTTTTCTTGTTCCAGGCGATGTCTACAAAGAGCAGAACTTGTATACATGTATAACTCAGGGAAATTTATACTTGATCCCTGCCTGTGCATAGTCCCTCTACACTCTTAATTTTCTGGAAAAATATGGGAATTCTCGAATTTCTTCTCTTTCTTTTCTTAATCTTTCCGAATGTCCGTTCAGAATATGTCTGTTCATCTTCTTTCTGTGGCAACATCGAAATAAATTATCCTTTCAAATTACAAGGCCAAGAACCAGGAAACAACTGTACCTATAATAACCTGAAATGCAGTAATGAGGGAATAATGATTCTAAATCTTCCTTTTTCTGGAGATTTTTATGTTCGTTATATCGACTACTACACCAATAGAATAACCCTCTATGATCCCAGGAATTGCCTCCCAGGAAGGCTTCTGAATAACTCCATGAACCTTTCATCTTCACCTTTCACGGCCCCATATTATGAAAACTACACATTTTATACCTGTCCTAAAAATGCAGAGCCCGTGGGATACTATGCGTTACCGATTGGTTGCCTAAGCAATTCTACAAATGCCACAATAGCGACAACCCGAGACGCACCCGAAGAATTTGAATATTTTGGTTGCAAGATTATTGGCAGTTCCATTATCCCAGTTATGTATCAGGGTCAGTTCGATTATCAAGGAATTGATGATGATCTTTCATTGTATTGGAATGCTTCTGATTGCAAAGATTGTGATCCACGACCTTCTCAAGAAACAGGTAGTGATCATTCTTGTTTAGTACACCAACGGTATGGTGAAGTGGATAGAATTAGACGGGCAAAATTTTAGTTTCTTTCTATTTTTTAGTATGGTGCCATCCACTTCATCAAACAAATTGCTTGCTAAAGATAATTGAGGAAATCAATCATAAAACCTAATTAATTTCTTCAAATGTTCTCTAACCTTCATTTGTGAGAGTTTATTGATATTTACAGGTGAGTCGAGATTGAACAAATTTTGGAAATCACCAATGTTGATTCCAACATTTCTACTACTAGTGCTACTCTTGTTATCATGTTGTGCGCGTTTGATCAAGATGACAGTAGCAAGAAATGAGGGCAACGAAAGTGTTGATCTCAACTCTACCACCCCTGCTGCTTTGTCGCGATCCACAATACTAACTATAATGCCTCGGCCGACACTGCAGCCAGGCCAAGTGATAACAGGCCTTGATGACTCCAAATTAAAGTCGTATACAGAATTGGTAGTTGTTGGGGAAAACCAAAGCATTTCAGGACAAGAAAATAGCTCTTGTGCAATCTGCTTGGAAGTATACAATCCCGAAGAGAAAGTGAGAAGGATAGCTAAATGTGGGCATTTCTTCCACAATGACTGCATTGTTTTGTGGTTAAAAAAGAAAAGCAATTGTCCAGTTTGCAGAACTTCACTTTCTGATGTCAAAATGTGACATTTTTTATTCTGCACCTTATTTGTTTTTTTTTTTTTCTTCGGAAAACTGCATTGTTTTGTTAACACACAGCTCTTGTGAGAGAGATCAAATTTGAATCTCTCCAATAATGTAAAGAAAGTTGGTTGGTAAATAGTTGAGAAAATGATCTGAATATATTTAATTTTAAAGAAAATATGTTGATATATATATTTATATAATTTCCACAGTCAGTCCTCTCCCCACAGACATGATAAAATGGGCTATCTAGGGAGAGGATTGCAAGGATGCAGAATAGGGGGAGGAGGCCCGGAGGAGAGGGATTCTTTTTCTTTTTTATAACGAAATGTTATGAACCCTTAAACCCGTCTTGTAAGGAGAAGGAGCCGAATCAAGTATCAATAGGATGACTACCGGTAGTGAGCGACTATGAATAGTATTATGCTTTCAAAAATGACCTATATTCCCACTTCCACAACTTCATAGAACGAGATCCACAACTTCATAGAACGAGACTTCTGCTGAAAATAACCTATGGGTCACTCTGTTTGCAACGAGGGTCACATGAATAGAAGAATGCTTACTTTAACACTAATTGTTACAACCTAAATAGGTAAAACTCATCCTTAAAACTGGTTTGTAAGGAAAGACTTTATTGTATTTAATCAATAAAATTTTCCTTTCATTTTTGTCTGTCCACTGCTTATAAGTTATATCATACATAATAAACCGAAAAAGTTCTGATATATATATGGAAAAACTGAAACCAGTCAACAACTACTAATTCATCCGTTATGATGTTCGCGAAAATTCGAAAACTAAGTTATAAGGGCTGCTCAAGTAATATTAAGTCCACAAGTAAAGTCTTAAACTTACCTATAAACACAATTATTATCATTACAAGCAAAACGAGTGACCATGAGTACTTACACAAACTTTTGTCTCTGTTCTTGATAATTGTAGTGTTTTTAATATGTTCCAAAAGAAAGATGAAAAACTAATAGGGGTTGCATTTTCAAACTACGTTTTTCTTCTATAAGTGGTAGACGTGCTTCGCTACGTGGAAGAGACCATCACAAGTTCCCGGCATATGAAGAGTTGGACGCATGCACTCTAGAAGATTCATTCATTTTCTTTTGCCTTATCGGTTCTCTCTACCTTTTCCTTGACACAAAAGTACGGAGGTATCCTTAACTCAGATTTTAATAGATTTCTTAATATTTATAAGTTCTTATATATTTGAAGGATTTTAATAGTATTTGACATATGTCATAGATTTCTATATTATAGCTTTTAATAGATTCTCATGGATTTCATTCATACTAATGGATTTGTGGTCTTTTTATTAAAAATTATATTTTACCTTCTCAATTGCTAAAGGCAAGTTGTCAACCGGAACTTTGAAGAAAATTTTAAAATGCCATCAATACCATTTCAAGTCTATTTGTTTTCTTTTCAAATCAAATTATGTCTAAATGAGTAACTTGCTCTAAAATTAATGTTAACAGCTCAATTCTAGACAAAAGTGCACCATTTTCTTTGTTAAAAAAACTAGACTAAAAGCCAAAAATGAAAAAAAAAAAAAAAAAAATAGAACTAATTCATGATCTATTGATATATATAATTTACCTCTTAAATATTACAAATGAGTGGGGGACGTTTATTACTTTTAATGTAATTCTAAATTATAGAATTCGTACAATATATTTGTGATTAGTTTTACTTTAACCATTTATTTAGTACAAGGGTTTCTAACAAAAAGCGATTGGTACGAGAGAGAGAGAGAGAGAGAGAGAGAGAGAGAGAGAGAGAGAGAGAGAGAGAGAGAGAGAGAGAGAGAGGGGGGTTTGGGAATTATTAAAAAATTGGTATTTGGACTTATGGTTCAAAATCTATTGAAATTTATTAAAATCCATCAAATTAATGAAATTCTTCAAATCCAGGACATCTAAATTCTAAAGAGTCTACTAAAATCCAAGTCGATGACATCTAAATTTTAATTTTGTCCCTTAAAAAAGGGATTTCTGGTTCCGCCACCTTGCATAGCTCTTCGTCGCTGTGTGACTACAGGTGTAGGCTATAATCTCACATTTTATTAATTTGATGGAATCTTATGACAAATTTGTGTTTACATATCAGTAGTCAATAATGAAAGTTACTAAAAATTTATATTCTAGATAGTCACCTTCATAGGCAGATCAAACAAAAATAAATGAAGCTGTCAGGAAATTAATATATATAATGTGCTATAATCAGATTTGAAAATTAATACTAATTTATTAGACTCCATTTGGAACTCTTATGGAATTTAGCTTTCAAAAAGAACACAATGAAAGACTTGTTTAGAAGACTCATCAAGTGTTTTTTTTTTTTTTAACCAAAGGCTTGACACATGGTAATTTTCATGAGTGATCATTTTCTCTTATACAACTTGAATCGCTTCATCAAAAAGTTTAAATTATTCGAGAAGAGCGACCCTCCTCTCTTCTTCTAATGTGAAAGAAATTTCTTAGCATATCCGAACCCTCTTTTGTCTGTAGCTTCTTGTCCGAAGCAGCATATTATAATTAAGGTAGGCCTGTTTCATAGTCCCTCTTGCCTGCAAAAAAATGGCCTTTCTGCAAATCCTCATCTTGTTCCTTAATTTCTTCATCTTTTCCATTGTCAATTCCGAGAAAATTTGTCCAAATTCCTTCTGTGAAAACGACTATTTCACTATTCAGTACCCTTTCAAGTTACAAGGCCAAAACCTTAAAATTTGTAATAACTACACTGATCTGATATGCAATTTTCAGAATAGTATAACCACTTTAAATCTTCCTTTTTCTGGAGATTTTTATGTTCATAACATTGACTACTATACAAAAATAATCACCCTCTATGATCCCGGAAATTGCCTCGCGAAACGGCTTATAAACTTGAACCTTTCGTCGTCTCCTTTTGAGGCCATTTATTATCAGAATTACACATTCTATAGCTGTCCTGAAACAGAAAGTCTGTATTATCGTTTTAAGCCAATTGGTTGCCTTAGAAACTTGCCAAATAATGTTACAGTTGCTACTGCATCAGTCATCCCTGATGTGATGAATCTGTATTACAATTGCAGTGTAATTTTTAGCTCAGAAATCCCAGTTTCATGGATTGGTGAATATGACAATATTGGGATTTCTAATGATTTCCAGTTGACATGGAATGTGCCTGACTGCAATGAATGTGAAGAACGAGATCCTACAGGTTAATTAATTATATATTTCTTTATTTTCACTTTTTAATCTTTATTAATATTAATCTTATTATCATCATATTTTCTCCATTTTGTTAGTTAAAAGAAGAGATCATTTTGTCAGTTAAAAGAAGAGATCATTTTGTCATTAATGTTAGGTTGAACTGAACTTTTTTTCTAATAAATTTGGAATCGACCATATGAATTATTTTTCTGCATTCTGATTAGATATAGTTTAATTATTGTATCTGCAGGTGGATCACAGAGTAAATGGTCCAAATTAATTAGATCACCATTCTTTATTCCCTTAGCTGTCATACTGATCACCTTCTTGGGCATAGCATGCTTCTTAAGCTTGATGAAATTGATAGTCTGTCGAGATGGGACTCAAGCAACTGTTGACGACTCCACAATACCACCTGTTCAGCCACAATTGATTGCAGTTACAGCTGCAACGGGACCACAAGAAACCGTGGATATGGCTGCAACCCCGTCGCAATCCACCATCGTGACAATAGGCATTGATGAGTTGAAAATGAAGTCTTTTACAGAATTAGTAGGTCCAGGAGGTGTTGCTTGTGCAATATGCCTTGAGGAATATTATTGTGAAGAAACAATTAGGTGCATAACTCAGTGTGGACATTATTTCCATGCTGATTGTATTGATCAGTGGTTGCAAAAGAGTCAGACTTGTCCAGTTTGTAGGACTTCCCTTTCTGATGTCAAATTTTAATGTAATTTTACATTATTTCTAACGAATTTTCATCCATTCCTTGTCCATCTTTCATTCTTTTATTTGGTTTACGCCGAGTGAGACGAGAGTCTTTTTGCGGAAGGTACCTCTCAGCTGGTACTTTATCTCATGGGTAAGACTTGTCGGCCGAGCAGCGAACAAAGAAGGCCTTGGCCGCGGTTTTATGTCTGATATGACGCACTGAACATCATGTTCGAATTGAACAGCAGAATGGCTTCAATACTTTTGTGTTCCACTTTGGAAGTTCATCTGACCGGCAACATGTCTACGCATGACTGCGTGAGTGCCTTGGAGTTTCAATAACCAGTTGATTGTATTGGTTAAACCACTGGACTTCTCTCGCACCTCCTTTTGGATTCAAATTCAGAATTGGTTCTCCAAGCCGAAGAATGTGCCAGACATTGGGGTAATTTGATTAGTTATGTCGAAGCGGTGGACTTGGAGGGGCCATGCATAAGAGTACGGATGAGAATGGCATTTGCTTGTTTTACTAAACTTAAATTATAATTTAAGCTGATCAAACATATTTTTTATTCATACATTCTATTAGACCCAAATTTTATAAGTACTTATAAAATAATTTCAGCACTTCCAAACATGTACACGTGGAATTAGGATCTACGTGTTTGGCAAAGCTAAATTATAATTTAATCAAACTAGTTAAACATACATTTTATTCATACATTTCGTAAGTCACGACTTACTACTCATTTATTAACTACATTTAATAAGACCTACAACGTATAAATACTTAAATAAATAATTTTAGCACTACCAAATATCCATGACTAAAGTTCAAAATTAAGTGAATTTCATAGTCAAAACTCAATTGAGTGCAAAATTTCACTTTATTCTTTTATTTGATGTTTTCATAAACTTTTCGAATGTTATTACTAAAATGTAAAACCTAAGGGTTTTTTTTTTTTTTTTAAGTTTCTGTGTCTGTCTAAAATTTCATAGAGTTCTAATTTTCAAAATGTGTTTGAAGCAACAACGTTAATCTTTTTTTTTTTTTTTTTTGTGAAAAATTATTGGTCACCAAATTTTCTATTTCCGTATAGACTATCACCAAATTTTGTTTCGCATAAATGGTCATTAAACTCACTCTTCTAAAAAATTCGCCTAGGTTTAAAGCGCGGCCTTCACACCTAACCATGCATCACGCCTCGCCCTTGCGAGGCACTAGACCTAGGCTCGAAAATCTTGAAGTTCGAACTCCACGCCTAGCCACGCTTTACGCTTTTTAGAACATTGACTAAACTTGCGAAATCAAACAAAAATTGGGTGTGGAAAACTGGAAATAGTGTTTGTCAGCTTATTAATCTCACCAAAGTTGTCAGCCACATAAGCAATGCCGTCAGAATCTCAACAATACCCGTAAATTCGTTGATCTAAGTTCGTGATTAAAGTGACACTTTTTAAAAGTATAGGTGACGAATAGAATTTTTAACCATTTTCTTTTCTTAAAGTTTCATACATTATCGATTGATTAAAATATATCCCTTCTTCTCCAAGTTCTATTCTTCCTCCCACAGAGACATGGCTATTCTCCAAGTTCTATTCTTCCTTTTTCTGCTATTTTCTCTTGTTTATCCCAAGAATTCTTCTCCAACTCCCACTTGTGGCAATAACAGCTTCTATATACAATACCCTTTTCACTTACAAGAAGAAGGCCAAAAACCTCACACAATTAATGGCTATCAAGAATTCAATCTTAGATGCACCAGTGAAGGAATAGCAGTTCTACACTTGGCACCTTCTTCTGGAGAGTTTTACGTGCTCGATATCAACTACTTTGAGCAGAAAATAGAACTCAGTGATCCCGGAAAATGCCTTCCTAGGAGGCTTATGAATCTGAATTTGTCATCTGATTCTCCTTTCCAGGCTTTGCTTTATCAGAACTACACTTTTTTGAGGTGTCCTCCAGGGGATGAGTTCAGTGCCATCGGCTGCCTGAGCAACTCGACGGTGTCCATGTATGCTACTTCATCAAAATCGCGCGTACAAGAGATGAAATCAAACGGGTGCAGTACAGTTGCTAATCTGCCAATTCCAGTTGACTCGCTTGATCAATTTGAGCTCAATGGGTTTGATGGCAATCTTCACTTGGAATGGGATATCTCTGTTTGTCAACGTTGTCCACGTAAGCGTCCTACACTCAAGCAGTCCGTCTTTTCAACACTTTAACGGGTGTTTTAAAAAGCGCGTCAATGTGCGAGTTGTGAAGCTCATAGACACGCAATTAAGCAGTCGGCTGTGTTTTTTAACTAAAAAATGCGCGTCTAGTCTCGTCCAGGGACACTCTTTTTAAAAAAAAAACTAAAATAAAAATTTAATATGAAAAATAAGAAAAAGCGTTTTCATGCCTCGCTATCGTCTCGCTCTCACCTAGGCATCATGCTAAAAGCTTGAAGCTCGACATCCACGTCTAGTCACGTTTTACGCTTTTTAGAACACTGATTATAACATTTTAAAACTTTTGTCTTGTAAACATTGCTCTAAAAAGTTTGTCTAAGCTTCGCCTATGTGTGGGGCGCGGCCTCCACACCTTACTCCTCGCCCTCGATTTACCCTTATTTTGCCTTCGTCTAAGTCTCGTCTAGATTCGAAAAGCTTGAAACTCGACATCCACACCTAACTATAATTTATGATTTTTAGAACATTGCTTGTAAGACTATTGGTACAACCAAATTATCAAAGATTATTCCGCTACAATTTTTACTCATCGTCATCGTAAGTTTATATCCCATTTCAAGAATTGTGTCTAAAAAACCAAGCACTAATAACAATATACCCGCTTTTAATTAAGAAATTTAATTATAACTTTAATTAGCTTGTAATGGATGGTTTAATTAAAAGCTAATTTAATTGCAAAAGAGTATAGCAGCAACTTTATATCATCTACACGTCAAAAGTTAGTCGACTGACGTGGTTACTTTATATCAATATTCCTTTTAATATAGTATTTGTACCTCGTACACACATGGGGGTGGGGGTGGGGTGGGGGTGGGAGTGGGGTGGGGTCTTCATTTTATTACTACAATCTTATTATCTTAACGACCAAGTTTGTCCGAGTGAAATCAAGACTCAAGGAGTATGTCAAATATTTGTATTTAATATAATAATAATAATTTTTTTTTTTCATGCTTAGGAATTGCAAAATACCCTCATCTCCCGACGGGGGTGGGGACCGTGCACACTACAAGAAATTTTACTTTCAACCATACAATTTTTCTTTTTTTTTGTAAAAAGTCATATTTAGATTGTTTTGTCGAAAAATGGTCATTAAAAGACTTTAGAAGACCAAAATTTTCGTCGTTAAATATGAAATTTCTTGTCGTAACCTCCCGATTCTTATACAATTAGACTATGTATTCTTTGGGGGTTACAGGTAGATCGAGAAGTAAATCACTAGGCAGTATCATCCTACTATTCCTTCTCATACTATGTATTGTTGCACTAGTCTCAATGTTGTGCGGAGGTTGCCTTCTTTGCTTCATCCGCCACAAGTTTGAATCATCTCACAACTCTTCCACACTACCGCCGGAAATCGCACAAATGCCGGAAGCAGCCACGCCATGGGACGAGTGTAGAATTCCGGTCAGTCAGACGGAAGAATTGGTTGTTGGCGAAAGCCGGCGAATTGCAGGGCCAAACAGTGAGGCTTGCCCTATTTGCCTGGAAGAATATCAACCCACGGAGAGACTCCAAAGCATAGAGGGATGTAATCATTGCTTTCATGCACGTTGCCTTAGTCGATGGCTGCTCAGTGAAAGTACATGTCCTGTTTGTAGGACTTTAGTTAGTTAATAGGTTTGTTTTTGTTCATGTATTTGAGATCACTCATGTAGACATATATAAATCTTAGGAATCTATTCTCATATCCCTAAAAAATGTTCCAATACATGAACAAGAAATTGTGTCCATTTTTCAAACATGTGTTTGCTTATGCTGTTGGGAATTAAATCAGACATGCACAATGGAAATTAACAATTTAATTCCCTACACCGGTTAATTCTACGATGATGATAGTGTTGAAGATATGAAAAGATGATGATAATATTATCTTTGGTATTTTCCCAGTTGTATGGGATTATTACACAATCTTGTAATCCTATAAATAAGGTCTTCTACCTTGTAATAATAAGACAGAAGAATTATACAATTTTTCATATTCCTTTCATTACTCTATCTCAATTATATTCAGTTAATCATTCTATCATCGTATCAGAGCGTGTTTAATCTGATTTGGGTTAAACTTGCAAGCTTCCGTTCTCCAGCGAGTGCCCCATGTCGCTCGTCCGGCTAAGTTTTCTTGTTTGGATTAGATATCCTCTTCCAGCCAATATTAATTTTTTTTCTGCTTTTTTCTTCTTGTGGTTGTCCTTGCATATTTATTGTCATTGCTTTGTCATCTGGTAGTGGGTGTCATTATTTCTTTTTCGACCTCTTACCAGTCATCATTGTCCTTATCCAACCTGACCTGCACTGGCTGTATTCTTCAATTTGTCTATGGGACTTGGCCCCTTTTTTGATCTCTTGCATCCCTCAAATTTTTATGCAAGTCAATGCAACCCTATTGCTTTTGGAATCTATTGATGGTGGTGTTATATACCTGAAAGTCCTATGGCTTTTAAGCCTTTATTTGCTGGTAGGAGTAACGATTGCTATTGGTTTAGTAATTTAACTAGAAACGCGATGTTGCTTCTCTTTCACCACTTTTATTTCTATCACATTGTCTTAGCCTCCTTGTGTGTCTGGGTTTTTGTTAGGCCAGTATTTTTTAACCTTCATATTTGAGAGGATTGTTAGTGCAACCCATGGATCTTCAGAGTACTATTGTTAACATGGTGTATTCTAAGCAAATTTAGTCGTGAAAAATTGCTTGAGAATTTGATTTTGACATTGTTCTTTCTACTTATGGGATGTGCCCCACAAGTCTTAGTGTTTGTTTATGTTAGATTGATGGATGGTGATTTTTCTTTTACACCAGCTTCTAGTTCTTTGTTTGGCTTGTTCGCCATGTATTGTAAACGCTTTCTGAAATATCCTTTGACCTGTGGACGAGGACGAGTTGTTTGAATCGATTTAATTTTCAAACACAATTTGGTGTCTACATCACTATATTGAGTTTGAGGGGGATGTTGAAGATATGAAAAGATCGTAATATTATCCTCTTTGGTATTTTCTCGATTGTATGTAATTATTTTCTTTTATAGTTGATTGTGTGATTATTACACGATCGTTCTTTTTAGGACTATTTTAACCTTATAAATAAAGTCTTCTACCTTGTAATAATAAGACGGAAGAATTATACAATTTTTTATATTCCTTTCATTACTCTGTCTTCTCTGTTGTTAACCAGCAAAGATCGATTTTCCTGAGATCTCGATCTACCGCAGTTGTCCAATTGTCCAACTACTAATAGTGATCCACTTCAGCCTTGGACAATTCAAAGCCAATTAGAGATTGTTAGGAGTTGACTTGGTAGTGTTTAATTAGAATATGATTTGTATTTGTTTATCCCACGTAGAATAGGATTTTTAGTTTCCTACTTATAATGTGGTTGTTTAGAATCCCATATTGAATAGAAACTAATATCCCCTCATTTTGTCTCTCCATAAATGGAGTCTTCTCTTTAGTTTTTTATTTTGTCCCAATTTATGAGATAGTTATGGGCTATCTTGGGGAGAAACTTGGGGATCCTTTGTGATCTCGTCCGATACGTACTGAGTTTTTCTTAGTAGGTATGTTCTTGGGGTGTACTTGGAAGTATGGGATGGGTGAGAGAATTACTAATAACAATTTTTCACATGGTATAATTTCTTTTACGCCCCATGGCTTATCTCCAATTTTGGAGTTCTCCACATAAATCTTTGTGTTGTTTTTATCTGTTCATATTTTCTGGCTCCTTAATTTTTATCTGAACAAACATCTTGAAGGCAAATCAAGGAATTGGTCTCAATTTCCAACAATTCGAACCCTTCTCTTATCTGCACAGTCGTAATCTCTCCCTCTCTGATCTCTTTCAATAATTTGGGTGATGAATATTGTTGTAAGACTTGGTGTCTATTGTAAATATTGTGGGCAGTTTTGGGGTTTGTAGAGGGTTGTTCTTCTTTGTGAAGAACCGAGCTGTTTGAGGTTAAATCTTGGAGTGTTTGTGTTCAGTTGTTGCATGAATTCTGTGTAACCTTCGAACAATTGAAGATTAGTGCAAAGGGAGCCATAATCCACCTAGTGGAGCTCCTAGGGGAAAGTAGGCGGTGGTTGGCCGAACCCGAGCCTTCAAGCGAATAATTCTCGTGTGTTGTTGTATCTTTCAATTTATGCTTTGTGCATGGTCGTTTGATTTCTTCTCTGAATTGTGGTGATTGCATTGTGCTTAGAGAGTTTCTCCATTGTGTGATTTGATGATAATTGGAAGATTTATGTGCAAAGCCATTTGCAAAGCCATTTTATTGTTCCAAGTAATTTATGTTCGGCATGTTTGATTTGCAGCCCTAGACTTGATTGGAGAAACTTTTATTTTTATTCTTTAATATTTTCTACTACCGTACAATCTACCCTACTAAACATTTTCTTGATATATTTCTCCCGAGTTAGAGACGTTATTTACATAGTTTTTTCATGCAGAGTAGGGCTTGAAGATTTTATGCAATATGAATTTATTGTGCAATTTTATTATTGGCTTTTGTATTACTTTTTTACTTCCACAAAAATTGTAAAAACTGATGCTAATGCACGAGACAATAAATCCTCAAGAAAGCAATTGAATGGTATGGATTTTGTGGTTATCACTAAATCAATAATGGGAAAAAATAGAAGAGCAGGTAAATTGCTCGTAAATCTAATCCAAATCCGGGTACATCTACAGAGGCAATAGCTTATTGAAGTACTATATTTGTATATACAAAAAGAAAACTCGAGATCAGAGAAAAAAACTTACATGGTGAAACCATTACCATGTATGTCATCAGTCTTCCGGCGGTGTGCCGTTGTCCAATGTCATCTACTGTTGACAAACAAGTATACGCGCCTTATGAATGGTCTTTTGCACTAAAATCAGGCTCTGCTGGCTTCTGAAGCAGCAGAGGAGGCAATTTTGCAGTAGGTAATCGGGGTGATAATTTAACATTACGTGGATGATTGTTGCGCAAGGCACCAAGCATATTGGCAGCAAATTTTGAAGCATAAATGGTGGCACTGAGGCTAGGTGAGCTCCCGCCCTCTTTTCCCAAGGCCTCGTGCATTCTATCTTCTGCCTCTCGCAAAGATTTCTCAATCTTCCTCCTGCAATGTCGACGCCATGCTACTTGGATATAGCAGGCTGCCCATGTCCTCCACTGCTGGGAGTAGAGCCTGAAGCAATTATGTAAACACCTGAGTCATGCTTAATTTCTTCATAAACTTCAGTGAAATATTGCATTCAAAAGGCTGCCTGGTTTACGGTATGGGAGAGAAGACTCTAGGGAGGATTGTTCTAGTGGGATCTTTTGAGGAGGCTAATTATAATGTTCACTTATCCTCTCGACAGCAGATCGACGTAGTTTGTATATTGAGCATTCATATAGTTGTAATAAGATGCCCTAGTTTTCTACATTATGAATAGGAACCTGGGGAGCTGCTTTTCAGAGAGGTGTGATGTAACCTCGTAATTCTCCTTCATTTAAGTAGAGGTAAACAGACATAACCCTCAATGCATTGAGGGTAAATCACCATAAGTTTTTGTGTTTCTGTGTGTGCCTTTCTGTTTTTCGTTTCGTTCATTATTGTTCTTGGGCTTGAGATTACGGCTCAATCCCTAACATTTTTTGGGAGCAGGTGGCAGAGTGATCAAAAACTGTAATCGTTTTACCAAAAAAATTAGAAGACATTATAATAAAGTTGATTTCAGAACTTACCTAAAAGTGTGCTGAATATGCTTGCTGTGAAGACGCCTATATTGGGAGGCCACCCCTTTCAGGTCACCAGCCATCAGCGAGAAGGCCTCAACGTCTTTTATAGCTTGCACGGTTCTGGTTGAGATGGGAAGGCTGGAGGAAGAGTTGGGATCCAGAGCCCATGTAAGAAGTTCTTCTCCACAAAAGTCCCCAGCCTTGAGATAATCGGAGTTGAAGAAACCAGTTTTACCACCATTAGTGGTCATGGTCAATATATTACCACGCATAATAAAGAGCATCTCATCAACTGGATCTCCCTCGCGAACTATGAAGCTCTTCTCTGTGTAAAGAACCGGCTTCAAACGGTCACACATTGCATCCAGCAGCTGTTCGTCCATTTTCTCAAACATTCGCACCTGTAATAAATAGTTGACAACTTGATAAGCAGATTGCTCACCTGAAGAACGAGTATAAAATACTTAAATGCCATGTTTGTTATAATGGACTAGACAGTACTAGATAGGATTAGAGAAGAAAAACAAGCTAAAATTGTGCATGTTATGGTTATCCCGTGCAACACCTTCCAGTACTATGTACTCAACATGTCTAGAGAGTACTACAAAGTAGTGATTGAAGTACACTTACTTTTTTGAGTAAAGTCCAGCAGAGATGGCGCTTGATATCCCTTCTTAAGTCCTTAGGCAGGTTATGAATCAAAGATTCTTCCTCGACACCTCTGGTTTCTTGCCATTTGTATTGCTCATATCGTCTAATCCGTTTCCGCAAATTATCAGGAAGCATACGGTGGGACATCCATTGCTCTGCATCTCGCCTTCTTACTCTCATCTCTTCTACCCTAACAGTCATGGACTGCAAATATTTCTGTAACAGAAAACAAAAGCAAGGTTAGCCATTTCATCCCGAAATTCCACAACTTCCATAAAACAATTTTAGGCCCTAAGAAGCGGACCTTTGGTGGATATATGTTAAAACCACGATGAGAGATGAGCACAAATTAAATATAAGCAAATTTACTGGAAACACGTATGAAACAGATATCAGCTTATGGCATGTTCGATAATATAGATTAGACAACACTGGACAATATTAAGACTGGAAAAGAAGTTAAAGTCCATTGTACTGTCTAGTCTTATCGAGTGTTGTGTATTAAACGTGCCGTTAAGGTATATGTACAAAGCAGAAGGTGTTTGAATGGGAATCAAGTACGCACCTGCATGTTACCAATAAGCAATGAAAATAAAACCAGCCCAATGATGGAGATGGAAATGGCAAAAAGAATCTCCCCAACAAAAGTACTTGTTTTGAGGTTTTGGCCCAGAGAACTGAAATGAGCAACACATGAGAATAGATACAAAACGGGAAATTGGCGCAAATGGTCCCTAACCTTTGTCCTTAATGTGGAAATGGTCCCTAATCTTTGGTTTTTAGCGCAACAGTCCATAACCTATGTATTTTAGTGTGCAATTAGTCTTTATTTGATGAAAAAGACAAATAAGCCCTTATTTTTAATTAAAAAAAAATTCAATTGGATTCTTAACTTTTGCAAAAAGTGTAAATGGATCCGATACTTTTATTTTTTTATTATACAAAAGTAAAATAAACTAACAAATTGATAATATACTAAATTATTTTCTATATTTTACGAACTATTATAAAATAACTGAAATTTAAGCTCATAATTATTAACAAACGTGTTAATTAAATTTATTTTATAATCATTAAATAATTATATTATTTAAAATTCAAAGTTTAATTTTATCGTTACAACATAAAAAAAAATAACTTTGTCACAAACTTGATGCTCAAATATTTTTATTTAATTGAGCTATTTGTTTATTAACTACAAATATTAAAGCTCAAATTGTGTTCTTCATATTTTAATTTATCATTCAAAAATAAAGAACACATATGTATAAACTAATTTTTATTATTTTTATGTTAAAAAACATAATAAGATTGGTTCAATGTTATAAAATTATATACGTCATTTTGTTATTTATGTAACTTAATTTTTATTCAAATTTTTCACATCACATAGCAATTTCATATACATAAAATATTACAATTTACATTTTTCTTTTATGAAAAATTTTAATTGGGAAAACTATAGTGATATATTTAATATGCTAAATTAACTGTTATTTAACAAATGTATCGGACCTATTTGTACATTTTACAAAGGTTACAAATCCAATTGCAATTATCTTTAATTATAACTAAGGGTATTTTTGTCTTTTTCATCAAATAATGACCAATTGCGCACCAAAACAAATAGGTTAGGGACCATTTGCACCAATTTCCCATATAAAACACAAAAAAACTAAAGTATAAAGAAACATTAAGAGAATTACAAACCTTAAATTCCGCAGTCCCCACCAAAAGCAATAGAAAAACTTGTGAGAAAAGCTTTTGCGATCGACAACATGAGACTGAAGAGCATCAAGGAATATGCCAAAATCAAAGTCTGCGGGGCTCTTTATTTCATTTGGTTCGAGTAGAGGACAAGAAATATTGAGAAACGAATAGTCTTTAAGGCGGTCTCCTCCACAATATAAATTATGTAATTCACAACCATTCTCATTCTCAGCACATGCATTGCGCCAACAGCTATCTTTGCGATCTATTGAGAACAGATACCAAAAGGCTCCAAGTACCTGACAAATGATAATGAGGAGCAGCATATACTAAGTTAAATCCATATGCTGATAGCTGGATCCTATTGCTAACAAGCGTTGAATGAGCATTGCATTTTCTGTGTAACATATAAAATGAGAATAAACCAAAAGAAGCTTACGTGACTGAAAAGCAGGTAGAGAAGGAGATTGAAAACAGCTCCAGCCCATGGCGTTTCTGTAAATATGCCCGACGTTCTGGTTACTTCCTTGTATAAAGGATAGATCCGAAGAAGTCTTGGAACGTATTGGGAGATAATGACGATCTTCAATAGGTCCTTTGTTACCAGTGATATGGGGGCATTTATGCTGGGAACTACCATTAAAATTACCACCTGCAGATGAAAAACGAGATTCAGCAAAACCAATTTGTTATAACTTATATATAACTGCAGCTTCAATTGACAACAAACGGACATGTACCTGTGGTAAGGGAAGAACTGCTAAAACGTCAACAATGAAGTAGGAGGTCAAGTATCGTTTTGCTATAGCCTTGGGATCCTCAGTTAACTCACCCCTCCCAAATACTCGAGAAGAAGGGACAATAAATCCAGTACGAAATTGCAAAATAATGTGAAATATGTAGAAGAGGTCAGTAAATGATCGAAGAACACAAGCAGTGATCTCTAACTTATGATCCAGATCCAGGCACAGATTCTTGACATCGATTACTGGAATGTAGAAGAACAGGGGATCGAGGGATACTGCAATCACACAAGCAAGTACAAAGATTTTGTTCCATCTTTGAACAAATGTCCCCTGAGGGTCAAGAATTTTCTTCTTCGAAGTTGACTTTGGCTTATCATTATGTGAAGAATGACTGTTTAGGGATTTTCTCAAGCTTTTCATCCTTGAAGAACCCATTTCTAATCCTCTTCTAATGCCACTCATTAGTGAATTCAAATTTGGTTTCCATTTCGGAAATTGCCAACTATCCGAGTGCTGCTCAGACGTCTCAGAATTGGTGTCCTCAAACCTGAACAAAAGAAAATGAAATAGTATAATATATCATTAGGGATGAAAAAGGCTTTCAAGAACTTAATCTACATATCATGACCATGTGGAAAATAAGATCGTATAATATATATTGGACTGCCAATGGAAACCACAATTAGGACAGCCAAATTCCTAAAATACATCATTATCTACAGACACACAAATCCCTTTAAGTTCCATCGAACAAAATCCCGTGGACAAATTTCTGGTATCTCTATTTTAAATTCATGTGAAGTGCGGAAATACTCCAAAAATTAGCAATATGAAACTAAGACAAACTTGGATTTTCCATGATGTTTAATGCTTCTCAAGTAAATTAAAATGTTAACTGCAGTAACAAAAAGGAATAATCTCAAAACCAGAGGATGAAAGATGAGTAGTTTGCACAGTCATCTTCCAAATTTTATGTTATGTCACAGATCAAAACATTATCCAAAAGGAAATTTTCACCAAGAAGTTGTTAGTATTGGATCAAAAGAATTTGATCACTGTCTCTGTTCAGCTATATAAAATATCTTGTATGTGAATCGTGATCCTCAAACTGAATCCTAAATCCTATTGAACAATATTCCATCCCACACCCTATTACGAACGTGCAAACAAAGTCCCACGTCGGGTAGACATGGGGTAAATGATGAGCTTGTGAGGGACTGGGCTCCACCTAATGGGTTAACTTTTTGGAATGATCTCAATTCCTACATGTGGTATCAAAGCTAGGCCCCAAACTTAGACATGTGCACGCACAAGATGGATCCCAGTTTGCAGCTGAAAGAAGTTGGTGGCCCTAAGCTGGACGGCGATAGTCAAAAAAATCTGTGGTTAGCTCTCAAGACAGTTGTTCCCACATAAGACGGTGGCCCCTAACGCAGCGAAAGAATCCAGTCTTGATGGAGCACAAGAGGGACGAATAAATTATCGCTTGAGGGGGGCCGAGATGATATGGTACTTAGTTCGAAGGGGAGATTGTTTAGGAAAGTGCAAACAAAGTCCCACGATGGGGTAAATGATCGGCTCAAAAGGGATTAGGCTACTCTAAATTATTGGGTTAACCTTGAACCTCAATTCCCTACACACCCCACCTTCACTCTGCCTCAATAACGAAGAAGAAAAATTGGAATAGAAACTTCTGTGCTAAAAGTGAAGTGTAAGTAGGACACCATAAAACGTCCCGATTTTGTTCAAAACCAATCATGAACATATTGAACTTCCAATCAAGATAAGCATATGATTATACATAAAAGAATTCTTGTGTCCAGCATAATTTGAAAGAACAAGACAATTTGAACTAACCTCACATATTTCCGCGGCTTGATTTTCATAGCTTCAACTGATTTTCTGTAAAATTTCTCAGATGAAAAATCAACCTAAAAACTGCAAAATGATAACGAATTAAATGAGAAATAAACATTATGATCATCAAACAATCAAAATCTTTGGATTAAACAACCCATATTTTTTATTCTTTTTCTTTTTTCTTTTCAATAATAGCTTTCTGGAGCAACCAAATACAAGATGATCCTAAAAAATTTGAAGGTTTAACAGGAAGTCAAATTGGAAACTTACATGAAAATATTTGAGTGCCCATTATGGGATTATTAGATAGTTATATAACTATCGTTTAATCGTCAAGAAAGGCAGCTTTCAATTGAGAAGCTTCTTGGAGATTGCAATGGCAGACTTCCTTCAGAGAGAGAGAGAGAGAGAGAGAGAGAGTATTTGGCGGGAGAAGAGTCAATTACAACAGATAGTTTCTTAGAAGGGTCGATTCTATGATTTCACTTTTCAAGGCATGGAAAAATACGGTCTCCGCCCGGCCCTGCCCGTATTGCCCCCACTTCAAATTGGACATGGAATTTTAGTTTGACTGGGTAATCATAAATTCTTTCAACTGGCTCCGAATTTTTTTATTTTTTTTATTTTTAAATGCAAATCGTATTTAAAAAATCCAAAAATAAATAAATAATTTAATTCCTACTCCAACCCACCTTTCGAAAATCTCTAACAAGACTGAAACGAAAAGAACTATCATATCATACTCTTTTTTACGTGTCAGACGAACAAGTCAAACACTCTTGCTTATATAGGTATAAAAATAATTGTCTCTAGGAATTTGTCATTTCAGTCAACCATATAAATGATCTCGAACTGTCATTAATAGCGTGGAGATAAGACGATTGTTACTTTTTAAATATTAGTATCCGTAGATAATTGTTTGGTATTGCATTATTTATCTTCATCTTGGTAGGTAGTTTGAATTATCAACCATAGTGTGAAAGGATAGCAACGGGTCTATGGCAATCCTTCCCGTCCATGCGTGAGACTAAACTTTGAACTTGTTAATTTTGATCACTATACTTTTATTTTTTAAAAGTTAGTTATTAAATTTTTATTTTTATTTTTATTTAAACACTATTGCAGTAATTTGAATTATTTTAGGGTAATTTGCAGCCTCCGTCTCCAACCTTTGAACTTTTAGTACTTTTATCTCTATTCTTTATTTTTTGGCACTCATATCCTCAACATTTCTTATTTTGGTGGCTGAAGTCTCCAACCTTTGAACATTTGGCACTTTTATCCTCATTCTTTATTTTTTGGCATCCATATCCTCAACTTTTCTTAATTTGGTAGTTGAAGTCCCCAACCTTTGAACTTTTGGCACTTTTATCCCTATTATTCATTTTTTCTTCATTTTTTTGCACTCATATCCTCAATTTTTCTTAATTTGGTGGCTGAAGTCCTAACCTTTGGACTTTTGTATCATATTTTTAAATTTTTTAATTGAAACTTATAAAAAGTTTATTTAAAGTCAAATTTTGTGAGTAATTTTATCTATAAATGTTAATTTATTTAAAAAAAAACTTATTTTTACAAATTTTATGAGATTTTCTTCATTTTTTTGCACCCATATCCTCAAATTGAGCATTAATCAAAATATAGTTTTCTAAATAAAACTATTTATCTGAATAATACAATATTCAGAAAACAGAAGGCTGGTCATCGACCCCAAAAAGATAATGGGTCAAATGTCAAAAGGTCGAACCAGGTCGAACCAAAGTCGACTCGGTTTCAATTAAAATTCAATTTTTTGCACCCATATTCTCATTCTTCATTTTTTTTTGCACACATATCTCCAAATAGAGCATTAATCAAAATATAGTTATCTAAATAAAATTATTTATCCGAATAATACAATATTCGAGAAAACAGGACTAGCCATCGATCCAAAAAAAAATAATAAAAGTCAAAGGTTAAAGGTTGAACCGGATCGAACAAAGGATAGCACCGGGGTTTCAATTAAAAATTAAAATTAATCTAAAAATCTCATAAAATTTTTAAAAATAAGTTTTTTGTAAATAAACCAACATTTATAGATAACATTATCGACAAAACTTGCCTTTAAATAGACTTTTTATAAGTTTCAATTAAAAATTAAAAATATGATACAAAAGTCCAGAGATTAGAGACTTCACCACCAAATTAAGAAATGTTAAAGATATTAAAAAAAAAATAAAGAATGATAATAAAAGTGTCAAACCTTCAAAGGTTGGGGACTTCAGCCAACAAATTAAGAAATGTTGAGGATATGAGTCTTAAAAAAATAAAGAATGAGGATAAAAGTGCCAAACATTTAAAGATTGGGGACTTCAGCCAACAAAATAAGAAAGATTGAGGATATGAGTCTTAAAAAAATAAAGAATGAGAATAAAAGTGTTAAAAGTTCAAAGGTTGGATACGGCGGCTTTGATTTGCAAATTACCCATTATTTTATTATTCAAAATTAGTCAATCATTTGACCATAACGCGTCTTTAAAATCCAAAAAAAAAATATAAAAAAGGTTCTTGTATTATCAAATAAATAAATTAAATAATTAATTAAGTCAAGCCGTACAAACTGACTACTGTCACTTACCACATTTCAAAAATATATGTCGGGTCAAGTCTTCGGTAATTAAAAATAAAAAAAGTAAGGCTTTGAAAATCATATATTATTTCCCTATTTTATTATATTTCATAATCATTTTACATCAAAGAATCCATCGAACTATTTCATTGATAGCACATATAGTACCATAGACTCGGGACTCGGAACACAACTGATAAATTTTGACACGTGCATAATTTTATAAGATCGTACGATATATAATAATATTGTTCTAGCCGAGAAAATACAGCATAACATGGTAAAATCTCGCTCTCGGAGATTTATCATGTTCGATATTTCACTGCATCGATTAGGATTACAACTAATGATAATAGAGAGGGCTACATCACCTGAAAGGTCTAACGTCTAGTTCAGTCGACAAGTAGAGCTAATATGGTTCTTCCTTAACGATTATTATACATCCAACATACTCTTAAGACTTAATTACCGAACTTCCTGGAGAATGCGTCTAGACTGAAGTTAAGATTTCTCTTCGTCTGATGTTGGGCATGGCGGTCCAGGAACGGAATCAACAAAGAACTCCTCTACTGAAATGTCAGCAACGAGTATTAAGAGCATCAGTAAGAAATGCGCAAGGCAAAGCATCAAAAGAAGACCGAAAATGTCATTGCACAACGTCTTTAAACTTCAACAATTTCAATCAAATACACATAGATGTTTCCTTTCTTACCTATATCATCTTGCTCCGGAGAATCAAGTAGAATATCCGAATCAGAAGGCAAAAAAGGGGAACCGGGATAGTTTCCAAGAGCTCCTAGATCTGCATTTTGTTCCCCGTAGTAATGGGCAATTAGTTACATCCAAAGGGGGCAAGGAGAGAAACAATTAGCAGTACGAAGGAAAACAGAAGCGAAACAGTATTGTTCATGAGATGATTCTTGCATGGCAATTTGTGCCCCTAGAACAGAAGCAAAATAGTCCCGAGTCGGTAATTACTTCAACTTCATCTTAAACTCAAATTTTTTAAAACAATTCGTATGAAATTTTATTTGTTGGATTCGTAATAATACAAATTGTAAAATAGTTAGTGCCAAGTATTTCCCAAAAGTTATTTTCAAGAAAATACACAGGTTATAGTTACAGAAGATTCAGAATTCAACAAAGTAAAATTAAGTTATGCCCCCAAGAATACAAGAGTTACACAGTTTAAAAAGTAAACGGTCCAAGTAAGATCAGATCGTAATTACCTCCCAAATTTGATAGATCCGCTGTCAGGTCTGAAAGACTGAAGTTCCAAGGTATCTGAGCCAAGGATCTGAGGGAATCTCTAGAATTCCCAGCACCATTATCTGAAGGAAGGTGTAGTCCTACCGAACTTGCCACATCAGATGTAAAAGCCGTATCAAGGGCTGATGCGTCAACTCCCATGCCAGAGATCTCTGATGCGCTGAACGGGAAATGGCCAGTGGAAGCTACTGATGTGGGACTTACAGGCATATCTGACAGGGATGACATTGCATTATTTGGAGGCATAGTGGGCGATGCACCAACTCCACCAGTGTCAATCGTCATACTGCAGAGAGAGAAGAAAATGGCAATCGTAAGTAGAAGATTTAATATGCTAAACGTGGAAGCGCAATTAAATCGAGTATCAATGAATTACTTCTTACTTTGTTGCATTATGAAGTTATATTTCTTTACAAACTATGACGACCTTGATTTTGTTAAGTAATTTCTTGGGTAACAGTGAATTTCAAATGAAAGTAGCAATTTTCTGTCTAACTATGATGAAATATTCGACGGTCATAATAAATTAATAATATAAGAGATTACGGGCTTAGATGAAGAAATATTCATGACTATGAAATTTCTCTTCAAATTTCAAACATCAGGAAAAATAAAGGAAGAGGTGGCTATAGGAGAGAAGAATTCTCACTCATTCCCAGAAGTCATCCGCATTGGATGGAAATTGCTTGGTGCTGGAACTCCATTAACAATGTGACAGCTAGATGTGGAATACCCCATAGAATCAAGATGATGTTGGCCTGTAGCTGGAACTGGAGGCTGCTGCATGACAGGGTATCCCATAGGTAAGTTGTTGACTGCACTGCAAAGAAGTGGCATTGAATAATGACGATAATACGGTATAGATGGTTGCAGTTTAATATGCACATAAAATAACATTAATTTAAGCTTTCAGTGACCTTATTCTACATCCTAGTTTCTCCGAAAGAGGGAAAAAGAAGAAGCGGCAGCATGAACAGCAACATTTCCAGAACTTCAACAGTAAATCAAAGGGGTTTGTCAATAGAGTCTTGACAAACTAAATAAAAAAAATAAAAAAAAAAAAAACTGATATTAAACTATATAATCTTGAATCTAATCTCTTAGTCGAAACCTTCCCACCAAAAAAGTTCATATATATTACTGAAGAACAACATTACAGAAAAATAAGTATACGGGTTCTTTGTAAGTGGCACCAGACAAAATAAGCATTAAGACAAACATTAGCTTGCATAACTGTTAACAGGAAGTTAGCGCATGTTTGGTAGTGTTGAAATTATTTTTTAAGTGCTTTTATTATAAGTTGGTGAATGTGTAGATAAAAAGTGGGTTGTAAATTGTGAGTCCTATGAAATGTGTGGATAAAAAAAGTATGTTTGACTAGCTGAAATTATAATTTAAGCATTGCCAAACATGTGCTTAATTTGGTAAAGCACCAGAAAAAGAAGTAAATAGCCAGTAGGATATCAGAAAAAATTGACAAGAATCAAAAGCAAAAGAATTGGAGGTATCCTAAGACACCAAAAGATAGTATTTTAAACCAACTCCGCACTTTAAACATATGACAAATAAATGATCAAGTACAGGATCCCTAACTGCAAATAAAATTGTCATATATCTTTGCACATCCCCACCAAAAAGATAAAAATCACCTTTCGCACCTAACACTCAGCGCATAAAAGTAAACTTCAGCAAAACTGGAATTCAAATATAGGTTTTCCTCCCTTAATAATAGAACAGTAGTAACCCATGACCTTTTTGAAAAATTCAAGTATAAATGACTATTATTAATCTTTTTTTGGGACCATAACAAGGGGTCTCTGCGAGATAGAAAACTTAGAGAAAGTATGCAATGACTTTTATGTACAAGAATAGCAAAATGTGAAGCATGACAATATTCTCCTATCTTTCAAGATTATTTTGGGGCTAGGAATGGGAGTTTTATCCTAAGGTTAACAGACAACAAAATTTTAAAATAAAGAGAAGGCGTGAAAAGATAACATCGTAAGACAGAGATATGCATTCCCCTGACTTTAAGTTGCGATTAAAGCACAGAAAGATGAGGTCTCTGTTTGTTGCATCAACAGCTATCGGTAACTTAACTCTTTTCGCATTAAATGAGCATCATAAAAACTGAGACCTTTAAGATTGAAACAAATACATCAAGTTTTGAACCAAAATATAGAATATGGAAAAAGTGAATGGCAGAAAGTAAGGTTTACCTGGCATTGGATGAATTCCATTCTGAATAGGAGCCAAAGGAACCTTTGGAGGCACTGGATATTTCATTAGATGATACTGATGCTCAAGCAAGTGATTGAATAAGATAATTTGTTTCTTCAGTTTAAGTCTTATGTAGTAAGCCCGGAAAAAGTCAGCATTTTCTTCTTCTAATTTCAGCCACACTGAATTGAGAAAGGAAAACAAAAGAAAAAAAATGAATGCATTACAACAAGCCTGATCCATGGGCTCATTAGTCACTTTCATACAGAAAAAAGTCCTTACAGCAGCATGTATCAAGTGATCTACTAATCATAAACACAGGTGACAATATAAGAGATTACTTTTGATGTTCTGATGCTACCTACCTAATGTTGTGAACCCAGGATCTATCCTGGCACGATTCAGTAGGGTCTTCACAACCTCATCTCTATTCATATACAACTGCAGACATCGTTCTATCAAATTCTGGACCTACAGCAGATTATGATCATAAATCAATCTAGAGGACTGAATCCTGACATTTTTTATGAAAATCCTAATGACAATAGGAAAGAGCATGAAGAAATAGTTGCCTTACAAGTTCAATATCCTCACGTGAAACTTTTCTGTTGTCATTGCTTGACACAGAAACTGAACCTGAATCTGGTATAGGAGTCTCTGTGACATTATTTGGTTGTTCACATTGGGACTCATGCGATACCAGATTAGTAGGCTTTATCTCTGGTGTATTATGTGAATCCTGTAAAAGTTTCATGTTAGACGTGAGAAAAGCTGACTACGGCAGTGATGCTCTAAATCAAATAAGTAGTAGTTCATAAATGAAATCTTATAAAAATAATTACATAGATCCACATGGCATATGAACTATCTTCACATAGCAAGCCTCCATCAAGATGTTAGACTTCAGCAAGGAAACTAAAGGAAAAGACTAAGGAACTCGTGTTTGCAGCAAATGAAAGACGTGAGAGATATTGTATTACCAACATAAGTTAAGGAGATAATTTAAAATATACAAAATGATTCATATTTGATTTTCAATTTGACAGTAGAGAGAACTGTGAGGAAAACAATTTTCCTGCATTCCTTTTCCTCGTTGTCATTTAAATCCATTATCCAACTGCAGCCAAATGACTAGTTGCCAAACATAGAATGTATACTGCACCACTCGTATGTATAAAATATACAACATGGGAAAAAGCTACACCAAAAATAGACTAGAAAAGTTACAGGAAGTAACGCCACCAAGGTTGTCTCGAAAAAAAAAAATGGAACAAAAATAAGCAACTCTGTAAAACAGAATATTTTCAATGAAGAATATAAAAGGAGCTTATGTGAACCTGTGTGTTCGTCATTTTAGCTAAAGGCATCCTGATAGTGGCTCCCCATTAAGCTCGTGTATCTTACACTCATTCAGATAAACTAGGTCTTAGATTGTACTTAAATAATCCACAACAAACTGAAGCACTCCTCCACCTGGAAAGAAGAAACTGCTGTTATATATTTTGTACCATCCAGAAGCAGCTGCCAAATAAAGTGGAATACAATACAACTGCAGAAAACTGCCTAGCTCATTGAAATTTATACAATCAAGAAAGCAAATGAATCTTTGTCTTTTACAACATTATGCTCTAATTTTAGGCCATGTTACAATCAGAGAGTATCTATGTGTTATCAAAGATGGTCTTTGCTGAACTATAAACTTCTATATGTGGAACTATTGTTGTTTTTATATTCCCCTCGCACCTTAGCGCTGCCTCTGGTTTTTGGTCTTGTGCTTAGTCTTTTGTTCTTTGGCCTTGACTTTCCCCCCTTTGGACCAATACATATGGTGACCACCGGTGTGTGTGCTTTAACTCACTTCATGCACTTGCTACATTTTCTACACAGGCATGATTTCAGTATAACCATCAGAAAAGTACTAGAACCTGTAGTTTATCAAGTTACCGTGGGATCTAAAAGATTCACTGATAACAGGCAAAGCATGATACATTAAGATGTGACAGAAAGTAATTAGAATTTCTCCATTGTTATCGTTAGTGTCACTAAGACTAATTTTCAAATTATCAAACCACAAGACGATATAATCAAGGATGAATGCAAGGACTCCTTCGACCTGTGATATTGGCTGAACCTTATAATCCTTGTGATAGTTTTCAGTTCCAAATAATGGTCACTGTCAGTCAAGTCTCAAAATTTTCATCAGCATGGAATGATATTTCTGTGCCTTAGAAAATGTTTGTACATCAGTATCTATCTGATGATCCTACATGCACTGCATACTCCATGCAAGTGTCAGTACGTGGGTACAAAAAGCTAAATCTTTCCCACCAATGACAAACATATCAATCTGAAATGATTGAGGAAAAAGGTAATCATTGAACTTAGTAAGTCTTCCAAAATATTCACTATACAGCAGTAGCTCAATAATTCCCGAAATATTTCAAATATTTGAAAAGGTTTTCCTAAAAGTTCATTTACTCTCACAGCTTCTAGTCTCATCATCATTTACATTTTTCATAGTGCAATGTGCTTTAGTAATTTCATGACGTTGCTGCAAAATAAAGTGTCTGATAGAAAAGCATGTTTTCCTGTGAGAGATACCATTCGCTTATGCAAGTTTCAATCTCAAATTTACGCTTCTTAAGTATCTAGTAAAGACTAAAGGCATGCACATGCAGAAGGACAAGAAAACTACAATCTGCGTCCAAGTAGAAACTAGAATAAATATTCATTAAGCATCATGTATTGTATTAGACTCAACAAAGTCCATAACAACCATTAATTACTTCAATACAAAATACCCCTTCTCTTATGCCTGATCAACACATTGTTAATTATCCTCATCATAAAAAGAATCTTTTATTGGCTCAATTCCTAACATTACGAAATCCAAATTAAAGACGCAAATTTATTGATTGTGTGAAAATTTGCCAATAAATTTTAATTCATAGACAGATACAGGCTTTTTTTTTTTTGGTGTCAGCTTGCATTCAAAGTCTAAATTTTTCTTCAATGTAGAACGGTCAAATTGCTTAACTAGAAAAAGCTGAATAATATTTGCACATCTTAATGAACAACCGATAATAGAAACATGACAACAGCAACACGAATGACCAAAACTTGTAGGCACTAAAATTCTAAGACCTCGACATATGATTCAAATGTCGTGTGATAAAATAATATCGAACTTGGCAGCCGAAACTACATTTAGAGACACATTAAAGCATTTATTAGCAAAAACTTAAGAACCAACATTTATACTTCGTCAAAAAAGAAAAATGCATAGCTCCACCAAATTTTCCTTGCACAAAAACTTGTTCAATAACAAATCAAGAAAGTAAAATTATATTCGATTGCAAACTAGAAAAACATTTTCATGAACTGTGTCCTATTAGACCATGGAAAGTCCATAGCCACTGTTAATTATTTCGGTCCAAAATACATAATCTCTCCTATCCACTTAATGTGCCCTGAATCCTCTCCGTCAAAAAAATATTTTATTTTCTTCTTTCGTTCATGACAAAATCCAAATTGTAGACAAAAATTTATTGATTCTTGGAAGAAACGTCGCAGTGTGTACTTTAGCACATTCCAACCAAGTTTTAAACCTTGCAAAAAGAAAAATACATAACTTCGACAACACTTCCAGTAGATCAAATTTACTCAATGACAAATAAAGAAAGTACATTATTACCATTTTCTCCACATTAAAACTTAGATAAACTCCAAATTACATCAAGCTAAAAACCAACAATTTTAATTCGTATACTCTTATGGCACTAACACCATCCCAACGGTAGTCTATTCCAGATTTGCGTTGTCTTATCTCTAAATTTCCACTCGTTATTTAAAATTTAATATTTGAATATAAATATCTTGCAAAACTCAAAATCTATTGCAGATTTATTCCCAGAAGATCTACTGAATTCCAAACAATTTACTGTCATCGAACTAGTAAACAAATATAATTATAACCTACAAATTAAAATATTTAAAACAATAAAAAAATTACCTTAGGAGACAGCTTTTCAACTTCAACTGCTGAAAAAGGTCCAAATTTTGAGTTAATATCGACAAATTATAGAACCCCAGATAATAAAATTTCAGATTTAATTGAGAAATTAGAGTTCAAAAACTCTTCTTCCTCAGCACCTAATGGCAAGTACTGGCATATATAGTTTCTAGACTGCACTGAGGAAAAGAAGAAGAGATATTTAAAGAGAGGTAAAATGAAATTATACTCAATTATGGGGGAGGAAAATGAAATATTTCAAAAGTTTTATTAACTAATGGAGCCAAATTTAATTTGAGGTGTCTTTTAGATATTACAACTGTAATTAAGCTTATTCAACAATTTATTATTTTAGAGTTTTTATTAATTAAATAATAAATAATAAATATTGTCAAGTTGTTAATATTTGGATTTAGTATTTTAAATTAATCCAATAATTTTATATTTTTAAATATGAAATGTTATATATTAATTGTTTGATACATTTTGCTTTTTTTAGTAATTTTTGATTTTTCAACCCACTTTTAACATGAAAAGTATAATATTAACTCTAAAAAAAACCAATATTGGTCAAATAAATCAAAATTGGTTTATAAACTAGGAATATAAATTAATGTATAATACTAAAGTCAAAATACGGAATATAAATTTGTTTAAAAAGGAGTCGAGTCATTTTCTTATATAAAAAAGTTACTTATTTTTATTACAATCTTTTTCGTTATAGTCTATGTTTTATTGAAGTATTTTACGAGAATAAAGATTTCGAGAAAAATCGAAGAAAAAAAGAAAATCTATTCCAGCTACTTAAAAGTGTATAAGAAACTTTCAAGCTATTTTCAATTAATAGTGTTTACCATCTCATCATCATTAATTATAGCCTATAGGATTTTGAAATGTGGGCAACCTTTCTTGGTGAAGGACAACATTGATAAAAGATCATGTCCTAGACAAAAGGCCAAAGATGAAAAGTCTCTTCCACTTCCTTCAAGTTTGGATAAAAAGGTTGAGAAAAGTCATAGGCTAAGACTAATATTTGTAGGCCATATTAATATGAACAGGAAATTATGTCCATTTTAGAGCATTTTTAATGCTGTTTTTTATTTTGAATATCGAGCTGATATAGTGATAAAGTAGAGACACAAAATTCATGTGGCAATATTTATTATAGAAGTTTGTCAAACAGAACATCCATTATTAGACATCCCGTTAAACAGTTTTCCATCTAAGGGTGGACAAAAACCAATCTAAACTCGGTTTTGGGTTGGGTCATGGAACTCGACCCGATCCGATCCAACCCAACTCAACCCGTGTACATTTAAAAATAAAAGAAAAAAAGAAAAAAAATAATGTTCTTAAAAAGGAGCAGAAAACCCTCAGCCCACTATTGATTTTCCAGATACAATTATACAAACTTTAATTCTCTCCATCACTTCATTTTTCACTCACGCACGGTACACACCCACACCGACACACGCACACCGAAAAGCAAGAGTATCTCTCTCCACTCTATACCACCATCGTCGTCTCTCCACCGTTGGTGAATAAACCTATAGTCGACCCTTCTTCTACTAATGCTCACAGACCAAACCCACCCACCCACGCAGCATGGTAGCAGCAAGAGTTCAATCTCTCTCGAAGTCCAATCCACCGATAGAGCTGATCGTTCTACTACAATTTTCAATCTCAGCATTACATTAGCAAAACGAAACAAAAGCTCTCTTCGAGAAAACTCCCCAAGAAAATGCACTCCAATTTGTTCAATTGTCGAAACATCTGCTGGTGTTGCCATCAAATTCAATTCTTAGTCCAAATACAAGAGACTGATAAAAAAATTGAAGAGAAATGGATTTCAATGGACAATGATAGATCGGAAAAGATAAAGTGTTTGAGTATGGAGTTTTAAGAGTAAAAACACCCAAGAATCTACATTTAATCATCCGATCTTTGACGGAGGTGAGTTGGGAAGAGGTGGAGCATAGTGGGGTTGAAGCACGGATTGTGGAAGGGTTGGGATGGGTATTAGTTTACACTTGAGGATCACGTCAAACTGTGCAAATTGGGCCCAAGCTCAAACTGCCAACCCGACCGAAGCTTGGTCAGGTCGGGTTAAAACATGCGGGCGGTTTGGTTTGGGTTGGGTTAGGTTGGATTCTCACCAAACCGATTTTCTTGGATTGCGTTCAGGTTGGGCCTAAAACCAACCCAACTCATGCCTAGCGCTATAATTTCACCTATTTTTTTATTAAATTGTGTCTATCTCTCTCATATATTTTTCTGTTCCCTTTCTTCCTTCCACTTTCTCTCTCCTTATTTATTTTATTTCTCTTCCCACATAGATTTTTTAGAAAGTGTCTAGCATTGGAAATACTATTATACTACTATTTTGAAATATGGCAACTCTACTATGTTACATTCCGTCACTTATCATCTACCGAGTTTAGGGAAATTTCTTAGTTAACAGCTATATCGTAATTAACTTTCCACGTAATCATTGTGTGTCACTCTAAAATGAAGGTTGTGAATATGTCTTTAGCTTAAAATATTAAAAGATGTCTTTCTTTTTTTTAACACTTATTATACATGACTTAGGCATGCCACACTACAATTGTGTATAATTTTCATCGACCTGGAAGAAGGCACGGCATGAGTGGTGAAATTTGAAGTTCAATGATCCAAATAATATTAAATTAAAATATAGTGACTTAATTGAGATAAATTAAAATTGAATGACCCAACTGACATTTTGCTAAAAATTCAATAACTGCAAACGAAATTTACCCCTGCAAGAAAATTGAAACAAGGCTTAAACGCATGGGATGGTCCCTAAACTTTTAGCAAAAGTTTATATTAATTGCTAAATTTTATTTTGTTCGAGATTGATCCTTAAAACTTAAATTTTTTTAAGAATTGGTCAACAAATCCATGTTTGTTAGCTTGACTAACAGACACATACCCGAGAGATCAAATTGTACCAAATGTATCATCACCAACACTTTTAATCTTTTGAAACACATTTTAAAACGTGATACATTTCAATCAAGCACGAGAGACGTGATTGTTCAACTATTGAAAAACGATCGAATAAAGAACAAAGTATGTAGAGATTAGAAAACGTACACTATTTTCTCCAAGAAATTAATTAACAAGGGGATGGGAATGAGGAACTCCTAGTTGTATGCATATACTAAGGCTGTGTTTGATCTGCACAAGATTTTTCATGAAAAAAGTTTTTTTTCCACCTATTTTTCAACCTGATATGTTTTGACACAAGATTTTCTATGGAAAATATATTTTCCACCTATTTTTCAGGTGTGTTTGATCAGAACTTTTTTTCCATGTAAAATATTTTCTCATTTTCCTTGTTTTGGCTACATTTTTTCTTGTTTTCAAGGAAAATATTTTCTCGAGGGGGATAGAGATTTATTTTCTATGAAAAATTTGTCTTATTTTCTAATTAATAATTTCTTGACAATTCAATTATATATAATTATTTTTTACACCCAAATTTATGGATTTGCAATCAAACACACCCTAATTATATCAATTCGAGGGGTCTAAGAAAATGACACAAGGGCATTGTTTCTTGTTGTTTACCAAAATTATTCTGGGGTTTTAATGTACGTTTACATAATTACAGCCCATTTTGATGTTAAATTGATGGGGGCTCACAATCAGAGTGGGTCCCATCCCAAGATCTTGTCCATAAAGTTGATCTTTTGATTGAGAGATCCAATGGTTAGGACCACTGCACTTAATCACGATCTACTGTACATTTTGGGGTAAGTGTAAGGAAATTTGTAGTACATCATATCAGAGTGTTTCCATGAATTGGGAACCAATAATTATTTTGGGGTTAAATGCATTTCGGGTTAGCCAATTTTGAGCGGAGTTGCACTTGGTCATTCATATTCAATCAAGTACATTCAAGTTACTTGACTTCTAGTTTTTTTTTTTTTTTTTTTTTTTTGTCTGATCATTTATATTCAATTTGGTGCATTCAGGTCACCCAACTTCAATTTACTTGTAAATCGGGTCATTTTGTCATTTATCATCAATTTAACTAACGTAATATGCTGAATGTTTAAATTAATTGATAGTTGACATGTAAAAACTTACTTTTAATTCATTATTTTAACAAGTGTTTTTTTGACATGGGTGATGTGTATTGTTGTATAACATGGAGATACACGTCATTAATGTCCGGGGTCAATGTTATTGAGTTGCTAAATTGATGGTTAGTTGATTGCAATAAATTGAATATGAGTGACCAGGATGCAACTTTGCTCAAAGTTGGATGACCCATAGCTCATTTAACCCCAAAAAAATTCAAACCTGTTTAGATTCCTTTTAAAAGTCGCTTTAAAAAAAAAAAAAACAAGTGGTGAATTATACAATTATTTCGAATTATAAATAAGAAAACAAAAGGAAATTTTTTAAAAATAATCAAAACACGTGAAAAAAAAAACTCAAAAATAGCAAGGAAAAAAATAAGAAGAATTACACACCAGCCACACCCAACCCATCATCACTCATCCTCGAGCTGCAACGAGTGTGTGGAGAAAGAGAGAGAGAGACAGAGGTAGTGTGTGAGATAGAATGAGTTCAGTTGCGACAAATTGAAACGGAACACAAAAAATCACTTCGACTATAATACTATGATGAGACTATGCTTCCTTTTATTTTCTCTCTTTTATCTTTTTGTATTTAAAATTGATTTAATGGGATACTATTTAATATTTATCCCTTAAAAATCTAGTCCCGTGAGCGTTAAATAAACGAAAAACACTTGTTAAGGATCCACTTGCTATAGAAATAAAAGATCAATAATTTGGAGGGTTCGATACGGAAGATCGAATGTTCAAATCCCCGCGGCACTTGGAAGGCAATATTTCTTGTTGGAAGGCAATATTTAATGTTGGAAGGTAACAACTATGTTGGAATGCAGTGGTCCACAGACAAATGTCCGGTCCAAGTGTAGATAATTTGTGATTGCATTTGAATTTACCTAGGTGGCGAACCAGAGGAGAATGCCGCAACTCCTCAGGATTAGTCAGACGAAGTTTTGAACACCTGAGTCTTAAAAAAAAAAAAAAAAGATCAAGAACTCAGTAGCCACAAAAGTAAATATACTTAACCTACTTTCACTATTTTACATAAGTTAAGGGCCTCAATTGTATCTAGACACAAATCCCATACATAACTCATAACAATAAGAGCATCTAATATGCAACAATGTGGATTTGTGTACGCGTGAAAAGTAAAATGGAGACTGAGATAAGAGCATCTCCAATGTGGTTGTAGATTGAAAAAATTGTGGTCCACATGTACAAAAGATAATGGTATATAAATTATTAAAAAAATGATGTTTAACACATATTTCGGTAGAGATAAATTATATAAAAAATAAGTTTAGCACACATTTCAATAGGATGTCTAGTACATCGTCCAATTCTTCATTTTTTTGCCGTGTAAGATCATCACCAATGCATTTTATGGATTGCTATTTAAGTAACACAAATGTTGGAAGACTTCTAATCTATGTGAATAGATATTCAAATTCAAAATTGGTATTCAATGCATTCCATGGATTGATATCTATTTGGATTTTATTTTATTAAAAAAAAACTAGATTGCCTTTAAATATGCACAGAAAATTTAAATCTACGTAAGATGCTGACCCTCGAGATCTGTATCATCCACGTATCAACAGAATTGCAATCAATCTCCTACTAGTTTGTATGTCACATGCATAATTGGACAATCTTTAGGCACTAAGAGAGGTCGACGATCGTTGGTACTATAACGATCAAGTCAACTGCTGGTGTAGACGTGTGTGGGGGAATATAGGTATGAGAGAAACAAGCGGGCAGAAATTTGAATAGAGTTTTAGTGTATAGAATAATGCGTACCTTAGAATGAATGAAGATCTTGTATTCATAGAGGGGAGTTATATTTGATTTAGGGAAGCAATCAATTAGTTATTTGATTGGATTTTCATTCCTCATGAGGATAAGGTTGAATTCAACCTCATCATGATCTTCTAAGATTATGTCATAAATTTTCTCAATCTACAAGATTGTATTGCTAATTTTAGCAGATTAAGATGGAGTTTACATATGAGTGTGGTTTTCTTAATCAGTATTCTTTTTCTTAATTATCTCTACCCTTGTCCAGAATGCTAAATCGCCTGTGGGGTCTTGCGGGATGCGAGGACTTTTCACGAGGGGCTAGGACTTAATGAGGTGGCGAAGTACTTTTCGAGACTTGCCTGATAGAATGTTGAAGAGCGAAGGTCTTTAGTGCAAAAATACAAGTATAACTACTTCGCATGGATTGGAAGAGTGCCAAGGTGGCCTTCGCTGAGCCCTCTTGCTAATGTAGAGACTTTGTCAAATTTGGGTGGTAACATATAAAATTTAAAATTTGTTGAGTCAGCATGTCATTTAGACAACTCAGATATTGTTCAATTTTTTTTCTGCTACGTCAGTTTGACATAATTTTTAACATCTTGTATTGAAGATGAATTTTTTTAAATATTATCTATTTTGCTCATGTAGCAATTTTTTTTAGCAATCTACATTTACATTAAAGATATTATAAATATTTTAGAACGATGTGCACATTTTGTAGTGTAATTTACGGTTGTATTAAAGGCCAAAGAGTCATTTCTAGAACACACCAACCAATGAAAGTGAATATCCTGTCTCATTCTGACACTGCTGTCATACATAGCCTTTCACGGTCAGTAGTGTTAGACACTTGTCGATGCGGGATTGGCAGATCTTGATTAGTCATCTTCAAGTCTCCCCTTGGGCCTAAGGCTTGAAGATTGGGCCCACGATGAACTAGTTTCTACCACGCTATGTTTTTGGGCTGCTGTTAAAAAATCCAATGGACTACAGATTAGATGATGGGCCGATAAATGGGCTGGATCAACATAAATGGGAGGATTTTTTTTTTTTTTTTTTATCGGAATAAATGGGAGTATTTTTAATGCCCAACAAAATGGACATAAGTTATAATTTAGCATTTTTTATTTGTAGACATTCTGTTTGTTGATGTCTTGATGAATAGAATTTGTCGAATACAAGATTTGAATAATTCATAAGTAGTACATTTAATAAAATTAGTTTTTAAATAAGACGGTTCAATAGAATTAAATAAAATAGTGTCAATCACTAGATAAACAATGTGGAGTTAGTAATTAAATCTGTGATTTTTTTTTTTTTTTAAGAATTGATTCATTTATAACCTATTATTAGTGCGCGAGTCATAAGATATAATTATATTAATCTATGTTTGGTAGTGTTTAACTTATAAACAAGAGGAAGTTCTAAATGCTATCTTCGTAAGAAGGTATCTCGAGAAATCTATGAGGAGGGTCCTAACAGGAAGTTCGATGTTTTACGACCCATAAAAACTATCCTCTTGGACGCAGTACTCATACTGGAAATTACGATCAAGGATGACTCTATCAATCGCCATCTACTTCAAAGATACCTTCTGAAGCATTTTTCAAATACCAGAGTTCATTCTCTTCCCACGAATTAGTGAATCAGGCAGGATGTTTTTGTGCGGAATAACAAACAGCGGGTCAATCTTCATAAATTTCATCGTAAATGTGAAATACGCATAAAACAAATGTGAGAAGGAATAAAAACATCTGCTTGGCTAGTCAAGCATGAGCGGTCAAATATACTTTTTATCCACATATTTCATATGAACAATAACTTACAACCCACAAATTCACTCACAACTTATAATATAAGCACTAAAAAAATAATTTCAACATTACAAAACATGAATTTAAAACATTCAAAAGCTAGACACTCAAGGTTTTTTTTTTTTGAGGGGGTTGGGGTTTGGGGGAGTAGGATGTTGTTTCTTACACACTAGTAACTTTTCATATGAAAATAAGATCCAAATTAACAAACAATAAAATAAGAGGATCAATTCTGACATTGAACGAGGAGTTTGGTGGTCAAAGTGCATTTCACTCAATTGTTGGCATGGCAAGAGCTTATTACATTTCAAGAAATGATTTTCTGTAAGTTATGCTAAGTAACACTGACATGACATCAAATTCAATTAAAATATATGAGATAGTCTCTCTCTTCTCACAACTTCTAATATTGTGGGGCCCTCAAAATATTAAAAAATAGTTATTAAAGAGTACTAATAGTTCAAGAAACGTTGAGCATTTTCTTGATTATTTATCTTTTTTTTTTTCTTTAAACCCAATTTCTCAAATTTAATTTTGAGTTCAAAAGAGTTTTATAAGATTCCCATAATTTTTCTTAAACTTGACAAGAAATCTGATGGGTTGATTTTTCTATAACCCTTGTCTTTACATGTATGGATTAATCTTATTTATTATGATTTTATGTAAAAAATTTTTTTTGGATTGTTTAATTGATAATTAATCCTCTATGCTGTGATTTGTTGAATGGATTCAAGGGACATTTTTGCATTATTTTAAATATTTTTTTATTTTTGTGTACAATTATCATATTAAAGTCCAAGATATTGAATGATTCTTAAGTTTTTAAGTAAAATCCGATAACTTAACTAATTTAATTTTTGTTTAGATAATATATAATTAGACGATACGTTACTAACAAATGTATCAAATTTATGTTTTCACTAAGTGCACGAATCGTGTATTTATGAGTGATGAAGTGACACTAGCATTCCATCAATAATATATAATTGTGATGTATATATACAACAAAAAACAGTGTCTATTTAGTGCACCATCAACATACGTACTGTATTTATTAGATGTTGGATACTGAACTTGTTCAATTAGTATCAACATTCACCATAAGTTCTTTTTAAGTGGAGAGGTCAAGATTTTGAATCGTTGGAAATGCAAAAGAATTCTAGTAGCAATGTTCACAAGATGTGATGTTTATAACTAATAAGCAAGAGGTTTTAGGACTCCATCGTTAAAAAAAAAAACGAAAATGCAAAAAATCTAGTAACGTATGTATGTTGATGGCACGAAATAGTCCTGACAAGAGGTTTTTAGGGAAAGTGGTGGTCGTTAAAAACGCGCATTTTTTTTTAGTGACTACGGACTTTCCCTTATAAACCCTTCGCTTATGGATTATTTCGTACATCATTAACATACGTACTGTCCATGAGATCCGCTGTTTAATTAGGACATAACATACACATGTCAATTAAATAGTGACAAAAATACAAAGTCCCATGCTTCGGGAGTACTAAATTTTCTCTTGCATCAAATGGAATAATGGATACTTTCACGCCCAATTGACACTATATTAAAATTTTGATGACTAATTTGACATTACACTATTAGTTCAAGGTGCTTCTATTATAATTATACAGTAAACTGGGGACAAAACGAATAAAATCCAAAACAACCCTCTTGAAACGACAGCGTTTTATATGCACTCTCCAGATAAAGTGTTAAACCCTAATCGGTTGCAGGGAGGGAAACGCTTAAACCCTAAAACCCTATCTCTCTCTTTCTTGCTCATTTGCAGAAACCTCAGCAAATTCCCCAAAATACCCTTCGAGCATTGCTTATTTACGACCGTTGAACTGAAAATCCCGGTGTATATATAGCACGCCGGAGAAGCTTTTCCTGATTCGCATCCGTTTACTCCGGGTCGCCTTCACCCGCCTCCGGTATGAAACCCAGCCCGCTTGTCAGACGTTCCCGGGCTATTCCCGTTATCTCCCGGATCTTCCCACACAAATTCAAGTACCAGTCTTTAGGATCCTTAAAATTTGAAAAAAGGCTCCTACAAGAACAATTTAATATTCGTAAAATATGGGGTCTGGAGTTGCGGGCGTCTAATGGTTTGGTAAAGGATGAGGCCGAGCTTGGTGACCGGGTTGGTGGGTTGCAGGGTAATAGTGATAATGATGAGGTCATTGGCTCTGAAAATGGTAAATGTAGTATTAGAAAGAGGTGTAGGAAGAGTGGGAAAAAGGTGAATTGGATAATACAGGTAAGCAGGGTGGTGGCAGCTATACAAGTGACTGGGAGGAGAAAACTGGGAGGGATAGAGGCGGTGATGGTGATGAAATGAAGAGAGAAAGAAATGGGGTAGCACAAAGACAAGGTAATAGTGATAAAGTTGAGGTCGCTTGCACTGAAAACAGTAAATGTAAGAGTGAAAAGAAACGTAGGAAGAGGGGGGGAAAGGGAGAAGTTGACAATATGATTAAGCAGGGTGGGGGCTGCAATACAAGTGACAGGAAGGAGAAAAATGGGAGGGATACAGGTGGTGATGGTGAGGAAATGAAGAGAGATGGAAATGGAGTAGTGCAAAGAGACGCGATGGTAAAGGATGATGGGTATACGGGTTTCAAAGTGTTGATGGATGGTGATGAAGTTGTTGATGATGATGAAGGAATGGAGGAGGAGGTTGTGGTGGAGGAACACATTGACATATTGGAGAAAGGAAGTGTGGCCCAATTGCCACCAAGCTCACCTGGAAGAAGTGATTCTTACTTGAGTGACAGCAGGTAGTTTCTTATATCTAAATACCTCCTTCGTGTCTGTGCCTAGATATATGCTTCAATGTTTACTTAGAAAGTACAATAAGAATGACAATGGTAGTGCCTACTGATTATATAATTATTTGTGTTGTGTGCAATTCAAAATCCCAGTTGCTGAAGATGATAATGTGCGTGGATTGTAGTTAGGAATTTCTGCCTGTGGGAGAAGGAAAAAGGAGACTGTTCCTGTGTTTGATAGACCATAGATGTTTGTTTTATTGATCATATGGTATTTAACCATCAGTTTGTCTCTGGCAATTTGCAACAACGTAACAATTTCCAAATGGGCATTCTTTTATCATAGGAATGATGTCACAGCTGAGCTTGGTCGTCAAGCTATATTCTGTTGACAATTCATTTGTGTACTTAGTTGTAAGGATTTTTTTGTTTCAATTTAAAAAATTGTGATGGAATTGGCATTGGAAAAATGCCAAACACTCTCATGTTAGTTGAAAATAATAATAATAGATTCCGAATTATTTTGATTGCTCTTCTTGTATTTTAATTTGTTTTTCTCCATTATTGTTAGTCTTAAATGAGGAAATCTTTTATTTTTGTTATTGTTGTAACTTTCAGTTTTTGGTAGGAATTTTAAGTAAAAAGGACCAATGTTTCTAAATAGAGGAAATTTTCTAAAAAATCCAAGTTAAAGAGACAAAAAAAAAAGTACCCTTATTTTTTATTCTTTTTGAAGGAACCTTCAAACAACTAAAAATCCTAAAACAAACACAGCACCCAATAGGTGACATTACCAATGGAGAGAGAGAGAGAGAGAGAGAGAGAGAGAGAAGAAATTAGAGTAAATAATAAGACCAATCGGTGGATAATTGTTCTCCGGATTTTGTTATTAAAAATGAGGGTGGGATTAAGAGCATGTTTGGCATGATTTTTTTAAACTCTTTTTTTGACAAGATCATTTTCAACCACATATTTTATGGGATCCATAACTTTTATCAATTTTTTTACCACACACGTAACCAATTTTTTTTCAAAATTTCCTAAAAACTACTTTTAACCTCTACCAAACACGCACTAAATGTGAGAAAGAGAAAGGTCAATGAAGATGTGATGTTCTTTTGTGCTATGCCCATGACTACAAGAGGGTTAGAGGGATGGTGACAAGAAGCTTTTAAAGTGAAAACCCGTTACTTATTTTTTCCTATCTTATATTTTCAAGTTTGCCACCTCCACCTACATGGCTCCATCTAGTCTTTCGCATAGAAAACTCACCACCAATGATTCTAGTTGTACTCGACCATGAGGTTGAGCTAGTCGAGTTGAACACTCCTTTACGAGAAAATATAGCTGAAACAGATGAAAGCCATTATAACAAGGTTAAAATGGAAACTTGACCTATAAAGAAGACCTTTCAAAACAAATTAAAAGATGGGAGGTTTTTAATTAAAGGGGGTTTCGAAAACTTGCCTTTCTGAATAATGTAGACAATTGATTTGAACTATTCTCTCTACAATTTCTCTTCCAAAATCTTAATTCTTCTCCTGTTCTTTCTCTCTATTGTTTTTGTGTCTCATTATGCATCAAATTGTTTTTGTATGCTTCATTGATTTCTTAAACAGTAACATGTATGTTTATGCCCCTCAGGTTTGATCAATGTTCCATATCTCCACAGTCGCTAAAAGGAATTAAAGATGCTGGCTACGAAAAGATGACCGTGGTGCAGGAGGCAACTCTTCCTGTCATTCTGAAAGGTCTTATTTTGCTCACGTAATTAGATGCTTAAAAGAGAGAATCACAAAAAAAAAAAAAAAAAAATCTATTTTACCTAATGTCAAAGTTTGAGTGGTATGATATATGACTTGAAATGGCATATATAAATCAAACATTTTATTATTCTTTGGGAGATCTGTATCAGCAATTTGTGGTTTCTCTTGGGTTTACTGGATTTAGTAGTTCATTTACTGAATCCAAAATTACATTATCTGGGGACATGAAGTAATTATCAATGTTTAGAAAACCAAACCAAACCGGACCGGACCGGACCGGACCGGCCGGTTCAACTGGGAACAGCCGCAAAACCAGTCCGGGCTACTAAATTAATCGGGCATTAGAAAACTGGACTAGAAACCGGGGTTTTAGCGGTTAAATCACGACCTAGTAAACCGATATGGTTTTAATGGGTTTTGTGGGTCGAAATTTTTTTTGAGAAAGTAATTTTCAATCATTTAAGGGTCAAAAAGGGAAAACAAAAATCATATTAGGGCAAATCAGATTTGTGCTAAGTTTATATTTTGAAGTTTGAAGTTTGAAGTTTAAACATGTATTTCTACTAATATTGGAAGTGAACATTATGAAAAGTCTATTTGAAGCCAAGTTTTGAGAGTGATTTTTTGTATAAATGTTGGTTTATTTGCAAATAACTTGTTTTGAGAAGTTTTGTGAGATTTTTGGATTAATTTTTTAATTTTTTAATTAAAACCGGTTCGACCTTTTGACCCTTGACCCATTGCCTTTTCCGGGTCAATGGCCGGTCCGGTTTTGAACATTGGTAATTATGATGATTTTGGTATGAAGGAGGTCTGAGATTTGTGCATAAAATTCTTGTCTTGTGGTAAAGGTGGTTGTACAAGTTATCAGATTTGTCTTGCAGATTTGACATTCTATTGTTTTGACTTAAGCACCATATTAATGATGTCATAGGATCGATGACGATATAGCAGATGGTATTTGTGGTCAGGCACTTTAATTATTCTAGCTCTTATTTCTGTTCTTATGAAATAATTTAATTGTTTATTTGTATTGTGACACGTTCATTATTAATGTCCGTTTTCAGGTAAGGACGTGCTGGCCAAGGCAAAAACAGGCTCAGGGAAAACTGTCGCATTTTTGGTGAACTACTCTTATCTTTCTTATATTGATGAGTGCTTGTTGATGTGTTATTCTTTTTATGCAGTTTTCTAATTAGGTAACGGACTTATGTGCTTTCCTTCTTAAAATATATTGCATTATTGGTCAACTTCCTACTGCATTTACTTTGAGCACGCCATTGTTCTGTCTCAAGTGATATATCAGGTGGTGATATTGCAAAGTTAATTGAATGAAGAGTTCATTATAGGAACTAACTTGAACTAAAGAACAAAATATACCATATAAATTTGGACTCTGCTTTTTGTTGGCATTATCCTCTAGTTTGGAAACATATATTGTAAAAAGAAGAAGGAAATGAGGAGCGAAACCATGACTAGCACGTAAATTTTTGATTTCTGAAATTGAGACTGATCTTATGCACACCAAGTCATCATGAAATCCATTGGCAGCATTTGAATATTAACTTTTAATATTAGTTTTCTAATCAAAGTTGGTGAGATGTTTAACCATACTATACTATATCTGGGTTTCAGCTTCCTGCAATTGAAGCTATTGTAAAATCACCACCGATTTCTCATGATCAAAAGCATTCTCCAATTCTTGTGCTTATTTTATGCCCAACTCGGGAGCTTGCAAGTCAAGTTGCTGCAGAAGCCAGCAAACTGTTGAAGTATCACCCCTCAATTGCTGCTCAAGTTGTAATCGGAGGTATTAAGGTTGCTCAGGAACAGACACGAATGCGAAAAAATCCTTTCCAGGTTAGTTCATTTCAATTTCAAGATGCTTTTTAGTAAGCCATTCATTCAGTTGCTAGATCTCATGTCAGAGAGTCTATCACAAGCTAAAAAGAAAGGAAATTAAAAGGATAAAACTTGACTCCACATGCATCCTACGTGGAACCCTTAATAAATATGTCCTCAAGGAATCCTCCAATAACCCTACTACTCTGGTTTCTTAGTGGCAGGTCATTTTTATATGATTTCTTTCCTTCAGGTCTGGGGTATATTTGACTTGTAAATATTAACATGAAAGGGTCTAGAATCTGGTCTGGGTATCCTGTTTGTGTGGTACCATTTTGTAGTCATTTTCAGAGTTTATGGAATAAAACTTCATCAATGTTTTTTCATAGCCAATTCCGAGCTCCAGATATAGGAGGGAGTTGGGTCCATCAACAACATTGTAAAATATCACCACATCTTATGGTAGTGAATGATAAAAAAAAAGTGGCAAAAAACGTTTTGTGTTGATGTGTTCAGGGTCATGGAAGATTTTTGGTAGTTTGGTTGTGTTTCTCAAAGTGGGTTAAGTTTTACTTTGGTTAAGTTTCACTTTGAGCAAGGGATCTGTTGGAGCCTCTGAATTTGTATTCATTCTTCGCCAATTAATAAAGTTCACATTTTAACTTTTAAGAATATATTTAGAGATATAGAAGCTTCTTGGTTATTGTACAATGCGGCTCATTCATTGTATACACATGTTTTTCTGAAAACCATGATCTCGATATTGAACTTGTTGCTTTCTTTCTTTCTGAATGAGAAGCATCCTTTATTTTCGCTTTGGGTGGCTGACAAGATGTTGCATTGCTGTATGTCTGCCATCTCATCAACACTTGATACTGGAAGATTGTTGGCACTATCTTATTCTTTTGTCACATTTGAAACTCAGATTCTTGTGGCTACACCTGGAAGGCTTATAGATCATCTTCAGCATACAGCTGGATTTGCTAGTCGGCTGACAGGCGTTCAAGTCTTGATCCTTGATGAAGCTGATCGTTTGCTAGACATGGGATTTTCGCAAAGACATTGAGAAAATAATCTCTGCTGTTCCAAAACAGCGTCAAACACTTCTGTTTTCTGCCACTATTCCGCATGAGGTGATTTTGATGCTCTATTGTTTTTGTGGTATCTCATGCACTTGAGTAAAATTCTAAACAAGTCTATGATTCAGGTTCATAAAATTTGTGATGTTGCTTTAAAAAGGGACCATGAATTTATCAATACAGTACAGGAAGGACTCGAGGAGACAAATTCACAGGTAGGCTGTAGGTTAATTACATTTCATTGTGTGTTTTGCTTTTATGTGCACTCACATTGTTTCTCATAATGTTCACGATCTTTCAGGTGAGACAGATGCATATAGCTGCTCCTTTAGGGAACCACTTTTCGCTTCTTTATACTCTGCTTAAAGAGCATATAAAAGATGATGCTAATTATAAGGTATTATAACTGATCCTTTCTCGTAGATACTTTTATGGTACTCTTTCTTGTGAAAACTTTCTGTATATTTTCTTGAATACCGCTAAAAGAAAATAAAATAATTTAAAGCAAAAGAATCTGAAAAAGACAAATTGGAAAGGTATCAAGAGTTTGTATGATTGAGCTTTAAGATACTGCCACAATCAATGCTAGAAAGTTATTGTCTGTTGATATCAATCCTCTCACAACTACAATCTTTTGCACTTTGTGGTTTTTACCAACTCAGTGGTTATTTCTTTATAACCGTGCTTGCTCTTGTGTAACGTGAGGTTCTTGTGTTTTGCACAACTGCGATGGTTACAAAATTAAGTAGCAGATCTTCTTATGAAGCTTAACTTGAACGTCCGGGAAATTCATTCTCGAAAACCACAAAGTTACAGAAACAGGATTTCTGATGAATTCGGAAGTCAAAAGGTCTAGTTCTTGTAACTTCTGATGTATCTGCACGAGGAGTAGATTATCCGGATGTTACCCTAGTTGTTCAGGTAACATGTTACATACAGCTTGCTTTTAGAACTTAATAGATGCTTATAGAATGCGCTTAAAATTCTCCATTGCCTACTCAGCTCTTTTAAATTTGTAATTCTGCTTAAATGTTTAGCCTTTGTAATGCGCTATATTTGGATAACCCTGATAGCATATCATGGTTCCTCGTACTGAGGAGAAAGACCCTGCAGGTGAATTCTTGTTGACGCCCGTCTTTCACTTTTGGGGTAAAAACAAATGTGCCCAGATAGCGGGTTTCTGGACTGTCCCTTGTCTCTTCTATGAATTTTGTAAAATTACTATTAAAAGGGTTTTGTGTTTTTAATGTGTGGGGGTGGGAGCCAATGGTACTTTGCTATGAGATGGCCTAAAGTCAAATGTCGGTAAACATAGAAATGAGCTCGAAGCTTGTTTTTCTTGATGACTTTGAGCTCAGTAGATTTTATGCGTAAAAACATTTCTATTGTTGCTATTGTAGATTGGCGTGCCAGCTGATAGACAACAGTACATACATCGACTAGGTAGAACTGGACGTAAAGGTAAAGAAGGACAAGGTATACTTTTGTTGGCACCTTGGGAAGTGTTCTTTTTGTCCAGTATCAAGGAGTTGCCTATAACGAAGGCACCCGAACCAATAGTTGATCCAGACACAAGGAAACAGGTGAGTTTTCAATGATATTTAGTCACTCTTCATCAACCATGTCCTTTTCTAGCTTATCATTAGCTAATTGAGAAGATATAAAGCATATTCTGGTGCACAAAATATACTTTTCTACATGAGTTTTATTTTCTTCGTGTCTGAATCGTGCTGTAAACACTGTTACTTGTTTGCACAGGTTGAACGTGCACTATCCCATATAGGTGCAAAGATTAAAGCAACAGCGTACGGGGCATGGCTCGGATATTACAATTCCAATAAGGATGTGCGTAGAGACAAGCATAGGCTTGTAATGCTGGCAAACGAGTTTAGTCGAAGCATGGGACTTGACAACCCACCAGCCATTTCTAAGAAAAACCTTAGAAAAATGGGCCTACAGAACATTCCAGGATTGCGATCGGAGTAGAATATGGGCGTGGTACCCTAGACATTCTAATTTCTTTTATTGTCATTGCCTTGACATCTTATTTATTTGGTGTTAACCCGGGGCAGGGTTAGTTCATAGATCATTCTGGAAAATTTTATTGTGAATTTTGGTCGGGATTTGATGGTTGATTATGAAATATAAATTTTATAGAGGTTCTTGGAGCTTGTGTTCTCCAGTCTGTTTTGGTATGCCAGACGAAGGCAAAATTACAAAATCTAAGCACCGAAAAAGATTACAAGTTAAAAGAGGGATTGACATTGTATTGATTTTTTTAATTCTATTGTCATTGAGTGATTTGTTAATTTAATTGCATCATAGCTAGCACGCTCGTTAATGTCTTCTTTATGTTTTGATCGTTTTTGAAAATGGGGATTGGAGCAAGTAGTGGAACCCTTAATAAATATGTCCTTCAGGAATCCTCCAATATCCCTACTAATCTGGTTTCTTAGTGACAGGTCATTTTTATATGATTTCTTTCCTTCAGGTCTGGGGTATATTTGACTTGTAAATATTAACATGAAAGGGTCTAGAATCTGGTCTGGGTATCCTGTTTGTGTGGTACCATTTTTGTAGTCATTTTCAGAGTTTATGGAATAAAACTTCATCAGTGTTTTTTCATAGCCAATTCCGAGCTCCAGATATAGGAGGGGAGTTGTGGTCCATCAACAACATCGGAAAATTTCACCACATCTTATGCTAGTGAATGATAAAAAAAAAAAGTGGCAAAAAACGTTTAGTCTATTTATGTGTTCGGGGGTCATGGAAGATTTTTGGTAGTTTGGTTGTGTTTCTTAAAGTGGGTTAAGTTTTACTTTGAGCAAGGGATCTGTTGGAGCCTCTGAATTTGTATTCATTCTTCGCCAATTAATAAAGTTCACATTTTAACTTTTAAGAATATATTTAGAGATATAGAAGCTTCTTGGTTATTGTACAATGCGGCTCATTCATTGTATATACATGTTTTTCTGAAAACCATGATCTTGATATTGAACTTGTTGCTTTCTCTTTCTTTCTGAATGAGACGCATCCTTTATTTTTCGCTTTGGGTGGCTGACAAGATGTTGCATTGCTGTATGCCTGCCATCTCATCAACACTTGATACTGGAAGATTGTTGGCACTATCTTATTCTTTTGTCACATTTGAAACTCAGATTCTTGTGGCTACACCTGGAAGGCTTATAGATCATCTTCAGCATACAGCTGGATTTGCTAGTCGGCTGACAGGCGTTCAAGTCTTGATCCTTGATGAAGCTGATCGTTTGCTAGACATGGGATTTCGCAAAGACATTGAGAAAATAATTTCTGCTGTTCCAAAACAGCGTCAAACACTTCTGTTTTCTGCCACTATTCCGCATGAGGTGATTTTGATGCTCTATTGTTTTTGTGGTATCTCATGTACTTGAGTAAAATTCTAAACAAGTCTATGATTCAGGTTCATAAAATTTGTGATGTTGCTTTAAAAAGGGACCATGAATTTATCAATACAGTACAGGAAGGACTCGAGGAGACAAATTCACAGGTAGGCTGTAGGTTAATTACATTTCATTGCGTGTTTTGCTTTTATGTGCACTCACATTGTTTCTCATAATGTTCACGATCTTTCAGGTGAGACAGATGCATATAGCTGCTCCTTTAGGGAACCACTTTTCGCTTCTTTATACTCTGCTTAAAGAGCATATAAAGGATGATGCTAATTATAAGGTATCATATCTGATCCTTTCTCGTAGATACTTTTATGGTACTCTTTCTTGTGAAAACTTTCTGTATATTTTCTTGAATACTGCTAAAAGAAAATAAAAGAATTTAAAGCAAAAGAATCTGAAAAAGACGAATTTGGAAGGTATCAAGAGTTTGTAAGATTGAGCTTTAAGATACTGCCACAATCAATGCTAGAAAGTTATTGTCTGTTGATATCAATCCTCTCACAACTACAATCTTTTGCACTTTGTGGTTTTTGCCAACTCAGTGGTTATTTCTCTATAACCGTGCTTGCTCTTGTGTAACGCAGGTTCTTGTGTTTTGCACAACTGCGATGGTTACAAAATTCAGTAGCAGATCTTCTTATGAAGCTTAACTTGAACGTCCGGGAAATTCATTCTCGAAAACCACAAAGTTACAGAAACAAGATTTCTGATGAATTCCGGAAGTCAAAAGGTCTAGTTCTTGTAACTTCTGATGTATCTGCACGAGGAGTAGATTATCCGGATGTTACCCTTGTTGTTCAGGTAACATGTTACATACAGCTAGCTTTTAGAACTTAATCGATGCTTATAAAATGCGCTTAAAATTCTCTATTGCCTACTCAGCTCTTTTAAATTTGTAATTCTGCTTAAATGTTTAGCCTTTGAAATGCGCTATATTTGGATAACCCTGATAGCACATCATGGTTCCTCGTACTGAGGAGAAAGACCCTGCAGGTGAATTCTTGTTGACGGTCGTCTTTCACTTTTGGGGTAAAAACAAATGTGCCCAGATAGCGGGTTTGTGGACAGTCCCTTGTCTCTTCTATGAATTTTGTAAAATTACTATTAAAAGGGTTTTGTGTTTTTTAATGTGTGGGGGTGGGAGCCAATGGTACTTTGCTATGAGATGGCCTAAAGTCAAATGTCGGTCAGTCGGTAAACTTAGAAATAAGCTTGATGGTAAACTTAGAAATGAGCTTGAAGCTTGTTTTTCTCGATGACTTTGAGCTCAGTAGATTTTATGCGTAAAAACATAACTACTGTTGCTATTGTAGATTGGCGTGCCAGCTGATAGACAACAGTACATACATCGACTAGGTAGAACTGGACGGAAAGGTAAAGAAGGACAAGGTATACTTTTGTTGGCACCTTGGGAAGTGTTCTTTTTGTCCAGTATCAAGGAGTTGCCTATAACGAAGGCACCCGAACCAATAGTTGATCCAGACACAAGGAAACAGGTGAGTTTTCAATGAAATTTAGTCACTCTTCATCAACCACGTCCTTTTCTAGCTTATCATTAGCTAATTGAGAAGATATAAAGCATATTCTGGTGCACAAAATATACTTTTCTACATGAGTTTTATTTTCTTCGTGTCTGAATCGTGCTGTAAACACTGTTACTTATTTGCACAGGTTGAACGTGCACTATCCCATATAGGTGCAAAGATTAAAGCAACAGCGTACGGGGCATGGCTCGGATATTACAATTCCAATAAGGATGTGCGTAGAGACAAGCATAGGCTTGTAATGCTTGCAAACGAGTTTAGTCGAAGCATGGGACTTGACAACCCACCAGCCATTTCTAAGAAAAACCTTAGAAAAATGGGCCTACAGAACATTCCAGGATTGCGATCTGAGTAGAATATGGGCTTGGTACCCTACAAATTCTAATTTCTTTTATTGTCATTGCCTTAACATCTTATTTATTTGGTGTTAACCCGTGGCAGGGTTAGTTCATAGATCATTCTGGAAAATTTTATTGTGAATTTTGGTAGGATTTAATGGTTGATTATGAAATATAAATTTTATAGAGGTTCTTGGAGCCTGTGTTCTCCAGTCTGTTTTGGTTACAAAATCTAAGCACCGAAAAGATTACAAGTTAAAAGAGGGATTGTCATTGTATTGATTTTTTTAAATTCTATTGTCATTGAGCAATTTGTTAATTTAATTGCATCATAGCTAGCACGCTCGTTAAGGTCCTCTTTATGTTTTGATCGTTTTTGAAAATGGGGGATTTGAGCAAGTACAAAGGCTCGGGCTCTAGCATTTACTCCATTGACATTATACGACCTTTGTTAGGCACCCAGCTGACTCTTGCTCCCGACTTACCACTATGTAGACTGTAGTATTCACAGTATAACACCCCAAGCAAGAATCAAACGAAGCTTATACAAGGGACTTTATACTTCGGAACAAATGGAGAATTTTTTTTTTTTAAAAAAAAAAAAATCCAGAAAATTTGGAGCCCTATTTCTTGTTCAATGAGATTACAATGTTATCGAACCTATGCCAGAGGAAGGATCTAAGCAACTTCCAACTACTACTTCCTGTCATGTTTTCATCTTTCTCAAGTGATTTGTTATTAAAATTTACCTGCAAGAATATTTTACATACAAGAATTTGTCTGCACAACTTGTTACGTGCCTCCCCCTAATCCCAGCTCTTTAATAAAGAAAGAAGTGAACTAGTTGGTATGTCTGTTTTTCGTTCTATTTTCTGCCGGGTTCAGAATTTTACGGTGCCGAGAATCCTTGTGCTTTCACCAACGTTCAACGCACCACCAAGCTGGGAAAATTATCAGGCTCTCCTGTGAAGAGGATACATCGACACATCAAAAGAATATTCTAGCAGAAGTCAGAAAAAATTACCGAGGAAAAATAAAATGATCTTATACCAAAAGGCAACAAAACCAAACTGGACAGTATCACGTATAGATCGATTCTTGATTAGTCATTTCCAAGGAAAATTGTCAACCAAATCATTCGTTACCTCTGGTAACGAGGGGAAGATGGTTGATCCGGGGAAGACCGTGGCCCCGAGCCCCCATGAAATCTACGGTGCTCAAATGTCCTTGCTCGACTTCCCTCGTTCATCTGTGATTGCTCATTTGTACCTGGAAAACCTACGGGACCAACAGAGCCAGACTCAAGCTGTTCACCGTGAGAAGAACCATAAGTGGCATTATGATCAAATGGATACAGCATCATGACAGGTGGTACAGAAGGTGCATTAGAGGACACTCCAACAGCATTAATGGGTGGAAAGGGATACTTGCTGTATGCAACATTTGGAGGACCATTTTGGCTGAAGTTTGATCGCAATGGACCATTCTGAGACTGGAAAGAAGGCACAGGGTCATGCCTCCATGACCGGTCAGCTCGGCTCTCACTGGAAGCCACACGATCAGATCTCGAATATGATTTCTCAGTTTGATTGCGGTTGTAGCTTCGCGCCATAGTTCTTGATTTAGAATGAGCATTTGGGCTCCCCTCTCTATCACCATTATTATCATTCCTATCATAGTTATAATTCCCCCTTCTGGTACCAGAAGAATGACGCTCCCTAGCAGAAAACTTCTGCATTGATGAAATGAAAAGGTGAGTAGTATCCAATTGAGAAACTCATTCATAGATCATTTATTTTAGCTCTTTATCAATCTGTGTCCCCGGTTTTCCAAATAAATGAAAATGCAGCAGCAGCTGCAACATGTTCCTCTAAATTCTGGTACTGAACCTTGTGATGGCAACTTTGTTAATTCTCACCTTATGATCCATCCCTCACACAGAGGCCTACTAAATTTCTAACCATGTGAAAAATGATCATTTGGATGATTGTTATACACAAGTAAAACTTATCCTTAGGTATTATGTTATGCTTCAGTCTATCTCTGATTAAATGTTTTTTTAAACCATGTTTATGATAAATATGTTTTGCCTAGGGTTGTTTTGGAAGCACATCCCGTGGATTTGCTGAAAAAGAAGAAGCAGAGAAATAAAGCAGTTAACCTGATCATTACAGAATGCAAGTAAACTTTTTCTTTTCTTCTTCTTTTTCTGTATTTTTCTTTGTGATCTGTCATGTTGATTTTTTCAATCAAAAAATCCTTCTCAACTTCAATTATAACAAAATAGATGAGCGTATATAAACCCCAGAATAAGATTATTGTACCCCTTAATTCTTCTTCTTAGTTTTTAACATTTGATATTCAATTCCTTTTCATTGTTAAAGGGAAATGGGTTATGATGGTATTGTACTGGAGTCATGGTCAAGGTGGGCAGCCTACGGTGTTTTGCATGATCCAGAAATGTGGAATATGGTAATAATTGATTTCTGCTGTGTTCTTTGCATTTAAGTATCAGGTTTGGCCTTTTTCTCCCTTTCATTCAATTTGCCATATGAATTACAGTGCAGTGCCATTCTATTACTGTATATACTTCTCATCAGTATGAAAATTAACAGTTGAATTTAGAAAAGATGTCTATCAATTAAATTCATACTGATGAGTCATTCAATTGAACCTCCCATTTTGGATTTCATATTTACATTTCGTGTATCTTGGCTTCAATTCTTAAGAAGTGCTGTGTATTTCAGTTAATATTGGAGCTGTAACAGAACTATCTTCTGCCCAGAATGCCAATCATATGTGTTTTATCTATTACGTTGTGAAGGATGTTCTGCATACTCGTCCAGACTGCTATATAGGCGCAAAGGAATTGGGTGCTTGTTTGCTATGCAACAATAAAGAGTAAAATGAATAAGATTTTAATTCGGTTTATTTTATAGTATTGTCAAATATCATGCTATGGTGATAGATCGTTTAATACGTTGAATCAGACTAGATACAAGAGAGGCCAAGAAGACATTGATTTAACATACGGTTAATCAAACTAGGACATCATTACAATCGCACAATTTCAACTGACCTGTACTAAGGTACTGTGTAAATGGCAGATTGGTATTTGTACTACATTAAAGAGTTTTCTACGAACTTCTTCAGATTTTTCTAAGCCACACAATCACAAAAGCACAAATAAGTCCCATCTTCCCCTCCATCCTTACTTGGCACGTGTAATGTAATAACTGGTGCAATCTCATTTCCTCTACCACGTCAACACCAAATTCCAACCATTGAACCCAAAAGCACAAAAAACACACATGAATAAAGAATTTGTTTCCCCTTCTCATGCTGTTTAAAGCTTGAGGAGACACTGAATTATGCAATGGAGGCCCTTAATGCAGTTGGATTAACCCACTTTCTGTTCTTGCTAAAAGGAACGAACCAAGAAAAAGTTCATCACTTGCCTCAATTCCACCATTCAAGAACCAAAATCTTTCCATTTTAAGCAATAATAATTCAGATAGTGTTTCACTATCAAGAAATCTTCACGGGGGTTTAGTGTTTTTATCTTCATTTCTGAATTCCGGGCTGGCGAAAGCACTATCATATGATGAAGCCCTGCAGCAAGCAGTGAGCAGTTCTTCTTCCACCATAGATTTTGATGTTCTTGATAGTGTAATCAATTTTGTTGCGGAAAATCCTGTAATTGTTGGTGGTGGGGAGTTGATTTTGGCCGTGCCATTAGTGGTGGCTCAGTTGCTGAGCAAGTCTAAGCCATGGGGAGTGGAGAGTGCCAATAATGCTTATGCAAAACTAGCTGATGACACCAATGCTCAGTTGCTTGACATAAGAGCATCAGGAGAGTTGAGGCAAGTCGGGAGCCCGGATATCCGGGGCTTGAAGAAGAAGCCGGTGGCTGTTGTATACAAAGGTGAAGATAAGCCAGGGTTTTTGAATAAGCTGGCACCAAAATTTAAGGAACCAGAAAATACCACACTGTTCATTCTGTACTAGGATTTTGAACCTTCTCTCTGTATTTTGTTTATTATTCATAGAGTTATTCAGTTTTCCTTGCGTTATTGAACCAATAAACATAATCATCTTTTATGGAAGATTACGGTCTAAACGTGCTATTAGGAGCCTTCCATAAGTCATTATGCACATCATGCCATGTCATGAATATTACCAGAGCCGACTCAAAGTATCCGGGGATTTAGGCGAAAAAAATTTTAGGGCGTTTTCAAGAATTTTTTTATAAGAAAATATATTTTCAATAACAATTTAAGACAAGTTCTTAACAATATTGAAAGTGTTATACTAAAATACAATATTTGAAATGTTCAAAAACAACTAAACAGTGTGAAAGTTAACAATTGATAAAATCTAAATATGCTATACCAATAATTAATTTGAACAAATTAAGAACATAATTAGCAAGAAATCAGTGAAATTTGTTAATATAATTAGATTTATTTATACTGAAGGAACATTGAAATATGTTACAACAATAAAAGAACTTAGGGTCATGTTTGTAATGCACTTGAATTTTTAAGGTTTCGAGTGTTAATAAAATTCATAAACATTAAATTATTGCAGAAAAGTGACTTTAATAATAAAAAGAAAAATCACAATTGCCAAACAATTGGTTAATTCGTAAATATTAAAGAAAAATAGATTGTCGAATGTAAATAAACTTGAAATTGTGACGCTAATCGTCTTATTAATTAAAGCATTATAAATAAACTAATTTTATTTGGCGACCATTGGTTTGACAGCTTTACCGACCCGCCACGCATTCATCACATTAATTATTACCTGAATTTGTTAAAATGAGGAATGTGTACAAATAATTATACTCAGTGAAATACCTGCTATTTCCACAATCAATCTAAATATTATAATTAAGCATACAATCGTCTTACTAAATTGAACTGAGAACTATCATACCATGACAATGATAATTCATGCAAGAGCTGCAAATAAACTGAAACTCAAAAGTTTAATTGAACCTGAAAGTTTAACTGAAACCCGAAGGTTTAAATGAAATAATTCATGATTTTTTTCGAAGGAAGCACTGAAATGAAGTAATATTTTAGTAATCAAATTACATGCATAAATATAATACGTAGAAAGAAGTGGAAAACACTAATAACACATAGCACCTCATCTTAAACTTGGGATCTGAATTTTTTGCAAATAGACTTGAAAAATATGATTCACCCATAACATCACCTTCATGTAAAATCTTTGAATATTAATGTGCTAAAATTAAGTCCACGATTGGCTTTTGACTAAACTGTTTTGCGGCCAACGTGGGTGAAGAACTAATATATAGATTAGACTTTGCTTGTTTTTCAAATAAAACAGACTCTAGACGTTTAGTTTTTTGTTGGAACTCTCTAAACTAAATAGGAGAAGGATTGGGACAGAGATAGAGACAGTGAAACAAATTGGAATTCAAAAATTTGTGGCCAAAAATGGGTTATCTTCAAAAAGTCCACTTTTAAAATCATTTTACCATAGAAATTTTTTAACCATCTTTATCTTGAGTTTAGCTTATTGATATACTAAAACTCAATATTTCATTAATTAATTATTTAACCCAAATAAATTAATCTATTCTAAAACTTATTTTCATTTATGTCCTTTAATATCTCAAAATTTTCAGAATTCTACAATGTTCGTTTATTTAATGAACACAAGCATGGGTGTAACTGAGTGCTTGTTTGAAAGAGATTTTAATGAATTTTTTATTTTTTATTTTTTAACTTTTGGGACAAAATGATCAAAATGACTCCATTTTCTAGTCAAATATTACGGCTCTTTTGAAAAGTAAATGATCATTTTGGTCATTTTGTCCCAAAAATCAAAAAATAGAAAATGATAAATCCATTAAAATCTCTTCTAAACAAGCAGTAAATATTGCACCTCTTTTCACTAGAGCAGTTGGGACGACAAGATTGGGCAATAAGCTTATAAAAAGTTCCAAGTGTAAAAAGGGTATTTCACATTTATGTTTCATATATTTGGAGAATTCTGATCTCCTGCTCCCAGGTGGGCAGGAGATCTCTTATATTTGGATTGGGAACACTAGCCTCTAGATTTGTCAGCATGTGGACAAGAAATTTTTGACCACTGTGGACAGGGGAACAAGACTCTTATATTTGGATTGGGAACACTAGTCTCTAGATCTACTTCTTCATCATGAAATATTTCTCTCTCTGTTTCTGGAGCATCAGCCATTATCATGTTGCTACAATGATCAATCTTGATGCTTTCTGATGGAATATTGTCCGTATGATCTGCCTCATTAAAGCTCGTTGTTGGCATCAGTGGAGAAATTCTTTTGATTTCTTTGCTTATCCCCCACAGCACTGTGTACAACCCCAGCACTATTATCACAGCTCCTATCACACTATATATATACAAAATATTAGTCTATACAGATTTACATGGAAAGACACAGACTTTAATGCAACTGAATAATTATTAGTAATGCATTTAGACTTCGAGTTTGTCTTCAACTCAAATTTTAAAAGTTTTCTTAATATTTATGAAAACTTATAGATTTCATAAATTTAAATAGAATTTTATATAATTTATAAGATTTCAAAAGGATTTCTATATTATAGATTTTAATAGATTTTCTAATTAATAATTTTTTAAAAATCCACGAGTTATTGGATACACTTAGATTTGTAAAGAAATTTATTTAAATCGAGTTGAGAATGCCTAAAGTTTAATGGAATCTATTAAAATTTGAAACACTTAAATTTATATGAATTTTTAAAATTAATTTAAATATGAGTCAACGATATCTCTAATTAATCATAAAAATTTGCTTGTTTGGAGATGACTAAATTAAGATAACAAAACAAAGTACCTTCCCAAGTGTAATTTCTCGTCAAGGAGTAGAGATGCAGAAACCATAACGAGTACAAGCAAGAGAGGATTAAATGCGGACACAAACATTGGTCCTCTCATCCGAACGCAACACATGGAGCATATCCCCATTAGTCCTGAAGCCACAATTCCCTACGTGTACAAGTAATTAATAAGATAATACAACTATTTATTGATAGGTTTATAACACGTCATGGGCACACGTACACATATTACACGATAGATTGCCGTAGTATATTTAGATGCATACGTACCGTATAAGCTACAGTGAGAAGTCTTAGGTTCCATCCAAGCTTCCATTGATTCCAGTCTCTTTCTATGGAAAGAGCATATATAAAATCTTGAATACATCCCATTACTAATATGAGAGCAGTGCTCGAAAAATGGCTAGGATATGCCTCACTCATTTTTGCCTGTTGTCATCACAACAAAATAGTGCTAAATTTCATTATATACAATTTTTTTTTTAAAACATTAATTTATAAATATAAATATTATTTTTTAAGATTTACCTGTACAATCAAAGACAACGCAAAGCACACAGAACTGCCTAGTGCCAACAAAGGACCCAACATTTTATGAATGTGCTTTTTATGGGATGGTGCCACGTTTACAAACTGATGTTCGTGATTTTTCAGAAGGTCCAAATGGGTTGACCAGATATTAATGTCGCGTCCCTTGTAAAAGTTCAGAAGCATTGACCCTCCTATGCACAACAATGTTCCCGCCACCTTTGCTTTGCCTGCCTTTGTGTTTAACTCCAATTTCTCCAGTCTAATCAACACCCGTATGCACAATTGTTTTAAGTTTAATACTTCTATTTTATATAATAAATAAAAATATTCTAAATAATATATAATATACATTCCTATTATTGTTACCAAACATACCCAAAGATTATTGAGAGGACGAATGTTATGGCAGGGATCAGATTGGCCATAGCTGCAACAAATGTGGCTGAGGTTAACGCTAAGCTCTCTGCGTATAGATTGTGGGCCATTGATCCACTGTAGTTAATCAATTGGAGATTAATGATAAATACAATATCTAAAATAGTTAACAAAATTTAATAGCACGGTGAAGACATTGGAGAAGCAAATAAAAGAAAAATAAGGAAAAAACAAAATATATACATGTACGTTTAATACCATCTAGATATATATCATCACTAGTCTATGTGGCAGTGAGTTCTTGATTCATTGTTTAGTGAAATTATGATTGTTTCGTCGTTGGGTGGTGGTTGCTCCGCCGTTGGTGATGTGGTGGTTGCTTCGCCGGGAATGTTGGGTTGGCGATGGGGGTGGTGGTTGCTTTGTCGTCGTTCGCCGGCTGATGGGTAGACGCGAGAGAGAGAGAGAGAGAGAGAGAGAGATGAAATGATTGTTGATGGGATGGGGTTTTGGTGGGTTAAGTGATGGGGGTGGTTGTTGCTTCGTCGTTGAGTGGTGGTTGCTCCGCTGTTGGTGATGTGGTGGTCGCTTTATCGGGAATGTTGGGTTGGCTCCGCCGTTGGCGATGGGGGTGGTGATCGTTTCGCTGCTGTTCGCCGGTTGATGGGTAGACGCGAGAGAGAGAGAGAGAGAGAGAGAGAGAGAGATGATTGATTGCTGCGGCGGTGGGGTTTTGGTGGGTTAAGATAATTTTTTTTTTTTTTTCTTTTCTGAATTGGCTGACTGGACCTGCCATGTAGGCAGTGGGGAAGCTGTGGGCAGCTTAAAATTACTTTTCTGACTAATAAATATAGTAAGGTGGCCAATAAAATAAGAGGATGTTTGGCAGGGAGGTTTTCCGGTTTTTGGTTGTTGCCAACCGCTCATCACTGAAAAAGTTGAAAAAGCAGCCATTGATGCTTAGCAAAAATTCATGTGGAACTGTCAACTCTGAGGCTGAAGGAATTGGATTTTTGGTCAGTTTGATAAATGTTATCCTCATCATTTTCTACTGTAAGCAAGTTGTCAGGCCGTGGTCAAATATAAAAAAATCCAAATCCAGTTTATAATCCCAATCAAACATACACTAAATAACTCACCCAAATAAGGCACAAAGAAATGCTTGGAAGACAATTTTCCATGTCAATTTTGGCCTTCTTTTCCTGCAGAGATTAGTAGAATCAGATATATATTAAGGTCTGTTTATGAAAGCTTTTTATTTTTAACAGATTTTAATAAAATTGAAGTTTGATCAGTTAAAGCAACTATAAAACTGTACACACATATATAAGTTTTCCTTACATAATTTAGCACTGAAATTCAGAAAATTTTAGAACTTTTACTTATCAAAGCAAAGAAGCTTGAGAAATGAAAAAGTTAATATTTACCATGCAGGCGCAGGATAATATATATTGTATACCTTTCGAGAATGAGGGCGAGAGGAACAACAGTAAGTGCAGCAAACATAAAGCGGTAGGCAACCAAAACCTTCAAGCTCATTCCATCGTTTGCTGCCAGTTTGTATAAAATATTAACTCCAGTTAACGCCATCTGTACAGCCACCATCATTATTGTGGGTTTCAGCCCTTGAACTGTATCACAAATTTTCCCCATTATATATATATGTATGTCTCCCGTGTGTGTGTGTGTGAAAGAGCAAAATCAAGAAGCCCAGAAGATCAAGACTCGTCTCTAAATATCTAAATCTATAGAGAGTGTTATATATATACACACAGAATTTCTACTGCCGGATTGCGGGCAGTGCCGACTCTCACGTGGGCCCACGGGCCCACCCCACGTGAGAGTCAGGCGGTGTCCGAAATCGGACAACACATACCCTCTAGCTATATATATATATATATATATATATATATATATATATATGAGGCCTGATCTCCTGCCCATAGTGGGCAGGAGATCACTTACTACCACTGCTGACGTGGAGGGGCGCCATGTCAGCATCGCTCCACGTCATCGGTCTAAATGTGCCAGCCAAAACAAAAAAAATTGGGCTGCTTTTTTTTTTATGTGTATGTCATTACAAAAGTCAAAGTAAATCTGTATAATCGTCATCAATGAAAGGACACAGACCCACCACCCAATTGCACACCCACTGTTTAGTGTTTACCCTCTCTCTAAAACTCTAATGCTAGAAATTCAAAATCCATTACTATCTCTCTCTCTCTTTGAACACGTTAATTGAGTGAAAAAGAAAGGAAAAAAGGGGTTTGAGAAAAGGTACGAGAGTGGTGGTATGGAGGTGGATGAGATTCAAGCTCATGAGTGTAGGTTTTCAAGAACTAGTAATGGCTGACCCATAAGGTGGATGACCACCAAAAAGATGATGAAGATGGAGAGCGGAAAAGTGGCGGTGGACGGGTGGAGTCGATCTAAGTGGTGGCGGTGGCGGTGGCGGTGGCGGACTTGGTAGGGAAGACGGCTGGTCTTCCTCGAGAATCGTGATGGTTTCTCGAGCTTCCGGTGGAAAAGATCGGCACATCAAAGCTCTGACCTCCGGTGAAAAAAAGCAGCCTTTTTTTTTTTGCTGCACATTTGGACTGCTGGTGTATGTTTTCAAGAACTAGTAATGGGAGGCTTGATTCAGCAAATATAGGGCTGACCCATAAGGTGGATGACCACCAAAAAGATGATAAAGATGGAGAGCGGAAAAGGGCGGTGATGTCGATCTAAATGGTGATGGTGGCGGCGGACTTGGTAGGTTTTACGGTTGGTCTTCCTCGAGAAACGTGAGGGTTTGTCGAGCTTCCGGTGGAAAGATACGCACAACAAAGTTCTGACCTCCGGTGAAAAAAAGCAGCCCAATTTTTTTTGTTTTGGCTGGCACATTTGGACCGCTGACGTGGAAGGGTGCTGACATGGCGCCTCCACATCAGCGGTGGGTAGTGATCTCCTGCCCGTGGTGGGCAGGAGATCAGGCCTCATATATATATATATATATATATATATATATATATATGAGAGAGAGAGAGATAATAAACACCCTTGATCTCTTCCAGTGGGGATCATAAGCTCCCCACTAGTGGGGGATCATCCACTCCAAGTGGGGGATCATAAGCTCCCCACTAGTGGGGAGGAGATCGGTCTTGAGATAATAAATTATATTTTTATGTATACAATATTTAAAACGGTTGCATTTTAAGATTGACAAATTTTGAATAAATTGATAAAGTCAAATTTTAAAATTTTACATTTTGAAAGAAATAAAATCAGTGAAAATGAGGGCTTGTTTGGTAGAATTTTTTTGGGAAAAAAATAGATTTTTTTGGTTATTTTTAATTTTTCAAATTTTTTTATTGTATAAAAAAGATTAAAAAGTTAAAAATTGTAAGAAAAAAATAATTTTTTTTTGGAAAAAAACTCTACCCAACTTTCTACCGTCAGAAATGCATCTATTTGGTCAATTCCAATGGCCACCCTTTATCCCTATATATTATTATGGGTTAATTACACTAATGGTCCCCATTCTTTCGGGTTTATAACGATTTCATTTCCATTCTTTTTTTTAAGCAGATATCATCCCCATTCTTCTATTTATTCTCACATAGGGTCCCCAAATCACTATTTTTCACTATTTTAAAAATTCTATGACAATTTTACCCTTTGACTTAAATAAATTAAAATAATAAGAAAAAAAATACAATGAAATTGGGTTCTTAACTTTTATAAAAGACAAATAAATCCTAAACTATTTATCTCACCATTTTTATCCCGACAAAGACTCTTGTGGTCACAATCAATAGCATTGGCCTTGCTCTCCAGTTGATTTATCTCAATCTTACCATTTTCGCCCCGACAAAGACTCTTTGTGGTCACAATCAATAGCATTGGCCTTGCTCTCCGGTTGATTTATCTCACCATTTTCGTTATTTACACCACCAAAAGGAATAGGAAATTATCGCCTTGTCCTTTTGAGTGAAGTAGTTTTCTTTACTATTATTATCCTCATCACGATTCGTCTGCTTTCACACGCATAAGACGAGATCCATGTTTGTGGGAATTATCATGTTGTCTTGGTGATAATTATGTATGCCTCCTCTCTATCTATCATTAGTAAAGTGTTCAAGATGAGTGTTGAATTCTTGCCATTTTGGCTATGTCTTGGTGGTTTCACAAATGGAGTCGTATGGTTCACCTATGCTTTCCTCAAGATCTTTGATCCATATATTGCTACTTGAAATGGAATTGGAGGACTATTAGGATTATTCCATTTGTGTGTATGCTTATTTTCTAAATAAAGATGACACCATACCAACACACCGCAACTAATTACATGAGAAGCAGTTCTTCATCGCCTTCTCCGAGAAAATTCCATCTTTTATAATTTTTATTTGCTAGATCTTTCGGTTTTGCCAACTTCTTTTTTTGTCCGGGGATGAAAGCGAAGAGGGAGGGAGGGTGGGTGGGGTGGGGAAGAATACTAATTTGAATAAAATAAAACTGTTTAGGATTTATTTGTACTTTTGTAAAAGTTAAGGGCCCAATTTTATTGTATTTTTTTCTTATTATTTTAATTTATTTAAGTCAAAGGGTAAAATTGTCATAGAATTTTCAGAATAGTGAAAAATAGTGATTTGGAGACCCTATGTGAGAATAAATAGAAAAATGTGGATGATATCTGCTAAAAAAAAAGAATGAGGATGAAATCGTTACAAACCTGAAAGAATGGGGACCATTAGTGTAATTAACCCTATTATTATATATTGAAAGAGACAATGGAGTATAGACATTATTCGCGGGAACAATCCTCTTCTCCCTCCGATTGCTGCGCGGCAATCATACAAGCATCCACGCAGCAATCCTCCCCTCTCCCCAATTTAACCCTCTCCCTATTTTATGTACCCAGTCCATTTATTTTCTGAAATTCCCCCCACCCCCTTCCCTTCTTATTTATTTAACAGCTGCTCCCCAAAATATAACCCGCCCTTATAAAACCCATATCACCAAATTTATCTCAACCTTTGGATGATTATTATTAATATAATTAAATTTATTAAATTAAAAATAAATAATTTCTTATTATTATCTTCATTGTATATATTTTTTAAGAAATATAGTAAATAATAATATTTATATCATATAATAAATAATAAAGTTAACGTTGTTTTTTTTTTGTTAAGGTCATAGTGATGATATTAATTAATTTATATTTGGATAACAAATTAAATTTTGGCACATGTGGCACCACCGGTCACGACAGAAGAATTTGTCCTACGTTGTAAAACATATTAGTTAATGTCACGACAGTGACCGCTCGTATCATATGCGCCAAAACTTAATTTGTACCCAAATATAAACTAACTCAATAAATATTGTTATATATTATATTTCTTATAAAATATATACAATAAAGATAATATTAAGAAAATATTTATTTTTAATTTAAAAAATTTTGTTATTAATATTATTTGTATTTAATTTAATAAATTTAATTATATTAATAATAATCATCCAAATGTGGGGGTAAATTTGGTGATATGGGTTTCATAGTGGGTTATATTTTGGGAGGGGTTGTTAAATAAATAAGAAAGGAAGGGGTGGGCGGGGCGGGGTTGGGGGCAATTTCAGAAAATAAATGGACTGGGGTACACAAAATAGGGAGAGGGTTAAACTGGGGTGGCGGGGGGTGAGGGGGTTTGCTGCGTGGATGATTGCCACGCAGCAATCGAAAAGAAGATCTGGAATAGATCCTCTCTCCTATTCGCGGACTGCGTGCCGAGCAATTATTCTTTTTTTTTTTATTTTTTATTTTTTATTTCCAATTCTATCTTTCCTTTTTATTTTTTTCTTCAATTGTAGATATTTTTCCGCCCTAATTTTTATCCAATGTTTTTCTATTTTTCTCGTCTTCTTTTAATCATCTTGTTCGTCTTTCCAACTTTAATCATGTCTTTCAAAAAATTGTCCAAAATTTTGCAGATATGTTTATTATTTTTGATACCCAATTAATTTTTTTTTTTGTTTTTATCGAGAAGAAGCTGTCAAAATACTTAATAACTCATAACCGTTGAAGCAAAATTCATTTCTACACATATATTTATTAGGCTCTAGGTTTGGCCTCTTAGACCAATACATAGTAACATATATCAAGCAATCCACTTTGAACTTCAAAATCATTTGCAATCGAAACAATTTTTTTTTCAATTAATTACTTATATTAAGTTAGCAACACAATGATCAAAATTACAATAAATACATAGTTTTAATTCATTTTTTTCGACGATTACTGAATCAAATTACAATTAAGTCCAAGAAAATTTATCCACAAGCACAAAATCTTGCACTACGCGAGAAAAAAGAGAGGAAATACTATTTTCAAGGTAGAAAGTAATAATAGTAGAGAAATAAAATATATCAATGAGTACAACCCTATCTAATATACCAAAAAAATAAAATAACTAATTAACAACTTATGCTAATCTATAATAAGCATTTTTATTACTTATTACCACAAGTTCACAAGAAATGTTATGCATATCTCCCGACACTCGTGTAATTTAAACTTTTTTTAATGTTTGATACATTAGAATGAATAAAATTAAATTGAAATAATTTACAAAGTCGGATCATAATAAAGAGAAATATGAAATACATTTACACTTTAAAGTAGTTGAATAATCTTGTGAGATCATAGTTAAAGTATTTAGTCTAGGATTTGTATTAATAAATTCTGTTGGTTAACTACACACTATTTATATCATCTAAAAATGAAGAACATTCGTGTTAAAAATTAATTGAAGTTATATCACCTACTTTTTAAATAATACGTACTTTTTTTAATAAATTTTAATATATATTTTACTTAGTCTCTTATAAGTGAAAAATAATTAAAAACTCACTAAAATGACTATATTATTAAATATTTAATTAAAATACAACACGCATTGTATACGATTTGACTAGTAATCAAAAAAAGTTTGGTGGTGAGTGGGTGGGTTGTTTCTTACACTATTGTAACTGCTTATATGAAAATAAGATCTAAATTAACAAACAATAAAATAAGAGGTTCAATTCTGATATTCAACAAGGACGGTGGTCAAAGTGCATTTCACTCAACTGTTTGGCCTGGCAAGAGCTTATTACATTTCAAGAAATGATCTTCTAGAAGTTATGCTAAGTAACGCTGCTGACGTTATTACATTTCAAGAAACGATCTTCTAGAAGTTATGCTAAGTAACGCTGCTGACGTGTATCAAATTCAATTAAACATATGAGATATTCTCTCTTCTCACAACTACCAAGGGTAATGAAGTCCTTTCCCACCATGGAAGATCTTATAAAAATCACATGACAAGTATTTTATGACTATTGAACAAATAATTGATATCCATGACTACATAATATGTGACATTTATAATTCTTCTCTACCATAAGAAAGAGATCATTTTCCCAATTTCTAATATTGTGGGGCCCTCAAAATATTAAAAAATAGTTATTAAAGAGTACACTTTCGATCTCCAGCCTCAAGTGGGCAGGAGATCGGCCACCTTAAAGAGTAATAATAATTCAAGAAATTTGAGCCTTATTTTGTTTATTTATTTTTTTTTTTTCTTTAAACCCAACTTCTCAAATTTAATTTTGAGTTCAAAAGAGTTTTATAAGATTCCCATAATTTTTCTTAAAACTTGACAAGAAATCTGATGGATTGATTTTTCAATAACCCTTGATTTTACATGTATGGATTAATCTTATTTATTATGATTTTATGTTGATTTTTTTTTTTTTGGATTGTTTAATTGATAATTAAACCTCTATGGATTCAAGGGACATTTTTTTTTTTTGCATTTTTTAATTCTTTTAAATATTTTTTATTTTTGTGTACAATTATCATATTAAAGTCCAAGATCTTGAACAATTCTTGAGTTTTTACGTAAAATACGATAACTTAACTAATGTAAGTTGTTACGCCCCAAACCCACTTGGGCTCCACATGTGCGCGGTCAAAGTCAACCGAGGCTATTTGTGCCGAGGAAGTTAGACAACCGAGGCTATTTATGCCGAGGAGGTTAGACATCCGAGGCTATTTGTGCCGAGGTGATTAGTCAACCGAGGCTATTTGTGCCGAGGTGGTTAGACAACCGAAAGTCACAAAGTCCGACCCACAGTTGCGTGCTAAGAAAGCCTTCCCTACCAAACATGTGATTCAATCTACGAAAGATTGACGGATCGCCGCCAACGCGGTTTGTTTACATCGCCATACTTAGTTTTATGATCGAAGTGACTTCCTCATTAATGCTAATGACGTGACACCAAAGATGGGACTCAAGAACCCTTCGGATGGAACCACGTGTCGACATCAAAGGGATCATTCTTGTAGAATTTGCCTATAAATACTAAGTTTATTTCCACAATAGATGGATGTTGAAATATTACTCTCACAAGAAATATCAAGTCCTCCATACTAATTGTTCTTCAAGTGTTATAACCACTGGAAATCGTTAGTTAAAGGCCCTCAAGCTATTACCTCTCCCATAGTGTGTTTCTCTTTATCCTTGGTTACCTACCCACCCGGCCTAGACATATCTGCGTGGTTGAATAAACCACGTGGCGCCCAAGTAAGAGGAGCAAGACACGTAGGAAGAGGAGGCGTGAGGTTCTGCTGGCGGCCATTTTGGAGGTCAGCAGATTGGCGCCGTCAAGGAAACGTGACTAAAAGCCTTAGCCTCCTTGGACAAAGGAGCCTTCTTGAAGAAATGACGCTATTCAAGTACTAATTGGGGCTAGCATAGGTCATTTGAAGAAGAGGCTTAAACCTCCTTGGACAAAGGAGCTTTCTTGAAGAAATGACGCTATTCAAGTACTAATTGGGGCTAGCATAGGTCATTTGAAGAAGAGGCTTAAACCTCCTTGGACAAAGGAGCTTTCTTGAAGAAATGACGTTATTCAAGTACTAATTGGGGCTAGCATAGGTCCTCTGAGAAGAGGCACTAGCATTTGATTAATTATAAATCAAATTTCGATTGTTTGCATGTTTAGACTTCTAAGAAGAGGCACTCGGCCATATAGAAGCGCCACGCCTATCGTTAAGATCATTCGATTTGGAAATGCAGCCCATAAAAAGAGGTACTAGTACTTAATCAAGTTTGGGGTAAAATTTTCTCGTATGCCTCCCCAAAGAGGTACTCACGATTTATTGAAAGGCCTCTACAAACAAACTCCCTTATTTGGGACTTAGTTTTTGTAGAAGCGCCATACCCACACGCGGCCTAGCCTTTTCATTAAGTGCATGGCACCAGGTGGGAAAGGCCTAATATCACGCCTCATCCGATATTGAAATGGCCTCTACAAACAAGCTCCCTTATTTGGGACTTAGTTTTGTAGAAGTCAAGCTTCTCCAACTTTGAGACTCCGCTTATGCAACCCATCTCTCCGAGGTCCAGTTTTCAACGGGTTCTCCAACATTGGATCGCCCAGGCAAACTCCCACTGTCCCACGTACCGCCGCAAAGTTCCTCCAAACCGATCGCTTTAGCCAAGAGCTCAAGCTCACCCACCCAAGCTCCGTTACCAATAAATGTGAGTTCTCAACCGACTAAACTCAATCACTGGATCCGCCGGCTTTTAACGCTAACAGTCCCACAGACCCTTATAAATGATTGCAACTTGGGGCTATTATTACCCCAAACCCACTTTGGGTACGGTGCGGTCAAAGTCAACCGAGGCTATTTACACCGAGGAAGTTAGGATGCTAATGAAAGACCAGGCCGGAGGTTGGGACAACTGAAAGCCATTTGTGCCGAGGAGGTTAGACACATCCGTGGTGTCAAAGGAGCATCACCGTGATGCCACAAAGAAAGATTCTGCTTCTAGATGGTTAACATACCGAGGCTATTGATGGGATAGAGGAGGTTGATCAAGTCAAGCCATTTGTCTCTACAGAAATTGGGACAACCTTCATACTAAGTGTCGAATATAGTCCACGGGACTAAGAAAGCGCTTCTAGTACTGGAACCCACATGTGATTTATATCTCGAAAGATTGATGGGACTCTTCTATCCTTGCGGTTTGTCAGCACTATAGCCTGTAGTTTCCGGTGAAAGTGACTTGAGTAAATTAATACTAATAGCGCGACACCAAAGAGGACTCAAGAACCTTCGATGGAACCGACGGTCTACATCAAGGAGATAACCATTCTTGGTAAAATTCATTTAAATACTAAGCTTATTTCCACAATAGAGGGATGTTGAAATATTACTCTACATGTTAGAATACGGCCAACTTCCCATCTACTAATCAAATGTTATTCGTTGTTATACTGGCGCAGGAAGAATCGCGAAGCAAGGCCATGACTATTACCTCTCCCAGTGATGAAGTTTCTCTTTATCATGGCCACTTCCCACAGCCAATATAGGCATATTGTAGTATACATGTGAGTAAACAACGATGGCGGTCCCGAGTAAGAGGCAACATACGATAGGAAGAGTGAGCGTGAGTTCCCATATGGCGAACATTAGTGGAGGTCAACATAAGTTTTAATAGATAACATGTAATTAGATAACAAATGAAACAATTTACGACATTTCCTGCTACAAACCTAACCGTGTTTATGAGTGATGAAGAAGGGCGCTAGCATTCCGTCAATAATATAAATTGTGATGTATAACAAATAATAAACAACGTATATTTGCGTCGTCAAGATACGACATTGTCATGCGGAAGTTAGATGCAGAACTTGTTTAATTAGTACCAACATTTCACCATAAGTTCCTTTTTAGGTGGGGAAGATCAAATTTTAAAACACAAAAGAAAATTTAGTCTGGGGTCCAAAATGGGGAGTATCGTGGCTGACGGTGAATGCAAATATGTCCCCTAACAAGAGGCCTCTACGAAAGTCGATGGTTGTTAAAAAAAAAAACTCACATTTTTTTATAGTGACTACGAACTTTCCTTTATAAACCTTTCGCCTAGGGACTATTCATGCTCATTAGCATACATATTGTCTATGAGACCGCTGGTTAATTAGGGAAACCCAAACGCATACATATTCCTAATTTAATAATGACAAGGAGTACAAAGTTCCATGCTCCGTAAGTACTAGAAATTTTCTCCAGCATCAAATGAAATAATGGATACTTTGACGCCCAATTGAGACTATATTAAAATTTTGATGACTAATTTGACATTACACTATTAGTTCAAGGTGCTTCTATTATAATTATACAGTAAACTGGGGACAAACAAATAAAAATCCAAAACTTGAGATTTTTTTTTTTTTTTTTTTTTTTAATCTGGAAAATTTGGAGCCCTCATTTCTTGTTCACAATGAGATTAATGTTATCGAACCTATGCCAGAGGAAGATCTAAGCAACTTCCTACTACTACTTCCTGTCATGTTATCATCTTCACAAGCATTTGTGATTAAATTTACCTGAATATTTTATATACAAGAATTTGTCTGCACAACTTGTTACATGCCTCCCCTAATCCCAGCCTCTTTGGCATAAAGAAAGTGAATCCAGTTGGTATGTCTGTTTTTCAGTTCTATTTTCTGCCGGGTTCAGAATTTACGGTGCTGAGAATTTCTTATGCTTTCTACCAACATTCAACGTACCACCAAGCTGGAAAATTATCAGGCTCTCCTGTGAAGAGGATACCCAGTATCTTCTACATCATCATGACAGGTGGTACAGAAGGTGCATTAGAGGACACCCAACAGCATTAATGGGTGGAAAGGGATACATGCTGTATGCAACATTTGGAGGACCATTTTGGCTGAAGTTTGAGCGCAATGGACCATTCTGAGACTGGAAAGAAGGGACAGGGTCATGCCTCCATGACCGGTCAGCTCGGCTCTCACTGGAAGCCACACGATCAGATCTCGAGTATGATTTCTCAGTTTGATTGCGGTTGTAGCTTCGCGCCATAGTTCTTGCTTTAGAATGAGCATTCGGGTTTCCCTCTCTATCACCATTATTATCATTCCTATCATAGTTATAACTCCCCCTTCTGGTACCAGAAGAATGACGCTCCCTAACAGAAAACTTCTGCATTGATGAAATGAAAAAGGTGAGTAGTATCATAATAAGTTCACAGTGCCAAAAATTTATAGTATAAACAAGTTCAAGTTATCGAAAAAAAATAAAAAAAAAAAAAAAGAAGGATTTACAGCACCCAAGTCCAACCAAAAACATACAGCAAAGAAAGAGCATAGTTTCTCAATATCAAATGTAAACTTCGTGTGCACAAAAAGTTAAAAAGCTGGTTTCTCTTGCGTAGTTGTACACAGGACAGACAAAATCATTTTATAAAGCTCCTATTACTCAAGACAACAGAATAAGACAATTCAGTTCATTTACAACCCATTATTCCTATTTAACTTTAAAAAAATAACTCCCGATCACAAAAAATAAGAAAGACTTTTAAATTTTGATCCATACCTTTAATGCTTTGTTCTATGTATTACTTTCATGTTATTAATGCGTGCACAACATTTTAGTCAACTTCTCAGCTTACTGTACTCGTATTTTTCCAATTTTGATATGGATTAAATCACGAAAACTTAACCAGTAGCGTTATTCTTCTGTATCATGAACCTCCCAATAATTGAAAAATAAAGATTCAGGCATTTGGATGGATCAAATTCCCGACTGACAACGTGGCCATCTTAAACGTCTGAATTGGATATGTGGGTCATCTTAACATGTAGGTCAAGTGTAGGATGCAATAGCAGATCATGTGGCCACATTATGATGTTTGTTAGAATTCTATGGGGAAGATTACAGTGGGTCCCACCCTATGCGTGTATAGCATAGGTCTCCAACCTATCTTTCTTGGCATTAAGTCACCGATCTTTCGACCTTTTTACACTTGTGTCCCTAGTGGACGGTTCCGTCTATTTAGCTATTGATGAGCAAGTTTTTCTGTTGAAAAGAGGCTTATAATGTCACCAGTGTACGAAACCCATAAACTCGGGCTTGAGAACGTGCTCGAGACTCTCTCATCATGCAGGCATTTCAATTCTAATAGATTCAGATTGCAATACCATCATGAGCCTCAATCACACCTCGAACATGGGAATTGCAGGAAGGGACAAGAATGTAAATTGCTTCATCACCTTTGCCCCAAAACAAACCCAATTGTTAACACAAGATTTGAAAGCAAGAGTTGATGGAATTCTAATTCCATTAAGCTAATGTTTTTATTAGTGCATGTAGACTTCAGAACAGAAAAAAAAAAATATTAACCAATAAACAAGTGAAGTAATGAGATACATTATCTTACAGGATTAGGCAGGTACGTCCCAGTCCCACTACGGTATCTTGGCATACCATTCGTGTAGTGTTGATAAACATTGGGAGGTCTACTGGAAACTGACTGGAGGGGAGCGGCAGGAATCAGATGGTGACCATAACTCGACATAAGCTGAGTGAAGAGGTTCGTGTTGGCCGAAAGCGGTCCATCAGGATTATCATATGCAAAATGACCCTGCAGATAAACGGGCGGAACCACTACAGGTGAAGGATGAAGTAAAGGCCCATGGTACTGTGGATTTTGGCAAAACCTTCCAAATTGTAAATTTTGCCAGTGGCTAGCAAAGTCACTATTAAGAATATCAGACTTTTGCACATCAGATGTCTCAATAGCAGCTGTGCCTCTCAAAGAACTAGAAGAGTTTAGATCCTCAGACTGATCAAATCCCTCAGGACTGAAGTTCTGACCAGAGCCACAATTATCTAAGCTTCCATTGCCTTCAAAATGCCCAATTGATGAATCAGCAGTACCTGTCTCAGGTGGAATATTATAGACTGTAAGCATCGTTAGAAATGGGATCGGCGGCCCAGTAGGATAAAATGCAATCAGTCCTGAATTATCGGTCACATTCTCCCCGGAGCCAGAACCTATGAGCATCGGGGTAATGGGGAACATTGAGTCGGAACCACTTGTCTGAGCAACTTCAAAGCCAGGCATATGATGCCTTGGAACATGCAAAGAAGCAACTGATTGAGATTCTGGGTTGCTTTCTGCATTTTCAGTTCTGACATTCGATAATGGTCCCCATTCCTCGTCATCATCCTCAGCTTGATTAGGCACATGTTCGGACATATTTTTTCCTTTTCCAAGTCCAGAAGCTGGATCTGTAGAACTTAGTTTCTTTCCCCTCTTTTCCCTTGTAGATTTAGACAACTCTGTGGAGGATCCATCCGAAGAACTCTCCAAAGAGGTTCTGCTTCTCAAAGAGTTACCATGAGTAGCCGACGAGAACCTGGAGCTTTCTGATCTTTCTTCTGCACAAATCTCAATACTGCTAATATCCTTAAACAGGTAATTATCACTTTCTTCCCGCATCGATCCACACTTTTCTTTCTTATGCTTCGGCTGAATTTTTGTAGAACTGCCAGAGCCACTTATTCGAGAAACGTGTTTTAAACCAGACATTTTTGCTGGCTGTTTATTATCTGTCTCAAGCATTTCATATTTTCCATTTTCAGGGTCATAGCCACCGGAGGAGCCAGCGTCCTGCTCCAGCCAGAAATCATTTTCTGCTTCACCTGAATTCATCTCCACACAACCAAAATTTCCATGGCTTCGCTCAGTTGAATCTGCAGAAGGTGAGTTCAATCCGTTGTCAGGGAAATAATGAGTCAATTGGTGTGCAACCAAACCATGAGGAAACTGAACATTTGAAAAAGATGGATCTGTAGAAGGAATATCTGTAGGAATGAATCCAGGCAGATTTTGTTGAGTATAACCCATCGGGGATAGGTAGGATGATGGAATTGGGAAAGGTAGATGTGATGAAGCTAAGTTGAATGGCAGGTGACCCTGCCCATTAATACCATGAATTGAAGTAGATGCCATCATGTTCACAAAATCTTGTTCGTCCTGGTGCATCCCCTGTGTTCCAGAGATAGATGAAAGCTCTTCATCCAAGGCATCTGACAAATCTTGGTGAAAGAAATTTAAACCATTTTTGGAGTCAACAGAAGCATCAAGACTTTGATGGGTTGAGGCATCCCTTGTGGCTAAAGTATCTTCAACTGAAGATCGACTGAGATGGCTTGCTAAACTTTCAGATTCAAGGTTCTTCGTCCTGTTAGTTATATCCAGCCTCACAGAAGTAGCACACACCTTTGCACTTTCTATTTGTCTGTTATGAGGTATTTGAGCTGAAACATCAGCCTGTGAGTCAGTCAATTCAGGACTAGAGTGTGTTCTGGCAAAAAGAAACCTTCCCTGGATGTCGTTAACCAAATGATTAGGTTTTAGATCTCTCTGTAACTTATTATTACACACATCCTGATTGGAAGCAGAGTTTCTTCCAATTTGATCAGAACCCCTCAAGCTTTTCAAACCGAATTGACTTTTTAAGCTTTGATTCTGAGAAGCTGCAGACAACTCACTCATTCTAGACATGCTTCCAGCTAAATTATTACCATGTTGAGAGGAAACACCATATGTGCGGACTCGCTCACTCTCCATTTTACGAACAGAAGAGTTGTCATTTACTTTTTTGACACTGACATTATTCTTAGAATTCTCAAATTCATGAAGGCTATCTGGAGTGGATAATTTCCGCCACAGGTCAACCCCTGGTGCATCAGGACGATGACCACTACCATGCCTTTCCCATGTATTCGTAAAGAACTGATTAACTTCATAAATTATGTTTTCCTTGGGGCAGTCAAGTAATCTAGCCAATCTTTTAGCCCCAAATCCAAATGCACTCCGTACCCTAAAGAAATTACCTGAGAACAGAAAAGAATAAATTCATGTAGACTAGAAAGAGGGAAATCATTCAAAGGAATTCTTCCCATAAGAAACATATTCATGCATGACAAAGTGAAAATTGAAAAGAAATGAGTTTATAATATGATAACTAAAGTACATTTTCCAATGTTATGCAGGAGTTGCGAGTTGCGACAAGTACAAATAAATGAAAAGGATTAATTCTTTCAAGATAAATTCAGGTAAATCAATTAAAACCAAATTTGAGATCTTAAAGAATTTTGGAAGTATCTGGATGAGGTGATTATTTATGGTTGACAAAATTCAGTGAGATTTTTAAGAATTAAAAATGGAAGGTGCTTGAATGAAGGAAGTGTTATGGCCCTATCTATAAAGTAACAAGATATTCAAGATTGTAAGAAACACAGTTTTTAAGCTCATGAGTCATGCTACGAAATTATGGGAGATGGTGATTGAGCATGGATTAAGGTGTAATTCAAAAGTCTTGGATGATAGCCAATTTGATTTTATGTCAGGGAGATCAAAAAGTACAGGGAAAAAGAATAAAGATTTGCACATGGTTTTAACGATTTAAAAAAGCCTACGAAGGCAGGGAAGTGCTATGATAAGTGCTATAAAGAAAAGAAATTTCTATTTGATACAGTAACATTACTAAGGATATGAATGCTGAATTAGTCACGTGTGTGATGTGTAGTGACCACATTAGTAGAGAATTTTCAATTACTGTAGGCCTCCATCAAGTTTTTGCCTTAAGGCCTTGTTATTTTGCCTTAGTCATGAATGAGTTTACAAGACATCCAAGAACAGGTGGTTCCTTGTTATATGTTACTCACTGAATAGGAGGAGGACATATGGTACTAACCATTAGGCACTGAACGGACAAAATATCCACAAGACAAATATAGTGAAAATGAGCATGTTAAGATGGATGTAAGTCGAACTAGAATTAATAAGGTAAGGATGAGAATGAATGCTAACAATCGTAGGTGAAACCAATTGATGATAAATACAAGATGGGTATAATGAAACCAAATAGATTTGACACTATTAGTTTGTATGAAGTTATACAAATACGACAAGTCTGGTAAAGAGAGCCAAGATGCAAAGATAAAATCACAAGGTTAAGAAAAAAGAGAGCAGTAAAAAAGAATTCAAGCTACATGTACCTTTGCTAACGCTGCGTCCAAGGTTGTTGTTAACCCGTAAAGGATCGATTACATTAAAATATTTAGAAACAAATGGCTGTCCATTGTTTTCCTGGCCACCAGGAAAAACAGCATAAACAGAGCTACAAGCATCAAGAAACAACTTGCTAAGTAGAAGTTCTGCACTGTCCTTTCGAGGAGGTTCCGCTGTGAAATAATTCAAATAAAACTCTAACAAATCAGCCAATATATCCAGAATATAGCCGTGAGGCAATAAATGAGAAGTTCAACATTTATTACCGGTTGTATCTGGTAGGGAACTAATGGGTACAGGACCCCATAAGCTTAAACAGAAATTGTCCCAGTCAAAATTGCTGAAAAACTCCAGAAAACGGTAAAGGACCTGCAAGTGTAAATAAAGTGCTTCAGAAGGACAACAAAAGAACCTAAATTTTGAACACATATAGGAATCAAGTTACCTCAAGTGGCCCGAGAAACAAGTTATTGAAAACGTGAAAAATGTAAAGAACTAAGGTCTCCAGGGCATAAGTAGAAATGAGACCATGATGAGCACCCAATATACGGCTTTCATAATAACACCACGCCTTAATCAATATTATGCTACGCTTGAATAGATGATTCTGGCCTATTAGATTATCAACCTGCAAAACAAAATATTTTTAAGATCTTTTCAGATAGCAAGTTATTTCTTATTAATGATTCCTATCTATGATGAGAACTCATTTATAAACATTGTTATTAGTGCACATGAAACTATTCACCTCATCGAGGAAGCAGAGTGTACATAATCCACCAATCTGATTAAAAGATATGTCTACAACGATATTTTCCACAAGACACTTTATTATCTTCACCTACATCAAAAAATGAGGATATCAAACAACAATTATCTAGCAGTAAAAAAGAACAGCAACAACAGTAAGTTTTGATATTTTGTACATATGTATCAAAGATATTTAAGAAACTCATCAACTGGACATCAACTGCTTTTTTGTTAAGTCATCATAAGGTACTATGAAATTAATATTGGCACTATCCATTCTGAGATTGTTCTCTCCAGAAATTCAACAACTGGTTGCCTCATTTACTGGGATCTTCCTCACCAATTACAATTGGGGCATAATAATCACCACAGAGTTAATGGCCCTCAATAGTCTCTCTGCTAAGGTCAGCGCACCTATTTTAGATTAGTTGTTAGCTACCAGCACTATGCATCAGTGAAGGGTGACAGATTGCCAAAGTTCCAAGATAGCTTCAGCCACAAATTCAAAAATACACATTCTACTCTGCCTTAGAAACAACCAAGCTTTCCATTCATCAAAAGACCAGATTGTGATATGCGTAAGAATATAAATACTTCCAGACAAAATATAGAACTATATCAACAATTTCACAATACTTATTTTGACAATAAGGAAGTTCTACTATTAAAATAACAGCACACTCGCCTAAACTTACAACTTGGTTTTACTTTTATAAGCAACCTTTTATTTTTATACATGTTAGTTTTACGTTAAAAAATTACATTTTTTACATATACATAAAACAAATTCTCAATACTTATTTTGACTCTAAGTAGATGTCTATTGTCAAAATAATTAACTTACCAATTTTTGAAGTTTAACCAATAAAACGAGTAATTAAGATATTTTCTCCAATTTTAACAATGTTATGACCAATATAGCAGAAAATCAGCATTCCATTACTTAGCTAAACAATTTAAACTTTAAAAATATTAAAAAATTTCCAAACTGATTTGTTGGAGATTGGAAGTCAGGTGCTTCTTCTTCTTCTTCTTCTTTTGCTTTTTGTAACCCCCCTTACTAGGATTTTTGTTCCTTTTTCATTTCTCTAGTATCCCTGATGTAGCAAATAAAAAGTATATTCGAGGCGCAAAAAGAATTAAATAAATTTATAAGGGATTCTTTAATTCTAATTTGTATTAGATTAGGTTTATTTCCTAATTAGTTTCCTACTTAAATTAGATTTTTTTAATTTCCTACTTAGATTAGGAGTGTTTAAACTCCTATGAGAGAGGGTTAACACTTTGTTTCCTTCCACTTTGATTATTGAATACAATTACAACTTCTTCTCTCTGATTTCTATTCTCTCTCGTCTCTTCCTCTTTCTTTTATAATTCTGATTCTTGTTCCATTGCGTCCATCATTAGTTTGTTGCTTCAAAGATGATGGTGGTTTTGCAGGTTTCAAGTGCGTTGGAGAGATCGTCATGCCTAGCAATGCTGCTTGGATTACTGAACACGAGTTTCACTGGCTGGATGCAAAGTTGTTAGATGACTATCTTGTATAACTCGCCGGAGTGAAGTTCTTTTCAGCCGGGGAGAAATGATGCAGCGATTAAAGTATATTTGAGGCGCAAAAGGAATTAAATTAATTAGGATTTCTTTAATTCTAGTTTGTTTTAGATTAGGTTTATTTCTCATTTAGTTTCCTACATAAATTAGATTTATTTAATTTCCGACTTAGGTTAGGATTGTTTAAACCCCTATAAAATAGAGGGTTAACACTTTGATTATTGAATATAATTACAAGTTCTTCTCCTGATTTCTCTTCTCTCTCTCGTCTGTTTCTCTTTCTTCTATAATTGTGGTTCTTGTTCGATTGTGTCCGTCGTCAATCCCTATTAGGCTTAGACCACAAATTTGTATTTAAAAATTCAAGAATTGATGTTGTGAAGGTTGGTGATGCTCTTTGGGGCATAGAAGAACTTCTGTGTCATCACTCAATGCTTCGGATGCCTCACTCTGCAAGAACTTAGATTGAAAAATACTAAATAGGATTAGGTTCATAAAGCTTCCAGCTGTCAGCTTCTCTGTGCATATAATGTAGTTAAGATCAACGAGTTGGACAGTTTCAAAATAAGGCCTCCTGAAGATGCCAAAACAGTTAGCGATTGTAATGAAAGAAAAAAACAAATCACAAGATGTCATCATTTTGCCTCTAACTGAAAGGAACTTTTCTAAAAGAAAGTAAGAAAAATGAAAGTGTCTTCCATCACAATCTTGTTTCACACAGCACAACTTATGTAACACGGTTTTCTTGAACTCGGTAGGATTCTACATGAAAAAATCTTTGACAAAGCCAGATTTCTCATGACATTTTAGGATCTCACCCGACTCGACATCTAGCCTGTTGGTAATAAGTTAAGATACAAGACCCCAATCCCAAAATTTAAGGCTGGAAATCAAACCCATTGGTGACAAGCCCAAGGCAGAAAAGTTGCTCAAAGCTACAGTACATGTACTACCCTGAACTGGGGAGAATTGCAAATGTCTAGGTAATGACTAGCATATACTGATCTCACCACAGAATGACATCGAAGAACGGTCATTCTGCATTATTCTACACAGGAAGCACATCTAGATAAAAGGGAAAAACAAATCTATATGTGTGGAAGATTGTCCATATAATTTCAACAGTGAAAATCTTGGAATACAGGTAGACGCAAAATATTTCTAAAAGATAGTAAAGGGTGATTAGCTAAAGGGTGATTAGCTAAGGTGTGAGAGTCAGATTTGATTTAAAGGATAAGCATGGTGTACAACATTTTGGGATTCCAAAATACAGAACTCTAATACTATGGAAAAGGATGAGAGCTGGAATTGATAGTTTCCAAGTGGTTGTACTACACCTCTACCCAAAGTGGATGTCATGGGGACACCAACCAGCAAAGCCAAAAACTTTGGAGGTAGATATACTATATTAAAAGCAACTAAAACTAACCAGCATGCTGTTAAAAAAAATGTCAAGTGAAGCACAACAATTCTATGTGTGAGGCCAAGGGAGCCCATGTACTTACACCCTATCAACAAATTAAGAATTAAAGAAGAAGAAAACATAAAATGGAACAATTCAGATATGCAGAAGGACATACTTCCGCTTGAATATACTGAACCTCCTTCACATGAAATTCAGTATTTTCATTCAGCTCTTCATTCTGTAGCATGTCCCGAACCTGATTGGCCCATGTATCTTTCAAAGTTTGATTATGACTAAAAGCAGTCAAATCAATGTCTCCATCAGGTAGATAAGTCTTCAAGGGTACAGACCCAAATGTACAAACCTGTAAATATATGGGTCAAAGAGGAAAAGAAACAAGTTTAACACGAGGACTTATATGCATATTAGTACCAAAAACCTAGGCGACAGCCTTTAGTAAAGATTTACAGATATGCAAGAAACAATTCCTACCAGTTGCACTGGGAGACACATTTTAATCTCCTCAGAGTTTCATGGTACACAATATCACATATCTCTCTCTATTTAACAGTTATAGCAGTGTTTTCCCTTTCTCAGAAAAGGCCATTCTAGTGTTCATAATTCTGAGTTGCAAAAACATTACTAATCCATCAAAAAATACTCAACACTACTTAAATTTAGAATTCACCATCCTATCAAATCGTCAAGTGCCCACTTCTACAGATGTTGGTCTTCAGGCATTGTATTCTAGTTCTATAGAAGATATACTATATAACATTATCAAGCACGACATTTTAAGTTTAGCTATCTTTATAACTATCGTGTCAAAATATTAAAACCATGCGTCATGAAACAAAACTGAGATCTTAGAAATGAGAAAATTGCTTCCTGTTTGGTCTCCTCACTCCATGTCCTTGAATCCAAAAGTATTTCTCATTGTGCTGATTCTCTTTTTCATTTCACAAACACAACATACAATAAACTGAAGCAGTCATTTACACTGTTATCATAATTTGAACGCCACTATTGCCAAATCAGCATAAAGCACCTCTCAAACAAAATTACAGCATAACATTTCAGAATTAACTTGTGGGATTGTTAAGCTATTTCTAACAACCTGACAGGGAAAACACTTCATTATGAGCTGCTGCACATAATCTGCAACGGCATTCCTGCGCTCCTCAGACAGTTGGTTGGGCTGAATGCAGGCAATGAGCTCTGCAGTTCTCTCCTCAGCCTTCGACCAGCGCTCAGTGTCTAGGAATCGCATCACTAAGCCCATTCCAGGCAACAGCCCATTCGGCAATGATCCACTCGGCTCCTCCCATTCCTTGTGTTCTCCCATGTGGTCCTATGTTTTCTAACTCACCAACTACCAAAAAAAAAAAAAAAAAAAAAGACCCAAAAATCGTTGTAGCTATCCCAAACTGAAAATCAAGCTTTCTTAAGAACCGCCCATATAATGTTTGTTACAGGAGACAAATGAACTTCTCCCAAAGGAATGGAGACACAGGGTGGTTTTATATATAGACTCCTAAAAAAACAGTATAAGCGTAAACTTTATTACAGAAATATATTGCTAAATTTGATGTCAATACCGGACTTTTTAATACCCAACGAAACGAAAACCTAAAATGTCAACTTCATAGAAAAACAGTTGAACAGAAAATTAAAAGGATGTGAACAACAAAATCCTAATTGAAACCCAGTTATTAGTTTCAGTAAATTAGTGCAATGCCAACGAAGTCAGGTAAAATTTGAACAAAAAAACAGATTAAATCAATATGAAATTTGATTTCTGCTTTGTCCATAACAGAATATTACAGAGAAACACTGTAAATGGAAGAAATTGAGATCGACAAATTATAGTAGGGCAATATAAAGGGGGTTTCTTTTACTTGGATTATTTTATTATTTTGTGCATCAAGAGGAGACGAGTGTACAACTGAGAGCGTGCGCGATAAGGAAATTGGATTTTCTAGGGGAAGATTGAAATTGTTTGACGTTTGAAGATTTTGATTTGATTATGAATGTGTGTGTTTTGTGTGTGTTTCTGGGAAAATACCGACATAGGAGGAGGGTGAGAAAATCAAGCAATGATGATGCGTAAATCCTAAATATATAGATTGAGAACAGAAAAAATTAAATTAAATAAAAAACAAATAATTTGAAATTGTATATATTATTGTGCATTTAATTTTGGGCTTTGGAAGTTGAAAGTGGCATACATAGAGAGATTTGTAACAAGTGTAACATGCTACTTACATATAGTATTTTGTCGTCGTAACATATGGTATTCCACGTATAATATATTGTAGTATTTTATCATTGTCGATAATCATATTTATCAATATTTCGACCACTTCTACTATAATCACTCGACCGAAATTCCATCTTACCATCATTATCACCACTGCCATCACTACAAATGAGAGTCTAAAAACTCAAACCAAATACAAACTGACCTACTCAACCCGATTCTCCTCCAAACAAGTTTGCTTTTGAACAGTGAAAATATAATATATATTTTTCTAACAACGGAGAATCGTAAACAACTAGTTAGGTCTTCTATCGACTTGGATTTAGATCCAACACCAAACCAAATCTAGTCGAAATACTATAATTGTCACCTCCAACAAATACTACCACCAATAACACTCCCAAATAGTTTTGTTTTTGAAGTAAAAATAGAAATTCTAGATGAGCAGTGAAGTTTTGTGAGGATCAATTCATAACAACATTCAACATAAGTTCATCTTAAAAGATAAGGTCAAGGGTTCAAATGGTTGGAGATGCGAAAGAAATCTAATTTGGAGCCCAAACTTCAATAGATAGCGACGTTAAGACTGCGGAATAAATTTCAAGCAAAAGGCTTATGAGAGAAAGTCCCATGGTCGTTAAACTAATCATCTTCACTGTCCATAAAAGAAAAACAATAGAAAAATAGAAGAAGTGATGTGGCTTGGGGTTGAAGGCCACAATGTAAGAATGGTAGATAAAAGATGTGGGGGTAGGTATTGAACATGCATAGGTATGAGACCTTGCGATAAATTTAGAAGGTTATCTATTGGTGGGACTTGGGGTGGTAAGAACTTTCAACAATTGGAAAGTAGATGCTTAGACAAGTTTGTTGAAGAAGAAGACAACATTGGGGGGTTTGTGGTTTTGAGAAGAATAAAGGTGAATTAATTTTAATTTTTAGTTGTTTTTATTTTATTAATCACGGCCGTATGGAGTTTTCTCCATTAAAAAAAAAAATATTTAAATATTCGTGTGTCACTACGTCTTCAATCTCTTCCCCACGCCCACGCCCACGCCCACGCCCACGCCCACGCCCACACCCACAAAATCACCTACTCCAAAATTTGCTGGCTGTTTCAATACATCTTCCTCAACCAATCATCTCTAAAATCTGCCACCTCCTCAATCCATCACTCTCCACCGATCATTTTCAATATTTGTTCACCGTCTCAATTCTTCATCATAAGAGAGCCTACGATCGGATCCCACCGCAAGAAAGTGATATAGTAATATATTTATTTTTTATATGAACTTAATGATAGATTCGTTTTTTAAACACTCATTTAATAGAATTTTTTGATATAACTATGATTAAAGACATATGACACTACTAACAAATTAAAAGTTAGTCGTAAGTTTGTTAAAAAATAAAAGTTTAGAATAATGGTGCAAAATTAGGTAAAGGATGGGATGAGTGCAATTTTTGTTAAAACTAAGTGATAAGCCTAGTAACCATTTTTTAAATCAGTTGACTATTTATGAAATTATGAATAATTAAAATAATATTTGAATGACAGAATTTAAAATTTTATCCAACGCGTGTTGGATCAAAATAGAGCTGATCCAGTCGTCCAGCCCCAAGTTTGGCCACGTGTCCGGACTTAAAAATTTTACCCCTCTTTGCTCAAGGACTTAATGCGAAGAATCGCAACGAACTGCTAAGTGACTCGGAGTTGAATCGTCATGGCGAAAACGCGGGACCGCCGAGTCAGACTCAGTAGCTATGGTCAATCGAGTCGAGTGGGCTCTTCAACTCGAAAAATCAAGGTCGTCAACCCAGTGGAATCACCGCCGCGTAACTCAGATCACAAGCTCATCACCGCCAGCAGCGCCGTTTTCCTCTTCTTCATCGTATCTTCTGCCATTTCAGTAATCTTATATCGTCAATTGTATGCTTCTAAAGCGCATACGAATATGAATACGGGATCCGACCTACCGTACGTCTATCAGCGAGGTCTCGTTAAGACTGATATACATTATCATCAAGTCCTCGCTGTACGCACTCTCACTCTCTGAGTTTTTTAGCTTAATTTCGTTTTTGATATTATTAGATTGTTTTCATTTTGTCTTTCTGTTAATTTTTAAGAAATTCAGGAGAATATGAAGTTGTCGGAAAATTCCAGTCACCGGAATTTCAAGAATCCCGTTCTAGCCTACATTACTCCATGGTAATTTCATTCATTACAATCGCAATGGCATTTCTTTGGCTCAAAAGTTTGATTTTTTATTTAATCTCAATATAATATTTGTTGACAGCATTAAATGCGTGAACAAGAAATGTATAGATGATTGTTACATAAGATTATCAGCTGAATTAGGTTTCGAGTTTAGCACTAAGTAATTTGGTGCAACTTTTTGACTAAAAGTATCATCTTTTAATGCAAATAAGCAAATTAGTCTATTATTATATATGTATATTTGTAATTTTGAACAATAATTTAATTTAAATCTGTCATTTTGGCGCAAGGAAGGTTGGAGAAGCACCATTTTGGCGTTTTTTCCACTTTGGCGCTGGGTTGGAGTTGCTCTAAGTAATTTAGAGTATGTTTATTTTAGGCTGTAATAAAGAAAGCCCAAAAAGAAGCCAATTTGGCTTTTTATTTTTAAGCTAAGCCAAACATGCTCTTAATCATGGCGAGCTATGCTTTAGTTCAGCTGATATTTTAGTCCAGCCTAGCTAGTCCAAATATATGGTCCACACTTGAAAATATATTTTAGCTTTGAAGCTCTGAGAACATGTAGTTTTTCTGTTTTTGTAGCTTATCTTACAATGGTAGTTTAGGTGGAGGGGTTGATGTTTAAATGCTTGAATTGTAAATGCTGCAGGAATTCTAAGGGATATGACAAGGTCAAGAAGTTCAATAATAAGTTTACACATTTATCACCCGTGTGGTACGAACTTAAGAGGTATGGGACTAAGTGATAATTTTTTAATTTCAATATTTCTAATTCTGGATTGACCCCTGAGCTTTCGGCTTTGGAGATTGTACTGTTACTGTATTTTGCTTTTTCTTGCTACTCGTTATACTCTTAGCTCTAAAGGTTATAGTTTTAGCTTAATGTATATGGCTCTTGCATCTGGGTTTCTCTCATTTCGTTTGTTAATAGTACCTGTTTTGTAAGATAATCCCTGCTGTACGGGTTACATTACTTTATCTAATGGGTTGTGATTTGTCTTATCACCTGAATACCTTGTTTGAGTTAGTTTTAAGTACATCCTTGCTAGACATACTTCCAGGTTCCTAATGTTCTTTTGGACAGAGCAATTGCCTGGAAAATCTTTTTATTTTTTATTTTTTCGTTAATGTGGTACACGATGAGATCAGAGATGGTTTTGTGTAAAATTTTATTATGATTTTGTTTGCTTGTATGCAAAAGGTATGTGAAAATTACTTACACCAAATGGTTATTGCTCTCTACTCATTTGCCTTATCCTAGTTCTGAATGATGCCAGCCAAGACACCAAATTGGTTATGGACGGAAGGCATAATGCTGATAAAGAATGGATTGCAGAGCTTAGAATGAAAGGAGATGCCCTGGTTTGTTGACTTTTGATTCCATAATTTTAATAATTAATGTTTAAGCTGCAGAGCAGAATGGACATTTGTGCATTTGTTGAGTGTTCCAGAAGTGGAAGCAAAGTTAAACATGGGAAAAAAGGTTCAATGGCAAGAATACATAAGACGAGAATCCAAGTTGCATTTTGTATGATATAGAGTGTTCATGTAGAGTTTGTTTTTCTGCTTTATTATGAGAACTATGCAAACCAAACCAATTGAGAAACTCATTCATAGATAATTTATTTTAGGTCTTTATCAATCTGTCCTCTTAGGGTGTGTTTGATTGGTTTCCATGGAAAATGGTGGAAAATGAAAACATTTTCCAGTAAAAAAAAAGCACCAAAAGCTGCAAAATATTTTCCAAGAAAGTGGTCAAAAGTGTGCTTTAGGTGATTGTACTTTGAAAATCATTTACTGAACCAAAGGTGGAAAAGATTTTTCATGGATGGACAACATTTTTGGAAAATGTGCCAATAATTCTCACGTAATGAACCATATGATCCTTGTTAATCCGTTATGATCCACACAGAGGCCTACTAAATTTCTAGCAATGTGAAAATGATCATTTGGATGATTGTTATACACAAGTAAAACTTATCCTTAGGTATTATGTTATGCTTCAGTCTATCTCTGATTAAATGTTTTTTTTTTTTACCATGTTTATGATAAATAGGTTTTGCCTAGGGTTGTTTTGGAAGCACATCCCGTGGATTTGCTGAAAAAGAAGAAGCAGAGAAATAAAGCAGTTAACCTGATCATTACAGAATGCAAGTAAACTTTTTCTTTTCTTCTTCTTTTTCTGTATTTTTCTTTGTGATCTGTCATGCTGATTTTTTCAATCAAAAAATCCTTCCCAACTTCAATTATAACAAAATAGATGAGATTATATAAACCCCAGAATAAGGTTATTGTACCCCTTTAATTCTTCTTCTTAGTTTTTAACATTTGATATTCAATTCCTTTTCATTGTTAAAGGGAAATGGGTTATGATGGTATTGTACTGGAGTCATGGTCAAGGTGGGCAGCCTATGGTGTTTTGCATGATCCAGAAATGCGGAATATGGTAATAATTGATTTCTGCTGTGTTCTTTGCATTTAAGTATCAGGTTTGGCCTTTTTTGCCCTTTCATTCAATTTGCCTTATGAATTACAGTGCAGTGCCATTCTATTACTGTATATACTTCTCATAAGTATGAATATTAACAGTTGAAATTAGAAAAGATGTCTATCAATTAAATTCATACTGATGAGTCATTCAATTGAACCTCCCATTTTGGATTTTATATTTACATTTTGTGTATCTTGGCTTCAATTCTTAAGAAGTGCTGTGAATTTCAAGTTAATATTGGAGCTGTAACAGAACTATCTTCTATCACGGTGTCTAACATGTGGATAATATAATGCTTTGCGTAGGATGAAGATATAATGTTCTGTATTTTATTTTGCTTCTTTTCACCTTCTCATTAATCTGGAATATTCTAGCTGCAATTGATATTCTGATTTCAAATCATTCAAGAGTTGAGGGTAATGTGGAATTCAGAAAAACTGCTATGGCTGCTGCTGATGTAATCCTTCTTACTTGCAACCTAGGCACTGCAATTTATCCAGCAACTAGGACAGGCCATGCATTCCATAAGCTTGGAGCATAGTCGGATACAAAATTTGCAATTAGTGTATGTTATAGGTCCGCCTCGTTCGGATAAACTGGAGGAGTATGATTTTGGGCCAGAAGATGTTCGGAAGGTTAAGTGAAGCTGTAGATGGTTTCTCTGTTATGACTTATGACTTCTCAGGTCCTCAAAATCCAGGTCCGAATGCACCTTTGAAGTGGATTCGCTTCACCTTGCAGCTTCTCCTTGATGGCACTACCGGTGATCGTCAGAAGTTCGACAAAAGGATTTTTGTTGGTATCAATTTTTATGGGAATGATTTCATCGTTTCTGGAGGTATGTACCGTGTAGCTTGTTACATTGAAGCTTCTTAGAGTTGCATGTCAAATTTCAATGAAATAACACGTCTCAAGATGCTTCAATGATAATAACATTTATTTCCAAAAAAACCATTTTCTCTCCTCTTATGCTTTTCAAACTTTTTACAATACAAAACAATTTGAAAATTCCAGTGGAAATAAAAAATCCATTTTGGAAAAATGCTCACGAAACATGAATATGTTGGATGCTCATACATGAAATGTATAATTCCGATTATATTTTCCAATCAGCATAAATTTTTTTTTTTGTCTGTATAAAATGGATTTCTTACTTTGAAATGATTTTATTTGCTGGTTTAGGTGGCGGACCTATCCTTGGAACGGATTATTTGTCTTTGTTGGAACGACATAGGCCTGCACTGCGGTGGGAGGAGAACAGTGCTGAACATTTCTTCGTGTATGCTGACAATCAGAATGTCGAGCATGTAGTGTTCTACCCATCACTGAAATCTATTGCAGTGCGGCTTGAGGAGGCTCTTTCTTGGGGGGCTGGCATCGCAATCTGGGAAATCGGACAAGGTCTGGATTATTTTTTCGACATATTGTGATAAACAGCCATGCTTGTTCTATTGCTGTTGGCCCTTCCATAATCTTCTGAGAATATGATGGATTAATTTTGACGAGGCACAAGTTTTTTTTCAATTTTTTTTAACTTGAAATTATAATTTAAGTTATATTATATTGATTTAGTAAAATGTGGAGGAGTTGAAACATGGATTTTGAAATTTGAAATTATAATTTAAGTGTCTGCCAAACATATCTTAGTAGGATAGAAACATTTTTCATATTTATGTATTTTCTTCTTTTTTGCTTTTACCTCGATACTCTCGTCTCATTCACCGAAGGATCTACTCTGTAAGGTATTTAAAACATTGCGTACAGAGCACTGCAGATACCAATGCTTAAACTTTTGATTTCCAGCTTAGGCAGGAGACATGGTGCACGTTTTGAAATAAAAAAGTTACTTAAAAGTAAGTTTAAGTAACTTTTAAGCTTAACCAAACATGCTTGCTTCCGGCAAAATTCCCACCCAATTTCCTGCCCAGAATGCCAATCGTATGTGTTTATCTATTAAGTTGCGAAAGATATTCTACATGCTCGTCTAGATTGCTATATAGACGTAAAGGAATTGGGTGCTTGTTTGCTATGCAGCAATGAAGAGTAAAATGAACAAGATTTGAATTCGATTTGTTTCATAATATTGTGGAATATCATGCTATGGTGAACCATCGTTTAACATGTTGAATCAGACACAATACAAGAGATGCCAAGAAGACATTGATATAACATACTGTTAATCAAACAAGAACATCATTAAAATCACACAATTTCAACTGAACTGTACTAACGTACTGTGTAAATGGCAGATTGGTATTTGTACGACATTAAAAAGAGTTTTCTACGAACTTCTTCAGATTTTTCTAAGCCACACAATCACAAAAGCACAAATAAGTTCCATCTTCCCCTCCATCCTTATTTGGCACGTGTAATGTAATAACTGGTGCAATCTCATTTCCTCTACCACGTCATCACCAAATTCCAACCATTGAACCCAAAAGCACAAAAGAACACACAAAAATAAAGAATTTGTTTCCCCTTCTCATGCTGTTTAAAGCTTGAGGAGACACTGAATTATGCAATGGAGGCCCTTAATGCAGTTGGATTAACCCCACTTTCTGTTCTTGCTAAAAGGAACGAGCCAAGAAAAAGTTCATCACTTGCCTCAATTCCACCATTCAAGAACCAAAATCTTTCCATTTTAAGCAATAATAATTCAGATGGTGTTTCACTATCAAGAAATCTTCAAGGGGGTTTACTGTTTTTATCTTCATTTCTGAATTCCGGGCTGGCGAAAGCACTATCATATGAAGAAGCCCTGCAGCAAGCAGTGAGCAGTTCTTCTTCCGCCATAGATTTTGATGTTCTTGATGGTGTTATCAATTTTGTTACGGAAAATCCTGTAATTGTTGGTGGTGGGGTGTTGATTTTGGCCGTGCCATTAGTGGTGGCTCAGTTGCTGAGCAAGTCTAAGCCATGGGGAGTGGAGAGTGCCAAGAATGCTTATGCAAAACTAGCTGATGACTCCAATGCTCAGTTGCTTGACATAAGAGCATCAGGAGAGTTGAGGCAAGTCGGGAGTCCGGATATCCGAGGCTTGAAGAAGAAGCCAGTGGCTGTTGTATACAAAAGTGAAGATAAGCCAGGGTTTTTGAATAAGCTGGCACCAAAATTTAAGGAACCAGATAATACCACACTGTTCATTCTGGACAAGTAAGATTTTGAACCTACTCTCTGTATTTTGTTTATTATTCATAGAGTTATTCAGTTTTTCCTTTAGTTATTGAACCAATAAACATAATCTTCGCCTTTTATAGAAGATTGCGGTCTAAACGGCTATTAGGCGCCTTCCATAAGTCATTATGCACATCATGTGATGAATAATCACAGAGCCAACTCAAAGGATTCGGGCCTTAGGCGAAAAAATTTTAGGGGCCTTCTCAAGAATTTTATTTTTATTTTTATAATCTATCAAAACATCTTTTCAATAAAAGTTTAAGACAAGCTGTTAACAATATTGAAAGTGTTATACTAAAATAAAATTTTTGAAACATAATACACATTGTTTAAAAACAACTAAACAACCAACTACCATCTGAAGAAGAAACAAACGACAATGAAAACAAATCTAGTTTTTTTCTTGAAACACTAAAGAGATCGGTGCAAGTCGGACATATGTGAAAAAGTTCTCCACTTCTCTTGTAGCTGAAAATAAAACAAAGATCTATAAGAATCAATCAATAGAAATTAGTGAATATCTCAATTCCACCAAATCTCGACTTCAAAAAACCATTGAGGAATGTTATCTTTAATGAAAATCGTTTTCAAGAAAATGGTTTTTGTTTGAGTGCACGTTTAGTTGATGAAATAATTTGGGGTTTCATGTATTTTATTGCCATAAGGAAGATGAAGAGAGTTTTTAACGTTAGAAAATAAATGAGAAAATGGAAGAAGAATACGTTTAGGGTAGTGAACTTGGTTTCTTGATTCTTAAAATAATTGAACGATTTGGGTTTTTCATTTTACGGCAAATGATTTGGGGTTTTATTTGGCTAGGTTGTAGTAGGTTGGTTGAGTTTTTTTTTATTTTATTTTTTTACCAAAAAAAAATTACATATAAAAAAATTAAAAGTAATTTTAAAAAATCGAGGGCTTTCCCTAAGTCAAGGCCTTGGGCGGCCGTCTAAGTCGCCTAATATCTTAAGCCGGCTTATGTTCCCAATGTACTATAGGTTTCAAGATATCCCATTTGTGCTATACATGATTTTTGTGAATTCCCACAAATATTACTCTACAAACTTTCTGAAACGCATAAGATCCCAAACCTAGTCGGTGAATTATGGAGTTGCATTCGATAGTTTCCTGATCGAAGTATTAATCCGCATTACTCTGTTCTGTAAGTGTTAAGAGTTTTATAGCTACCGTGAGGCTTAATCATTGAGTTGGTGTAGAACCCGATTTCTAGGTACTCCCATTAATGTTAATCTACAAACTTATCTGGTTAATGAATTCACTGGAGTTGTATTTGTTAACAGCGTTGCCCCCTTAATGTTAATCTACAATCTTAGCCTTGGATTCTTTCTTAGCAAGACAAAGATCTCTTTTGTAATATTTCACAAATTACATCCAATCTTATGTGTTTGAATTGTAATGAAGCCAGATATGATGGCAACTCTGAACTTGTTGCGGAGCTAGTTACAGCCAATGGCTTCAAAGCTGCTTATGCTATTAAAGATGGCGCAGAAGGACCCCGAGGATGGATGGTTACTTCTTGCCTTATATATTCTACTTTACTTCTTGAAACAGCACGTACATGTGATTAGTGTTTAGCAGAGTTGTGGTTTCAAACTTACAGATGAGTGCAAATGCATGCAGAATAGTGGCCTTCCTTGGATACTTCCGAAGAAGACATTGAGTCTAGACATAAGCAGTTTTACGGATGCGATTGGTGATGCTTTGGGGGTAAATTTCTTAGCTTGTATCAGATTACTACCTTGTATTCCATCCTTAGTAATAGGGACTATTCATAAATCAAATAACTTTATGATTCAAAAACTTCTACACTCCCAAAAACTTCAAGAAAAATCAGTGTGTAGCTCGGATGAGGATGTATTGGGTTGATTCTTGTCCATTGTTAATATAATTACATTTTCAAAAATAAAAAAGAAGAGGAATGAATTGTATTGCAAATTTATAGTGTGCGCAACACATTCCAAACTCCAGTCAACTCCGGCTCTTATCCTGTGAGTTTTGAACAAATTTTTACATATTTTTTTCTCTTTGGCTATCTTATTTCTGGTGCCAATTCTTCCAATATCAGCCTCTGTAGATGTTCTTAGCAGTTGAAATTACATTTTTCGTTATATTCTCTGAGGCATTTATTTAAGGCTGTTGGATTTGCAGGAGACTTCTGATGCTACGTCTTTGACCCTTGGTGTTGCTGCTGCTGCTGGTCTAGGATTATTGGCCTTTACAGAGGTTATGAATCTTGCACATTTTTATTTTTACCGAAAACAAAAGGATTACCTAATACTTTTTATTTGTTTTTCAGGTGGAAACAATTCTCCAACTTTTAGGTTCTGCTGCTCTCATCCAGTTCATTAGCAAGAAACTCCTGTATGCAGAGGTTTGTTATATCAACAACACCTCTTGTCGTTATTTCAGTTCATATAACTAGTATCGACGTCCTTATTAATACCGTGATTTGTCTAATCTTATTATCCCATTTAGCTACTTTTTGGTTTCTGGATTCCTCGTTTATTAAATGTTTGAACACGAACATTCCTGAAAAAAAAAAGGTTCCACAATTTTTGATGCAGGATAGAAAGCAAACTCTACAACAAGTTGAAGAGCTCTTAAACACGAAAGTTGCCCCTAAAGAGCTTGTTGGTGATATACAGGTAACAGGACATTATATGGTTTTTTGATGGTTCATCTTTTTCAAAGATCTCTCCTTTTTTATCGATAAATTTAGTGCTTTTTTGTATTAATTTGACTCTGTATTTACTCAACTGGAAAATTCAGCAAATTGGTAAAGCCCTTCTACCATCGACTGTGAGTAGCAAGGCTCTGCCCTCCCCTGTAGAGGCTAATCCTGCTCCCGCTGATACTACTGTTCAGAAATCCGAGTCTATTCCCGAGGTAAACAATGTGCCACCTGAAGTGAAAGCAGCTCCTGAGCCCACTCCAGAAGTCAATTCAGTTCCCAAAGCAGAAGTCGAAGAAGAATCACTTCCTGGAATTTCAAGGCCACTTTCACCATATCCTAATGTGAGTCAATGCAGTGTACATGTTTATTACATTTTTATGATGCATCTGATGGAACATAGCTATTCTAGATTTCTAGTTATGTGTTTTATGGCAAGTTTGATAAGGTGGATTAGACAAAATTAATGATGAAAGAGAAGCTAAATCTTATGTGCCAAACATGCCCTAACGAGCTGAAAGCGTGTTATCCAAGTTCAACACAGTTTTTGTGTATGCCGGTTTATTTACAGTATCGTGCCCCACGAGTCATTGGCTATATCGTCTCCAGAAGCACATCTATCTATCTGCGATTATATTTGTGATCTACACTTACATACGGTAGCTCATTAAGTTCACTAATATATTTTCTTTCTTGATTGCAGTATCCCGATTACAAGCCACCATCGTCACCTATTCCATCACCGCCATAGAGATTGGACGAGTTTAGTGGCATATCTGAGCAACTGATACTTAGGATCGTATTTGGCTGGAAATCGCATAGTTGTTTCCCAGAGTTGTAGAAATATATAATCCTCTGGTACGAGGTTTTTGGGCTTACATATGTTGTATTATGAGAAGTTTTCGTAGAGGTTTGTTTGTTATCTCATTCTTTGTATGTCGGAATGCAGTGTCAAAAATTTGAATAATGTATCAGTTGTATCTGAATTATTTCTGTAGTGTGATCACTTTAATTATGTTTGTTAATTATCAGAAGTAAGATATGAAACTTTATGTTTTTGTTCTCTCTTGTGGGTGCAAGACAATTAAATTTGGATATCCTCAAAGATTAATTTAGTCCCAACTTAAATGAGTATTTTTTGTATTAATTTATCTTTATTGTGTAGTTCGGTTTCTCGTGAAAGTCAAACGCTTGAGACATTTTTGTGTGAACTTATAATTTATTTCTTGTTTCATTGTAACTTCAAAATCTTGTGAGACGTCGTTGTGAACACATGTCAGCCACCTCTCCCTCCAAATGTATGCATACTCGGACAAACACATTCGTGCAACGGGTGCTGCAAGATGTGTATGTACTTTGATGGTGAAGTCAGTTTTCTGGATTGAATGTGAGAAAGTAGATTGAGATTTGAAAGAGTTTTAGCTAGGTTTAAGAATATTGCATGCAAAAAGACGTGTATTTTTCTGGAGTATTTATAGACTGATCTTGAGTCAGGGATCATAATGCCTTTTAAAGCCTTTTTTGATTGATTTAAGGTTTTGTTGACGGGTTGTTGATCCGTTTGCAGTTACTTTTCTTCTTTTGGTTGGTGATAACTTACCGAGGACAAAGACGACGTAGACTGAGTTTTTTCTCGTTTGGAAAGATTTTTAGACCAATTAGACTTGTAGTCAGATAATGTCTCTAACTCGCTCTCCTAGTTTGTAAGAGGGACAAATGTTTTGTAGCATAACATGTTAGGTTTGAGAGTTGTATTGTGTGTTCGACTTTTGTCGTTCAAGAAATTGATTCTTTTTTGTCTCAGAGCTTCCGAAATATTTTTTCATGAAGTCTTTTTTTTATTCAAGAATAAAGTTATTAATCAACAAAGAAAAATGCAAATTCTTAAAAGATGAGATGAATTCAAAAGCACTTTTTTTTATTAGAAATATATATTTCTAATAAATAGCAGACAGAATTCCATTGGTCTAAAAGAGAGAAACAAATCAAAAAAAGGTCCGGTCTTAGACGTGGTGGAAGTCATCAGTTCGAGTCTGATTATCCTTAAACCCAATGTGAGTTTTTCTATTTGGATTTGCTCCCCCACCGCAATTCAATGAGAATGGATAAGAGGCTTGTGGGATTGACGTGAGGGGGCAAGGATGGCTTTAGGACAAATTTGAACCATTAACTATTGACTGCTTATTTCAAATTCATGAACGATTTGAAAGTCTGGTTATCGATTCAAGAACGTAAGGTGCCCCTTTTCGTGGTAAGAAGGGTAGAGAAAATGTCTCGAACCAATGTTCGAGCACCAGAGCCTTCTGATGTCAAGTAACCCACGCCATCAATGATCCATAAGATTTTCTTTTTCTTAAAACATAAAAAAATAGATACCCTCTTAGCGAGTATTTACGAAAAATACTCTTTTTTTTTACAATATATATATATATATAAAATAAGTTTTTTACTTTTGAAATGGATGTCCGAGTTATGATATATATCATGAGCGATTAGTGCATGATACGGGAAAGTACGGAGGTCTTTTCTATACACCGGAGCCTTTACTTGCACTTAATCAATGTTATTGGTAACTTGTATAGTTCACACCACACTCTTTGGCTCTACCCATGAATTATCCAATAATAGGTCTTTCACAATGAGATCCACCTATACAGTAACGATATTTAATTAGGAAAGTTAGCTACGGCCAATCTACGGTAGAAGAGAAGGTTCCATCGGAACAATTATTTATTTCAGTTTAGAGTTCCTCTTTTCTTTTCTTTTTTGAATCCATAGTTACTGGTACAAATAACATAAAGAAATGTAACCAACGTTTATTGGAAAAAGCAACCCCAAAGATTTGGGACCAAAAGCGGTTAGCGGAAAAAATCATGACTATACTTAACAATAAAATACTTGGAAAGGCCCACATACGACGAAGATTTTTTGTTGCCCCTTTCTTTCAAGAGGATTCGCGGCATGTCAAGCCCTGGTAAAGTTCTTCGCTTTGCAGGCATCCCAGGTAATTCAGTCTTTTGGTTCTTCATTATCTGCATGTGGTCTTTTTTTCCTAGGTGCTCATTTTGTATGGGCTTTTAGTTTAATGTTTCTATTCAACGGACATGGTTATTGGCAAGAACTTAAAATACATCGGTAGGGGAGTGTTCCGCCTTAGAGGGAAGCCCCCGCACGAGCAGTGGTGGACGAAGCGGAAGCAAGAATGTCAGCTTGAGTAACGCAAACATGGTGAGAATTCAATGCCCCGAAAACCCACTTGATTGATACATACCATAAATGTACACTTACCAATTTTACATAAATTTAAAGATATTTCAAAATCTCAATAATATTCATTCCTTAAAGTGCTCATTTCGTTCATTCGGAGATACTTGTTTCGAATATGACCAATTGGATTGATGATAAAATAGAATCCTGGGTCGCAAACAGTGATTCGATGATGACAATCTAGAGCTGTTTGTCATTCCAACCCAGTTCCAACAATGCATTTCTCGGCCGAGAAAGTGGAACTGCTTGACGTTGCATATTAGAACCGCCCGAGGAGGGGCTTGCATCTGATTAGCTAGTTGGTGAGGCAATAGATTACCAAGGCAATGATCAGTGCTGATCCGAGAGTCCATTCTCAGTCTCGGTAAAGTCCATCTTGTTGCAATAGAAATGAATAAGAACAAATAAGTTTTAGGCTTTTAGCTAATGTAATAAAGATGCCGATTATTGTTCCAAAAACTTTACCTCTTTCAAAAAGCTGAAGAACGAAAAGGATCTTTCTGATTCTCAAAGAATGAGGGGCAAAGGGATTGATCGAGAAAGATCTCTTGTTCTTATTATAGGATTGTGATTTGATCCGATTCAAATGGGAGAAATGAGTTTGGATATAATGCTGATTGAGAAGAATTTAACTCTTCCAGAATTGATGAAAAGGGGAATATTTGTTTGATGAGAAATAAAAAAGAATATCGAAAATTCGAGTGGCTGAAGCTGAAGCAGCTACTTTCGAAGTAACCTAAAGAAGATCATGAGCTTGGTCTTACTTCAACGTCGAGAAATGAAAGAAGACTTCCATCTCCAAGTTTAACTCAGACGTAGATTCCTTCTTTTTGTTTTGGGTGTGAAGCAGTGTCAAACCAAAATACCCACTTACTAGGTTTCTCTAAATTTGAAAGTAACCACATAGTAGGTTTCCATACCAAAGCTCAATCCAATTAAGTTCGTAGTGTCTACCAATTTCGCCATATCCCCCTTCCTTTTGTTTTGAGATTTGGATTTCATTGTCATGTCATTTCTTTTCACATGTATAGGACTAACTGGGGCATTGGTCATGGTAAAGTCAAAATATCTCTTTTCTCTGCGAATCATTTTTTGAACAATGAAATCCATAACATAAAGGTGGTATTCCGGTTGGTGGAGCGACTCTGGGACAAATTTTAAACGTGCTTAGAGAGCCTGTTGATAATTTAGGTACCTGTGGATACTTGTCCAACAAAAAATTGATAAGCTTAATAAAAAAGCAGAAGAAGAAATAATTGTAACTTGGTCCCGGGTTTTAAACTGAATTTTGGATTCAATTTGGATTAATAATCCAATTTTTTATTTCGTTTTATCTTTTTTCCCACCTTGAGAAGAACGCCGGCCCCTTGGGAATTCTGCAAGCTCTAGCAGATGGCACAAAACTACTTTTCAAAGCCCGATTCAATCGGGGGATCGAATTGATTATAGAAACATGAGTTTAATTAGTCGATTTATTAGTGAACAAGGAAAAATATTATCTAGACGAGTGAATAGATTGTAAATACTGCATATTTGATTCCATCCATAAATTTATTTTCTTCCCTATGTGAATACAGACAAAACGAACCGCTTTCTAGATGATCCTTCTAGAAGAAGGTGATTGAGAATAATATTCTATGACTAGCAATTCATTTATTTTCAAACCGACCCATTTACTATCTATTATTTGATTGACTAATCCTTTATATTAGAATGGGTGAAGGGTCAAATGGTTTGGCAATTCCTCATGAGGCCTCCGCTTGAGCCTCCAAAGATAAAGGTACATGAACAGCCATTTGATCCCAAACCTTTTTCACAAAAACCGAAAGACTATTGTCATTAAAATAGAACGATCCATACATATAAGCTAAACATTTCCTCATTTTATATATATGTTGTTTAACATGGGATTGAGTAATATTTTAATATGTTTTACGTCGAGCAATATGTGGAGTAACTCTCGATATAGCAGTATAAGCCGAGGCTAAAGTTGCACTTGAATACCACTTGTAAATAATCCAAGGAACACTCGGACCAAGACAGAACTTTTACTTGTTCAAATAACAATTAAGATGAAGCAGGGTCAGGAACGACGAATCTCTTTATGATAAACAATTCATGCAGAAGAAAATGTTATCTATTGATTCAAACACTGTGCCGTGAGCTTTTTGAAAGAGGTAAAGTTTTTGGAACATTTCGTGGTTCAAAAATGTCGAATCTCGCCTGAATCATCATTTGTTGGGACTCTTCGGCGTAAGTTCCTTGGCTTGGACAGGGCATTTAGTACATGTGATAAAAGAAAGAGATGCAATGTATGAATCACTCACATATTCTTCTGAATTATATGTATCCGTGGGATTAATTTGGAAAACTAGTCCAAGGGGTTGTGGGTTTTTTCTACCAATTGGGGCTCTCCCTCCTTCGTACAGGATTTCCCATAATGGCCATGTATACAAAACTTCTAATCCGAGCACACGCAATGGAACCGTAGATAGTCAAGTGAAATCCAATCCACGAAGCTTTTGGGAAGGTCAAAGAAAGAACTTGTTCTTCCGACATAAGAAATTCTTCCAATAATTCCGAGCCTAATTTTTTCAAAAAAGCACGTACAGTACTTTTATGTTTCCGAGCCAAAGTTCTAGCACACATTTCATAGAAGTTCATTGATATCTTCTTTTTATAAAGCAAATCAACTTTGATTCATTTCAGAGAATTAGATGGTCTTCTGAACAGGCCCTTTATCACAATTCTAATATTATTAGATAGTAAATCTTAAATATTTTTAGATAGTCAAATTTTCTTTTTCATTTTTGTTTGAAAATGATCCAATGAAGAATCAAACTTATTTAAATGTTCCTGCTATTCTATATTTCCTTGAAAAAGGTGCTCAACCTACATGAACTGTTGAGGATATCTTCGATTCTGCCCTTCTAAAAGGAACATCAGTTCTAACAATTCCGTCGCCATTCTACCAAAACGACTAGAAATGTTTCAAAAAAAGTCGATAGGGAATTATCAGAAAATTATCATACTTCCATTTTGCATTGAATAGAAATTTCTTGGCAAGAACGGCGTTCCGCAAAATATATGACTCATGCTCCTTTAGGTTTTTTAAATTCTGTGGGTGGCGTAGCTACCGAGATTCATGGTTTGATATTCTGGTGTCCTAGGCGTAGAGGAACCACACCAATCCATCTCGAACTTGGTGGTTAAACTCTACTGCGATGATGATATTGTGTTACTATATTCTAAGTGGCGTTCACGTGGCTCAATGTGAGGTAGAGACAACACAAGTAAATTATTTTTTGATAGTATGAGAAAGCAATTGTCAAAATAACTAGTTTGCTTATTTTGAAGTTTGACTTGCATTCAAATACTAATAAATTTAGTGTATGTTTAATAAAGATTTTTGTAGATTATAAATAGTGAGTAATACGAAGTGTGTGGATACAAAATGAATAAAATTTGTGGGTCCTACAAAATTTGTGGATAAAAATAATATTTGAACAATTTATAAGTAAGCACTCTCTAACTGTTATCTTGTGAGAATTAATACATAAATTATTCCAAAATAACTGATTTCATTGTCATTCTTCTAGAACGCTGTCGTTTTGTCGCCAAGTCTTCCCACCAAAATCGTGATTCACAGACACGCTTTCAGTTCTAACACAGCGCCTAGCGTAATCAAGCGGGAAAGCATCTTTTCAAAACTGAAAAATTTAGAAAAAAAACTCAGAAATGAGAAATCTGAAAGCTTAAAATCATTATTATTATTTCAATAATTGCAAAATCCAAAATAAAAAACAATCCATGGCCAGAGTTAAACAGCCGGCTAACCGGAAACCTAGTCGCCGTAAATCCTCCGGTCAACCCCGTTAACCCGATAAATACATTCGTGTATATACATGTTATATATTATAGTTTTGTTATATGCGAAGTACAGTTTTAGTAATTTTACTGTTTAGCCTAATTTCTGGAACCCTGATTTTTACTCTCTATTTGAAATTTCAGCTGCAGAAGCTACTCCTACAACCCCAAATCCTCAGGTATTGTGTACACATAATTTTATTAATTTTACTTTTTAGTATTTCAGAGATGTGAGATGTGGCATTTTTGTTACTGTTGTTTATTTGATTAGCCGTCACCAGCTAGAAGAAGCCCAAGGGCTACTCCACCAAGTGAGTTACTCGCTGTGCGTGTTTATTTATTTATTTTATATGCTATAATGGTATACTTTTACTTCTTTCTTGAAATATTTGAGTGGTGAGTTTTAATTTTATTTAAACTTTTTTTGGGGAATGTGGGCGTGATGTTTTGTTTTTGTAGCTGAAAGAGATGGGCAAAGGCTGAGAAAGCGGAGGAACAGGCCCGGGACAGTGGCTCTTCGCGAGATTCGGAAATATCAGAAGTCTTTTCAGCTTCTCATTCCTGCTGCTCCCTTTATTAGACTTGTAATTTCACGCAATCAACTGCACACTTCTGACATTTTGTTATACAATATGTGAATAACACTGACAAATAAAGTATTTTTGGGGGTTTAGAAGCTCATAGCTTTCTGATTATAGGATTCAAAGATTCACAAGCGAGCAGTTAATTGAAATTATAAAATTTAGGTTGCATTACTTTCTGAAATTGTGATATAATGACTAGTGTATACGAGGCTAATTTATTGGGATTATTGATGTAATCAATAAATGGACTACAGAATGTCTCAAGCTTATTGTGAATGCTAATATATGGTTAACTAGTTTCTAATGCATTTATGTCTATGTAATTTTTCCGTTAAATACTTTGGTTGGGAAGTAAGAATTGCTTATCTAGTAGTGTTGATAATGCATTTACAAGTAAGGGTACATGCCAAAACCCTCCACCTAGGCACGTCGTGCTTTGAAAAGAAAATGTAACACATGGAATCGCGACATTGGACTGACCGAAGCATTAAGACAATCATATGACCTTGGAATCCAAGATTTAATTGATATATTACGGATTCAATTTTGAGACCCCAAATGCATCATGTACTTTTGCCTTGTAATGCCATTGAATTCTTTACATCTTGTATCTATATACATAAGCTATCTATAAAGTAAGACTGAGAATGGACAATTGTGTGCCTTGACACAGAATTGCTGTCTCAGGTTTAATTGTTTTCCCCTCTGGGAGGTATTATCATATGAAAAACAAATCTTCATTTTCAACAATTCATGCTTATATTTGTTTTTGCCACAGCTTTAAATGAACATCCATGTGCTTGTGGGGATTCTAAACCAGTATATTCATATCACATAACCAGTTAACCACATGTTTCACCCTTAGTTTTTGATTAGATTTAGACATGTCCTTTGTTTCTCTTCTCTAACTTCTTTTGTTATGCTTCAGTTCCTTGCTTAAAACATTGAATGCCTACAACTACCACTCCTCACTTATTGTCTTTCCTTCTTTTCTAAATTGTTTTACATCCAAAACCTTGATGAAATAATGCATTATAGTTTGAGATTCTTTATGGAACCAAGTCCACTAGTTGCTTCCTTTGTTGGTGTGAAAGGTCATGACCATAGAGCTTTGAGAGTTATCTCTAACATATAGTTTTGCTGGATAATAATATATGTTTAGTTCTCTCCATATTCATCAGCATCATTGTGTCCTGAGGATTCCAGTTTGTTACAGTAATGTGAGATCAAGATTTTGCATTTAGTTTGCACCAATAACATGTTGAAATGCACAATCTACTGTGGTTCTCTATACTTTATTTTTCCAGGAAATTCAGAACTCCCTATTTTTTTTTTTTTTTTTTTTTTGCAAACTACAACAGGTAAAAGAGATTAGTCACTTTTATTCACCGGGGATATCTCGTTGGAGAGCAGAAGCCTTGGTGGCCCTTCAGGAGGTATTGTGCTCTTTCAAAATGTGTTTTTATAGAGATATATGAGCACTAGTGCAGTTACCACAATATACTTCTCTTTACTTTCAATATTTTCCATGTGCATAAACCTCATTCTCACAACTTGATTCATGACATTTTAGTGCTTTTAACCTCTAATATATACTAGTTGTCAATTTTTATTTTTAATTTTTAATGCCAACGATAGTGTAAAAGAGCACAAATTTGAACATTTTTTAGCAGATGAAATATCCTCTTAGTAGAATTTGTTTCATACTGTCATGTAAATACATTTTAGCCTTTGATTCTGGTATATTTCACTACAGTTACATCAGTGTGTTATCCTTTTTGGCTGGCAATTATTTCAGGCTGCAGAGGATTACATTGTGCAGTTGTTTGAAGAGGCAATGCTATGTGCAATTCATGCTAAGCGTGTGACACTGAGTAAGTTTTTGCTTCTTGAAGTTTTAAAGTTCTTCAAATGTGTTGTAATAAGCTTAACTTTTATTCCGATGACAAATGGATGTGAAAGAATGTCAACTAGATCTAATTGTTATGTGGTTGCAAAGTTGCATAATCGCCTTCTGCAGTTACTTTTTGAACCATTTCTTTGTCAAGTCCTGAAAATAGGGATTCTTGACTAGGACTAGTGTTCTGAATGCTTGCCATTGTAATGAAAGCCAAAAGTATTTTCAGTAGATAAGAGCTAGAGCACGCATCATCATCTCATAATGGCCTAATTGTCTCGTATTCCTAGTTATATTTTTCGTACGACTTACCATGCTCGTGTTATGGATTAAAATCTAGATACACGATCTGCTGGGATAGTTCAAGTTGTTTGGGTTACAATTGGAGTGTACTCAAGAGTTATAACTTCTTTGGCAGTAGAATCTGCACTAGGATCGTTCTGACTTTGCTTTCTTAATTCAATGAATTGTTGTTTTTCTTACTGCTCAGTGAAGAAGGATTTTGAGCTGGCAAGGCGAATTGGAGGGAAAGGACAACCTTGGTGAGAGGATCAACACACCATCGCCGTATAAGATGGCTGCCTGCTAAACATTGGACATTAACTTACCTTCTTCAGTAAATAGTAAGCACATTTTCAATTAAGAACTGAATTAAACTACTGTATGGAATTCTCGAAGAGTAAGCTTGTAGTATTGAAGGACGGGCATACTCACTATTGTCTAACTTCCAAGAAGGATGATGCCTGGAAGCTTATGATGAAGAGATTTCACACTTTATTGTTGTTCTTAGATGCAGTTATGATAATTAGTATCCCTGTTGTAATTCTATTAAAGTTCCTACTCTTTAAAATTCCATTTATTGGTATATTGTGTAGTTCAGTAGTTACAATGTGAAATGGCTGTAGGAAATAGTGAAATCGGTTATGCTTAAATCCAGGTTGATTTTTTGTTGATTTGATTGATTATGCAAGCCACCGAGTTATGGTAGTGATGGCAAAACCTCCAAAACAACTATATTTTCTCCATGTCATATTAGCAAAGTGATTTCCCCAACTATTTTGTTGTTTTATTGTGTGCATTATCTCAATTTTGAGTATTTGGATTAAGAAATGACAATTTTCGATTATGTCCGTCTCCTTTAATAAATATATGAATTTGATGAAATCTGATTTTAACTTATCTTTAAGCTTGATACCTTTTTAATATTGCGAAATAAATCTCATTATTCATTTTTCTTGGTCATTTTTTATTAGTGTTACACGTATAGTATGACTGTCTAGGCAAGAGATTTAGACAATATACATGGAATTCGCATTTTTATAATGTTTATTGGAACACTTGTTCAACAAGTGTTGGATGAGTGCAAAAGATTACACTCATCCAACACTTGCTAGACAAGTGTCCCTGTGGCCATTATAAGAATATTCACCGTGAGCATTAGAACAAAACTGACACGGAATTGGATGTGTGCTATTTTTCGAAGTTTCAACTTTGTTTTTGACAAATTAAGACTGTCATTTTTGTCAAAAACAGAGTGTGTTTGACTAATCTTAAAAATAATTTCTTCATTAATTGAACTTATTTTTTCAAAATAGTGAGTTCTAACTTGCTTTTCTTTTTTTTTTTTTTTTTTTTTTAATAAGCAACTTTTAATCTCGACCAAACATGCTCTAAGAATAGCTTCAAGTGACTACACAATGAAATTTTGCTAGTCTTACTAAATTTTAATTTTTTTAATTGAACAATTGAATTTTAATTTAATTTCAAACATCACCATCACGTGTAGTCTTTCAAATTGAAGAAAATTATTTAATTGACCACCATGATGCAACGGATTTTTTGTGTAATAATTATGTGACATTAATATATTACTACGACACATCATAATAATATTAAAAAGAAATTAAAATTTTATTTTAATGTTTTAATTTAAAGACATTGTCACAAGTTTTATTTTATTATTTTTCAATATTCTGAAAAACGTAAAGCGTAGTTAGGTGTGGAGGTCGAAGCTTGAGTTTTTCGAGTTTAGGCGAGGGCTTGGCGAATGTAAAGACAAGACAAGAGAGAAGGCGTGGTGAAGTGTGTGGCGTGTGGTACAGATCACGGATGTTGACTTCAAGTCTAGGTGTAATTTATTTGAACTTTTTAAAATAGTGCTATTTTTAGTATGTGATGCACTTATGATACGACTCATAATTAAGTAATTTCTGTAAGTTGGAGGGACGATAGTTGACCAAATGTTTGACGTTCCTGAGTCCAACATACAACATCCAACATCCGACGAGAAAAAGAAAGAAAAAAAAAAAACGAAAAAGAGAGAGGATTGGATTCGTTTCGTGCTGCCTTGTCGGAAGAATTCCATAAGTAAAATTTCTTCCAGTAAATTAAAAAGTAAAACCCCAATTCAAGGTTCAGTTCATTCTCTCTAAGCAAAAGCTTAGTAAAGACTCACAAGTCAACAACCCGCTACTCATAAATAGGTATAATACTATCATTTTTTCTTGTTTATATTTTTCCATAAGTAAACTTAAATCAATTCGTTTTGTCCGTTTTAGTTAATTGTAATTTTTGCCGATTAAAAGGGTTATTTTGTTTTTATCTGGGTGGGCTTCTTGCGAATTTTTATTGTTGACGGTCAGGATTCTTTTAATTCAACAGGCAAGCTGTAGAGATGCAACAACCGGGGCAGATGTTCCCAGTTATGTCTTCATTTCCCCCTGCTAACATTACTACTGAGCAGATTCAGAAGGTATTCATGTTCGGTTTATTTATTTCTTCGAATTGATGAAGAATTTTGATATTTGCTTTATTGGATTATGTTTGTATGTAATGTAATAATGCTAGTCTGGTTTATCTTTTTTCCGTATGGGAATTAAGTTGGTTTTTGGTTATCTGGCCTATGTATCATAAATCTTCGCTAAACACTGATTCGACCCAGAGGATAGCAGAATTACTACCTCAATCTGTATGGAAAATTACCGTGGTTTAATTGTAGTTGGAAGGGCAAAGTATGTGGACATAGACTTGATAAATGTGCATGTAATTTGCTGGCTACTTGATCTTGTGGCATTTTGCTTAACTAGATCTTGCTCATTTTAACTTAGTTTCAGCTGTGCTATTTATCTCATGAAAAAGTTTTGGTTCACTGGAATACTTTTTTGGAATGTGGGTTCACTTTCTACATCAATTTACTTGAGGTTATTACAGCTCTGAGCCTTAGGAGATCAAATAAAATTCAATTGGAACAATGACAGCTCAGTTACCTTGAGAAGACTTCATCTCACGAGGGCTATTGTTGACTGGAATTAGTTACTTCATGATGCTAAAGAGGCTTGCATGCATGATCTAGCCTAACTTTACAAATTCAAGGAGTATCTGTCTGTTGTTAAAGCTTAAAGTGTTTAGATATGAACCTGCAATAGGTAAGAGTAGTAAAGGCCCAAATTGAGGTCGACTTCATGTTAGCATATGCTTATATATCTTATATTGGGTGATTAAAGTCGTCTTTTGTCCTCACTTTTCCATTGCCCTGTAGCATAATGACCCTTGTCATACGGCCAACAATATACTCATTCCAGGAACAACCTCACTGCATACACCTGCCTACCAAAATTTGCAATGGCCTTCAAAATTCATGTTTAAGTACCATTATCTGTCTTTGAGTGAGTATACCATTGGACAGCCTCCGGACCAGCAGTTCCAGGTACCAACTTGCGACAGCAACAAAAAGTCCTCAAAACCTAACAGGAAGTTTGCATTTTGAAATAATTTTTACTATCTGAAGGTCTATTTTAGTCTGTCTGAAAATTTTTCATTCCCTTGAGAGAGGCATTTTAGTTTAGGTAAACTAAGAGACCTATCCGTCTTGATTTAATGGCCGAGTATGTTTCTCAATTTGTTGGCTAGTGAACTGGTCGTACAAGAATGAACTAGTCATCACAGGAAAAATGCAAGTGTGGATGATCTCATTTTTCATATAATATGTATTAAGCTTTAAAAAAAATGATCATACTATGTGGATGTTTATCACACTTTGGCAGTTTATACCATCAGATTTTGCAGTATAATTTGTATTATGACATATAACGTTGTTCCAATGTATGGTGCAGTACCTTGATGAGAACAAGAAATTGATCTTGGCAATTATGGACAATCAAAATCTTGGTAAACTTGCCGAATGTGCCCAGTAAGTGGTTCTCTCTCTTCCTCTGTCGTATTGGTGCGCTTTCCCTGATGACATCTTTTGTTTAAAAAAAATGGTTTCGGGTATTGCTAAATGATAGCTAATGTTATTTTTCATGTCAAAGACAGATGTATATCATTTTGAGTTGTTCAGGTATTTCTAAGATTATTTGTTCATCTATGGTTTACTTACATAAAGGGACCAAATACATACTGTTACTGGCTCATCATCTGTTTAGTTTGTGCGGTATTATCTAATGATAACTGCTAAACTTGTTCGTTTTTTTACCACATTTTTTAGAGTAGATTGACATCCACAAATTTTCTTTTTTCTTTCAATATTCTTGTTGGAGATGAGGTGACAACTGACTTTGGTACTGGGGTTCTTGAAAGTGACTAGATCCATGGTGGTCATAGAGTATGCATCTGCATTACGTTCTTTTGTCATTGGCTCTTGATCCTTGGTTCAGTGAAGACACGGCTCTCTGTAGAGCACTACTACTAAACGGGATTCATATAACCTCCCAAGTTTTCGGTCATGATTTTTTAGTTTATTTGAATGATTCTGGATGGATGATCAGGTACCAGGCTCAACTTCAAAAGAATTTGATGTATTTGGCTGCAATTGCGGATGCCCAACCGCAGACACCAGCAATGCCTCCCCAGGTATTTTGAAGTAAGCAAGTTCAGTTTACGAATGATTTTGCAGACTTACTTATTCATGTAGTAGCACATACAGATGTCTCCACATCCTGCAATGCAACAAGGAGGGTTTTATGTGCAGCATCCTCGGGCTGCAGCCATGGCTCAGCAGCCAGGTATCTTTCCCCCAAGAGCACCCTTACAGTTTAATAATCCAAATCCAATTCAAGATCAACAGCAGCATCTACCCCAACAAGCCATGCAAGCGCAAATGGTTTTACGACCTGGTGGTGCCAGCAATGGTGCACATCCCACACATAATGATGCCACTCTTGGAGGAGGAAGAAGCAGTATTCCCACTTCAAATTCAGGGGCAAATGACGTGCGTGGAGGAATAAACCAAGATAAACCTGAAGGTCAGGCCTCTGGTGCTGATGCTGGCGGAGATGGAGATGAAGCAAAATAATGACTGAAAACCCTTGAAATGGTTGTATGTTACTGTGTATAGTAGGTTTCGTGTTGTGGAACTAGTGTCTTCTGGCTTTTATGTAATTTGACAAGGAACAGAGCGTTCTTTGACGCTTTATAGGACAGGTAGGTTCGTTGTATCAGTGGTAGCAATGGTTTTGTACTCATTGCTACCTGGTTGGCCTCTAATGTAGATAGAGGAAGAAAGCTCGTGTCTCAGCTTTGATGCCTGTTGTTCTATAATAATGTAGGACTAATGCCACAAATTTTTCGTGTATGTTTATGTATGGGTTATCATTTTGTGAAGAATGAGTACCGTGGAATATATCGGTTGAGGGAGATAATCGATTGAGTAAGATGGATTGATGAGGGACAGAATTTGGAAATGATCTGTTGAGAGAGTTGGATTGAAGCCGTCAGCAAATTTTGGAAGAGATGATTTTGTGAGAGGAGAAATTGAAGACGTAATGACACATGAACATTTAAGTACTTTTTTCTTCTTGTAGCGGGTTGCGACCACTCGAATTGGACTGAACTAGCTGATTGGGTTTGATTTCAATTAAAATTGGTCGGAATCTCGATCTTAGAATCGAGAATTGAGTGGTTCTAGCTGCATAACCTAATTTTGATTCAATTCTAAAATTATTTGTTTGAAATTCCGTTTGGTTTAATTTAAAAGTTGTAAAACCTTTTTGGTTAAAGTTATTAATTAATTTTACGGGACTCTATTTTTATTAATTTTTTAATTATATATTTCATCAATTTTTATTAAAATTTACTAAGTGGTTATCCTCAATTAAAATTTAAAAAGATTTCTTAATATTTATAAATTTGAATAGAATTTCACAGAATTTATAAGATTTCAACAAAATCTAATATTACAGATATCAATAGATTTTTATAGAATTCTATGAATTTCATAGATTTATGGTCTTTTTATTAAAATTAATAATTTTACATTGTCTTTATTCTAAATAGTTTAAGTGACTATATGGATAAACAAATATTTTGAGTAGAATTTTGGAAAGAGAAAAATTCTTTAAATATAAAGAACTTCCTCTGTTTTGAATAAAAAAAATTGACTAAAGAGCAACGCTTTTTTTAAAAATAATTGAAATATAGTTTAATTTACACTTTCTTTCTCCTTGTCTTTTTTTATAAAAAATTCTCTTTCACATCCGATATTAGAGGATGGATATTTACCATTTAGGATTCATTCTCTTCTAAAATCAGTTGTATTAATAATCTTCTATAAAAAGTTATTTTATAGCTTAAAAAGATAATTTACAGGTGTTGCAATTGACGAGTAAATTTTTCCAAGTTCAAAAAAGAATTTTTGGTGCTATATTGATTTTAGTGTAATTAGCACATTTCGTCCTTATTGTTTACTCTCATTGTGCAAAGCGTCCTTATTGTTTGAATTTTGGCATTTGAGTCCCTAAATAAACATTTCTTTGCGGAAAAGATTCTACCGTCCATATTCGTTAACATTTACGTTAAAATTATCAAAAGGGTTAATTAGCGCAAATAAATCTAAACGATATGGATGATTTGCACAAAAAATAGTAAACGATATAGACATTTTGCGCACACAAACATTTAAAGCCAGATTCTGGGTCTTATTTTTCCTGCAATTATAAAATTTCACACAAACAGATAAATCACGTATATTGTAATATTACACTTAAACATAGTGAATAAAATTCATTGACATTACAAGAACTTGACACATCTAAACAATTGTATGCTGCCATATACGCATTATTGCATAATATATTTTGTAAACGATAGGGACAAAGTGTGTCATAGTGGAGATAATACCTGGTTTGTTTAGATCTTGGAATGCGTATGAAGAACAATTATTGAATTTGTAGAAAGAGAAGAAGTTGTTTAATTTTAGAACATGGTGATTAGCTTTTGTGTGCGGGTTGGTTGTATGTGGCTTATTGAAGTATTTAGAATGTATTTATCGGTATACATTTGATTAGACGTGTCATGTTTTTGTAATGTGTATGAGTTTTCTTCACTATTTTTAAGTGTAATATTACAACGGTCCTATTCTACTCCTCACAGTGGGAAGTAGTTATAATCCCCACAGCTTATGTGGCGCGCTGATTGGGATTAAAAAAGGGCCAAGCGGACTTATGGTTTTTAATCACCAAACACACCCCACCCTGAAGCACCTACCCACCCTTCTTCATTTCAATTTCACACTCTCTTTCTCTCTCCCCGAATCCTTCCCAAAATCGGAACTACCACTGCTTCGCCGTGAACCACCACTTACCTCTCTCGTCATGAACCATCCTTCTTTTCAAGAAGTGAGCAATGATCGCTTTGTCGCGTAGTGACCCACCATTGGTGGACCTCTCTCTGCGCGGCGACCCACAATTGAAGGACCTTGGTACTGAACAAATCTTCTTAACTTGTTCTAAGGGTAGAGTGAGACTGGGGAATAATTATTTTGATACCAATCTTATTCCTACCCAATGATTTGCCAAATGTTAGAGTTTGTTTGTTTTGTTGGAATCTGAAAATGATTGCGTGAATTGAGACATTTGATCTTTATTGTTTAATCAATTTGTCTGAAGGATGATGATTTGTGATGATTTTTTAGCTGAAGGTTTGCCTGATTTGTGATGATTTGATCCTAAAATTTGGGATGCTATTGAAAAGGTGGTTCATGGCGAGGCTGTGGTGGTTCACGACGAGGTAAGTGGTGGTTCATGGCTGTGGTGGGAGCTAGGGCATTGATTTTGGGGAGGATTCGGGAGAGAGTGTGTGTGTGAAATTGAAATGAGAGTGGGTAGGTGAGTGTTTCAGGGTGGGGTGTGTTTAGGATTAAAAACCATAAGTCCACTTGTCCATTTTTTTATCCCAATCAGCGCGCCACATAAGCTATGTGGATTATAACTACTCTTCAATGTGGGAGTAGAACATGACCGAATATTACAATATATATGGTTTTATCTATTTGTGTGGAATTTTATAGCTGTTAGAAGAAGAATACCTAAAATCTGGCTTTAAACATTTGTGTGTGCAAAACGACCCTATCATTTACTATTTTTTGCGCAAATCATCATTATCGTTTAGATTTATTTGCACTAATTAACTATTTTGATAATTTTAATGGCAAATATTAACGGATATAGACGGCAGGGACCCAGATGCCAAAATCCAAACGATAAAGACGTTTTACACAATGAGAACAAACGTTAAGAACGAAATGTGCTAATTACCCTTGGTTTTACAATCCACTATCAAGTTATACGAGTGATGATCTCCTACCTACAGTGGGTAGGAGAACATTTACCTACTGATGATGTGGGCTGATGTAGGAGTGCCACATTAGCCCACACAATACAAAACTATGTGTGGATACATTGTGTCCACACACAGTAGGTAAATGATCTACTACCCATCGTGGGTAGGAGATCATTACTTTAAATTGTACTATATAGTATAAAACTAATTATTTAAATAATATTTACCAATAGATTATTTATATTCTTCAAGCTCAATTGTTTGATTCAGTGAAAGGTGATGGCGCATCAAGAATGAAATTTCAAAGAAGATATTTGATAATTGTAAATTTTTTTTTTATTAAAGTAAGGAATAAAAAATTCAATAAATTTACATGCTAATATAAATTGAAAATCAAGAAAAAATATTTACTACACAACAACTTGTGGCACAAATACAGGAGAAAGGAGAAAGGAGAAGAGAAAGCGTGAAACAAGAGTTATGTTGAAATTTTGAGAAGTAAATGTAGAATTTTTAAAGAATTTGGTATTCATAGTTTTGGGTTCGGAATCTGTTTAAATTTTTTAATTAATAAAATCTTCAAAAATCTTTATTTCTAAATAATCTATTTAAAATCGAGTTCATAATTTTTAAAGAATATATTTAAATTTGAATAGAAGAAAAGAATCTATTTTAATTCGACTGCAATTAATTGACAATTGAAAATTATAAAAATCCCAAAACTTCCCCTGGAAGAGTGATCTTTACCTGATTCGTATGAACGACGCTAAACGAAAAGGTTACATAAGCCAACACGAACTTGCCACCGCCACCTCCACTGGAAAAGCCATAGCTTACGAAAAACAAGAATTCCTACAGTGTGATTCACTATATAGTTGTAGTAGAATGGAATCTACTGCAGGTGATCCATATGCCTCCATTTGGCACCTCTGCAAAACCCCTTCCTTTCGACTCCCCCAATCCCCTCCGCAGCCCCAGCCCACTGCCGACCGCCGCGGCGTAGAATACTGCCTCTTTGGCCCTATTCCTCAACACCTTCTCTCCCACTATCTCTGCTTTCACCCAACCCCACCACCAAATAATAATCCCACTAATCAAGAACGAGGTTGTTCCTCTTCCCTTCGTGATTCACAATCACCCCTCAATTTTGTTAATTCTGATCCCGACAAATATGATAATACGCCCCAGTGTGTTGACAATAGTGATCAGACTATGACTCGTCCCTGTAGCAACGTGTGTTACGAAGACGATTCAGTCTCTGATCAAGGCTACTCGGGATTTGGGAACGACATTGTACAAGAAGATCAGATTATTGACACCCCAATACTATGCGTTTTGAATTTTCAAGATTCCCTGCCGCCGACACCCAGAGAAGAAGAAAGGAGTTTGGTGGCTGGAGACCCGAATGGCGAAAGTTCAATTTTGTTGCTGGAAGAGCTCAAGGAACTTGCTTTATGGGATCAGGACTGTGTTATGGATGATGATGATGTTGGTTACATGGTTTCTGTCATGTCCAAGTTTAGGAAACTTGCGTTTGTTCAGGAGGCAACTATGAATTCTGGGTATGAAGTGATGCCTGAGTCGCCAGAGTCTAAGAAACTGCTTGAATTTTCTGAGGCAAAATCTGACAAATACTTTACTCGAAGTATGTTGGCTAATGCTAATGCTAATGCTAATGCTACTTTTAGATTTATTGATTTGGATTATTATACTTCGACTAAGAAGAAGAAGAAGAAGAAGTCTAACGAGAAACAAAAAGAATCCCAAGTGGAATGTGAGGCTAATTTGGGTTCAAGGTCTTTGAATTTGGCTGATGAAAATGCCAATATTGAATTCATTGATCTAACAGAGGATATGCTTTCAACCGAGGAAAGATCAAATGCCCAACATGAGGTTAATCAATTGGACAATAAGAATACGAAAAGAGTTGGTAGCTTTAGTCATTGTCACTCAAGTGTTGAGCGCTCAAAATCAATATCGAAGGCAAGGAAGAGATTGCTTGTGGATTCAGACGAGCCTTTGTTGAAAAGGCCAAAACATTCCTTAGATGCTGATTGTAGAATACATGTGCTATAGAACAGTTGACACTTCGTTTGCAATACGTTTTGGCAGTCCATTCAGAGAATTAGTATAAAGGATATAGCTCTATCATGCTTGTTATTTTGTTTGGGAGCTTTTCAGTTGGTGATTTTGAGAATCCTTTTTGTTCAACTGTGGGAATGATGAAGAGTATTGTTGGTCGTCTTTTGTTAAATTTCCTATATCTTGAGAGGTTCTCCATAGTCAGCTTAGCTGGGAAATTTGCAACCTGGAAGCCAGAAATATAAGAAGTGCTGGTATCTCTATGACCAACTTTCTTACAGTTATTTGCATCTGTTATTGATGCTTATCATTGGTGCTAATAAGTCCTGGTTGATTCCATGTATCCATATTTTGGACCCTTTATTTCTTGTTTAATACCTTGAAAAATAAATAAACTTGTATTTGAAAGAATTTGGTAACCGGTGTTCTAAAATATTGAATCTCTTCTTCATTTCTTAACAGGAGTGACTATGCTTGTCTCTTGAACACTATATTGGTTAAACTGTTGATGTGGAGGGACATTTTCATCATTAGAGGCTATCGTTGATCCGTTCTATATCATAACTAAAAGCATAACCATTTATATCGATTCAATAATAATTTGACCAAAACTGACCCAGAAAATCAATTCCAGTCTCCATTGGAAATGAATAAATTTAGAAACCTGATCCCCAATTCAACAAATGCAACATATATTAAAACTTGCAAACTTTTGCTTGAGTTATATATTATCCAAATTTAATTAATGTTACAGCATATAATTGATTTGTTGCAAAACCCTTACCACGTAAAATAGGATTCTTCATAATTTGTGTATCTTTCATATGCCTTTGAATTATTATCTTGGGTGATGAGTTTTTATGCTTGGATTATGTGTTCTCAAGACACAATGATATCTCCTGGGGAGACATGGTATCCCATTGAGTTGATCTAGTGCTTCCAATAATTAAAGCCATGATCATTATAATAAAAAGAGTTTTGTTGGAATGGATAATTAAGACATTTGTTTGAAATTGAATTCCAAATATAAATATGTTCAGTGATCATATAGTTTGAATTAGTTATTCAAGGATGATTGGAAAGCGAAGGTGTAATACATGAGGGTGTTGAGCTTATTTTTCTAGAATACGAATATTTGTTCATTGGGGTATAAGTGTATAACGCATAGTGATTAGTAGGTCACGGACATTACGATATGATTATATTGCTTCAATCTAATTTAAACAGAATCCTAGAGCGCAGTCATACTTTTTAGTGGAATGAATATATTATATAATAGGAAATTCATGAGTACTGTGAGATTACAGGTATTCAAGAATTTATTTAGATCTAGTATTTTTCTGTGGGTCCTAGGTTCCCATGCAAAGCTTCTAGAGGTAATCACTTCATAGTGCAAGATTTAATTGGATTAAAATTATGGATATCCAAAATGAGAACAAGATATTCCTAATTGGATTAGGAAGGACTTATTGTACTTTAATGGTTTTAGATATTTCTATTTAGAATTACGAATCAAACCATATTTGGATTCCTAGTGGATGGATCAATGGGGTGTTTTGATACGTGGATAAAGTCGTATAGTTAGAAAGAGACACAATTTAGACCAAGTTTATGTTGAGGCTTACACCTTAAAGTGCTTCAAGCCTTGCATGATGGAAGAAAAACTCCTCGATACTTGATTTGGCTTTTTAAACATTAGGTTTGACATAGGGAAGAGGATGCGATGGAATTGAAGATTACCAATTTGATTTCATTATGGTGTTTGGTAAATAGAAATGAGAGCATGTCAATGGAATAAAAGTGATGAAATTATAAAGTATACTCTTGAGATATAATTGAGCTATGAACTCATTAATCTTGAATTTAGAAAATAAAATAATAATTCATTAATGAAATGTTGAAGCACACACTTCTAGTTTGTGACCCCTATTGGCCTGAAGACTCGTATTGTAGTTGTGTCAATATGGGCTCATGGAAAGATGATACTTATGGAACTCTTAAGGGAAGATCACTTGTATTCTTATTATTATTTCTTTAAATAAAACACCATCAAAGCATAGGTGGGGTTACCTAGACTCAATTGAGGGTATTGGATTCCCCGACCCTGTCTTCTTAATAAAGAAATGAAGTACAAATTGGAGGGGGATGTCACTACCTTAGAAAATACATCAAGAGGAGAGGGAGAGAAGATTAAAGAAGCCAAAAAAGTAATAAGAGTCTAATTCATATCAAAACAGGCTTCAAACTTGTCCACGCAAATAAGGTATGTCTTGTGCTTCTAACCGATTAATACTTTTCAATTCTGCTGGAAGCTCACTGGCATGAAACTCCTTGTACCTAGTGATGGCAGGCGGATCGGCGGATCCAAATCCGCCCGCAATAATTGTAAGAGATCCAAGGTGGTCCCGATGCATCGTCATCGTTCGGGCGGATCGGACACGGATCGGGCGGATCGAGCCACGATCCGTATAATCGATCCATATTTTTTTGGCATTTAAAAATTTAAAATATATTGAAACAAGCTTTACTACTATACTATAAGAGTTTAAACAACATCATCCTCCTCACTAAACCGCATGCAAGGTCCACAATATGTCGAAAGTGATAAATTTTTTATTCAAAAAATATTTTAACTATCAAATCACATATAAAACAAAATATAAATTCAATATTTTAATCATTTTTTTTAAATTCGGGGCAGCCCCGATCCGATTTGCCCCGAGATCCGCGGCGGATCACAGATATTTGTCTTGATCCGCCTCGCCGATCCACGGATCGGTATTTTTTCGCTCCATTCGGATCGGTATCCATCGGGTTCGGGGTGGATCGGATATTTTTGCCATCTCTACTTGTACCTCATAATGGAGACTCCGACATGGGCAAGGTAATCCGCTGCCTTATTGCCTTTATGGTAAATGTGCAAAAGACATGTAGTGAGATTATTCTGACAACAAGTAATTTGGTCAAGTATAAGCTGAGCCCTCCAAGGGCCGCCACCTGCTCTATAGAGTGTATGGCCATCGTTGTATCCGATTCAATCCATATGTGATTATAGCCCAACTGCTTGACAGAGAGTTAATCCATTGTAGATAGCTTACATGGGTGTTTTGGGAGTTGGGGGTGGGGGGTGGGGGTGGGGGGTTATTTATTTCACGTTGCATTTTTTTCTGAAAAGATAACTTCTTTCTACTGATTTATTTTCAAGAGTGATGTTTATGATGCAGCGTTTTGGTAACTATTGCAGAAACAGATAGCTAATGATTCCACACTTGGAAATAGTGAAAAGGGTTGAAAATGATCGAGAATAACTAATGATTACTGTCTGGAAGTTACACACTTGAGCAGTTACTCTCTTGTTTTGTTACTCTAGTTGAACCATGTTTTGTCAGGAGCAGAAGCCCTGTCTGTATATATTCATGCATGCTGTACATCATGTAGAATGGCCATGGAAGATGGGATTATGTGGCTGCTTTAAATAATTTTGACAGTTACAGTGGGGACCATCAGCTCAAGGATCTGTCCTTTGATTTCATACACGAGGGATTTGAACCCGACACCCTGGTTCGTATCCCGTCGGTATGAACTTAGAAATGGAACTACTATCTCATACTTGCTCTACTCAATTTCTTACCTAATCCCAATCCCCTCAGGGCACAGGAGGGAGGGCTCTGAACCTGTCATTTCTTATTTGTACAAATATTTCGTTGGATTCCAACAAATTACTAGTTATGATATTGTCCAAAGCTGTTATTACTTTGTCTACGGCATTTTTGTATGATATGTACTGGTAAACTAATTTATAAAAGTTTGTGGGGATCAGATTTGCATGTACCATCTGAGATTTTAACGTTCGGATGGACATTCGTTAGTACTGCTTCCAATTCCGTATTTGTGAGATCGTTTTCGTGATCATATGCACTTCTTTATTGTTGTTCGGGGAACTGATTGATTTGGGTTCAATTCCAACCACCGGGATCAAATGGCACCCCAAAGCACGTGGGTATATGGGCTTGTCGTGTCTAGTTCTCATTGGCAAGAAATCCCACATGTGAGCTCATGCATGTAGGTGAGCTCGATAGAGACTGTATGTGCTCAAAGATGGTCGAGCTCATCAGGATGACCCGAGACAGACTGCATGAGCTCATTGCCCACTCTTAACTCATGAAGACAACATACATGAAAAACAGGGAATGATTTATAGTCATTAATAATGTAATGTGTCACAACAACACTGATTTATGAAAACTAATTGAATTCACAATCAAAGCATACAAAACTACAAGTTACTACTAGGCATCAACAGAAATGATTTCACATTATCTCAAGCAGGCTCTCCCTACCTATGCTAGGCAAATTCTCACGGCCAACAACTGAAGGAGACTCAATGTCAGTCAGGATCAACTTAGAAATATTCTAAGGTGTCAAGAAATTTAGGGTCGAAATCCACCGGATCAATCGAGAAATCCAAATCTCCGAAGGGGGAATTGGTGACAGATGTTGAATTCGAAATGATCTCAATGAAATCTGATTCTGAAGTTTGCAAATTGTGATCAATCCTGATATCGTCCATCCTTGAGAAATACGACTCGGGTGTCGTTGGAGGTAAAAATGGAGGAGAATAACTTGCTGAGAAATTTATTTCCTTAACAGGCTCTGAAAAGAATCCATTTCCAACGACATCAGATTCAACTGGTGTAGAAGGAAAGGAGAAGGGAGTGAAAATTTCTTCCTTAATATCCAATTCTTGAGTTTCATTTTTAAGAATGATCATCTTTTGTTGAGCTTCATGTCTTTGGATTTCTTTCTTCTGCTTTAGCCTTTCTTGAATACAACTGTGCCTTCCTCTATATGTGACCTCAAAAATTGAAGGGTCTTCATCTGTTCTTTGAACCTGTTTTGTTGCCAAACATCCTTGTGTATTTCGATGCGTACATCTGTAATAGGCCCTGTACGTAATTGCAACGTTAGACAATAAACAAGCCATTTTTTCACTATGAAAACGATCAAATCAGAGGGGTCAACTGTATGGTACTAGATAGCATTAAGGAACACAAAAAAGTTAAGATCTTCAGTTCTATACAGTACTACGTTCCAAATATGGGACACTTGTTTAATCTTTTATGCATTTTCTTTAACTAGGTGAAAACAGGACATGTCCAAAACAACTTCATCAAAGGGACCACAACACAGCTACTAGATAAGTTCCAGTACAATGGTTTTAATAGAGATGTAAGAAGACAGGACATGTCCAAACTGACTCCATCAGCTATAGGACACCCATTAAAAGTCCCATTAGACAATCCATCTCTCAAACCTTGCTCGTTCGTTTGATAAGGTAGACGGCACAATACTAGGTAAAGTTAACAGTTTGATAGAATGAAAGAATGAAGTCTCACCTTGGAAATTTAGCCCCTAAAATATCTTTCTGCCCATATTTTCTCCAACTGTATCCATCATCAAGAGGGCCTTCTAGCCCTGTTCCAGTGCAAACTCGCACTTGCTTACTCCATTTTGCTAATGTCTTTCTGTAAATCATAACAAATACTTTTATTTACTTTGAAATTAGTCGATACTATGAGAAAAACGACAAGTACTGTCTAAGATTTACCTTTTCTTGGAGACATGATCTAAAGAGGCCTCACTGCTTGTTGGACTAGCTGATGGCAACAAGCCATTAATTGGTAAAGGCTCTCCTCCAATAAAAGCCATGCAGTTGAGTAATGACAATACATTATCATAAGATGAAAGTATTTTCTCCAACAAAAGTCCACAGGCTTTGCGGGATTTCGCGGGCTGAAGTTGGTTTTTCAGTTCATTTGCAAGGTCTCTACCTTGTGTTAGCTCACTGATGACAATCTCTCTGTCCCAAGAACCAACTTTTTCCATTGGAAAAATCTTAAGAAAATTTGAAAGTGATAGTCTTTGGGAATTTGATCAAGAAAAGCTCAAATATATGTTGTGACTTGTGAGAGTGATCAAGAAACAGAAAATTGTACGTCAATCAGATCGCCACGAACTGCAGACGATTAGTCGAGGAAATTGGAAGTGTGGAACGGAGATAGTGGAACTTTTGTAACTGAGAAAAAACGTGATTCTTAGTGATGAAGTAGTGAGGAAAGGGGGGAATATAAAGCAGAAAAGTCATGGAAAACTGGATTTTTTTTTATTATTTATTTATTTTTTAAATTGGGAAAAGGAATTTGGATTTTTTTCCTCTTGTCAATTAATCATATGGGCCCATTAATTAGATTGTAAAATCCTATTGCTGACCATTTCAAATGGCCATTTGCTCACCACACAATCAAGGCACCTATCAATTATTAATATCTTTTTATGCATAGAGGATAAATTCCTTTTCCCTTCCCAACATTTGTAACGAACATGTTCTTAACTTTTTATTTGTAGTACTCACTTACGAAAAAACATCTGTTTAAACGTTAATTATCAGTATATCGAATAGACATTTAACATCTAAACATATATTTTCCGTTAAGTGCTTGTTTGATTCCCATTAAAATGGGTTTTTTGTTTCTCATTATTTGACTTTTGAGAAAAAATGATCAAAATGTCTATTTTTTTAGTCAAATATTGCGGCTACTTTGAAAAGTAAAAGAGCATTTTGGTCATTTTTTTTTCTAAAAGTCAAATAATGGAAAACAAAAAACCCATTTTAATGAAAATCAAACAAGCTCGTAGGAATACAACTCGCACAGTGTTGCACGATTAGAAAACATGGGCTACGTTTGTGACACGCCTGCTACACTTATAAAAAATTAGAGACCTCAACGGAAATTTATCTTTATATATATTGCATTAAGTCGCGTAAATCCAATTTCACAATGACGTACATAAAAGTCTCGATCAAGAATCTACGTATTGTTATTTATAGAAATTTCACGCCCAGTTTACAATAAATTTTCATGTAATTATTAATTTTATTAATTAGTAATTATGGGAGAAGAAGTTTCTATGAAATTATAATTAGAAAAAAAAGAAAAAAAGTCAAGAATTGAATGAAGGATGTAAGAATCGTCAACTGTTTGATTCCGCGTTATTTGCCAAGTAGGAGAGAGAAATAACTGATTATGTCATTGGCTGATGTCGAGAAACCATGAAATTTGTTAAAAAATATGTTAGCGTCTTTTCAATTGTTAATAAGACATGATGAGTCGATATATAAAAATATATTAAAGAACATAAAATCTCAACTCATTCGACTCATCTAATAATGAATTGGACGGGTTTCTTAGTTGCACCATTTTTTTAAAGAATTGAGTTTTGGTATACATCATACTCATCGGTGAATATCATCGATGTTATAAAAATTTATTCCTTTCTTCTCATAAAAATAAGTTTATTTTCTTTATTCATCAGTTTTAAATTATAGTCTACTTTCTTTGTTGATAATATATTTAATTTCTTAGTTTTCTAATATGCTCCTATTTAATGCGCGTTATTTTCAACAAATATGAACTACTTTTATATTAATGTAGGAGTATATTATGAAAAATTTAAGTAAAATTTATTATTTCAATTATAATAATTATATTTTCTTAACTTGTGTGAAAACAAAAGTAAGTCTATTTTTATCAATGTTCTAAAAATCGTAAAACATGGCTAGGCGTGGAGGTCGGGCCTCAAGCTTTTCGGGCCTAGGCGAGAGGGAGATAAGGGCAATGCGAGAGCGATACGTGATGCGTGGCTGCCGAGCTTCGAATTTAGGCAAGGTTTAAGTGGACTTTTTAGAACAGTGATTTTTATGGAACGAAGGGAGTAATATTTAGTATTTGATGAAAATAAACATGTGTTTGTAAGTTTCTGTAATATTTAACTTACTAGCGACTTTTACGATTGCTCAATCTTGAAAACATTACATAAATAAATTTTGAAAAAGTGGGATTTTCCAAAAGGCCATTCGAGGTATCAATTTTTTTCTTCGTACATGCACTTCATTTGTGCCCAATGTTATGTTGAATTAGACATGACATTAGATATATGCTTCACTTGTGTACAATGTTATGCTGAATTGAACGTGGCATTAGATATACGTGTACGTATTCTTATACCCGATTAAAGGAATTAATGTTGTCTTGTTGAAGACATCAAATGACGTCTAATGATAAGATTATGATGCTAAAATATTGGAATTTTTTGTTTCTTATGCTGGCTGGCAAAGTTGTACTCAGTTGTAATTAACCAAGTTGAAAACCTTAATAACAACTGTCTTTTCGTTTAATTTCGATCGATAATGATAAATATTAATTTCTCAATCAAATCGACGATACTCATTTTAGCTTAAATTAATAATAATTATCACTAATTAATACGTATTCAGAAAGGACAAACATGTATATCAAATATCGACGACTTGCAACACACACAAATTTACGATACTTCACTACAAAGCAAGACTTCTGTAGATTTTCACTAAAATCAAGAAGGAGAAGAGTACAATGAAAAATAGACAAATCTTAGTTACTGTTTTTCGTCAAATAAAAAAATATTCCCCTTCGACTCCTTTATATATAAAGTAAGGGAATGAATATGACCCAATAATATAAAGCTATGAATATTACAATACAGAAAGATTACAATAAAAAACATACAATCTTAGTTACTCTTCTTGTCACATAAAAAAAAATCCCTTTCGACTCCTTTACATAAAGTAAGGGAATTAAGATGACTTAATAATATATTAGATATGAATATTACAATAAAGAAAGATTACAATATAGAACAGACAAATCTTAATTATTGTTTCTCGTCAAATAAAAAAATAATTCCATTAGACTCTTTTATATAAAGTAAGAGAATTAAGATGACCTAATAATATATAGATATGAATTATTACATACGTCTAAAGTAAAAGTAAGTCATAGTCGATGACTCGATAATTGAATAAACATGATAAAACATAATTCATACAATACATTATTATTGTTATGAATATTCTTATTATTCCCAATGTAGGGGTACATGTGTTTCACTGACAAAAAAGGACAAAGTAGGAGAAGGCAAAGATGTACTATAAAGTAGCTTTATCCCACATAGATGGAACTAAGGAAAATGGAAGAAATGGGAAAAAAATATACTCAAATTTTTGTGAGTTTCGTATCCTACAAAGAGACTATCGAGAGCTAGAAGTATTAAAGGAATGGCTATAGGAATAAGCGCATCATGACATCGTAAGATGTCTCGTCCGAATGAATTAGTTGGTAGTAAAATGTTAGGAAAAATGAACGAAAAAAGTAATAAGAAATGAAAAAGCGAGAAATTTTTGTGTATCTTATTATTTTTACGATCGTTCATTAAACGTTGGACACCACATAAATGTTATGTAATGGATATTGCTCGATAATTAATTTCATTTGTCGATATTTATTCACATAAAAGGAGAAATTTTTATTCTAACAAACTCATTATGACTAATATGTAAAATTTTAATTATGAGAAAAAGGAAAAGCTCAGCAATTAATTGTCTCACATATGATAGAGATAAGAGATAAGAGATAAAAGATATAAATAGATTTTGAGTACATAAAGGGTCACACTTTTTGGACTTATTTTTTCTCTTCATTTCGTGGAAAAAACCCAGGTGGGGCCATGGTGGAAAGTGAAGAATTTCTTGTGAATTTCCATGCTAAGAAGGGGTGGGGTGGGGTGGGGTGGGGTGGGGTGGGGTAATTTCATAATTTCCTCCTTCTAGATGTGGGTGGAGAAAAAAGTGTGATTGTTGGCTTCATATTGAAAATTTTGTTTTTATACCCTTCTGGTCAAAATTCAGCATTAGATTTTCATATTTATTTGAAACTTCAAAATCCAATTTCAATGATTAATGGTTGTCAAAATTCCACATTGAATAGATAAATTATTGACCTTTTCAATTTTCATGCATAAATCCATACATTTATTGAGAATATAAATGTTTAAATAAAAATCATTTTACATTAAACTGAATATTTTTAACATATTTGTATTGATTACTTGTACGAGGGTCAAAGGACAAAAAAATCAATTTTCATTAAATTGATAATTTGTTAAAGATGAGTCGAGGGTTCAATTTCATAATCATCATTGAGAGATAATTCACTAGTCATTTATGTGAAATCTCTACGACGAGTATCCAATAGTCTAAATTTATCTTTATATTCACTCCATTGTCCCCACACTCTAATTTTGAGATCAATTACTCTCGTGTCTCTCTCTCTCTGAGAGAGAGAGAGAGAGAGAGAGAGAGAGAGATGCTGGCTTATCCCTTCTTTCAAGATCAACGAGACTCTATATTGACGTGAATTAAAAGTTAATTGTACTCTTGTCAATAAGTGAGAACACTAAGGTGGTGTTCTCTTTGCATTTAAGTTTTGAATTCATTTTGAATTTTGTGTTTTGAATGTCTGTTTTGAGATTTTTGAAAATACATTTTTTTTGGAATTTTCGAAAATTGTTTCTCAAAACAAAAAACTCGAAAATGCGTTTACTTGAAATTTTTTAGAATATTTTATTCAAACAATTATTGATTAAAAACTTAGAATTATTTGTAATTAAAAATAATTATTAATTAAAATTGAAATTAAAAACAATTATTATTTGAATTAAAAATAATAATAATTATTATTAGAATTAAAAACAATTAAAAACAATTATTATTGGAATTACAGATAAAGAGAACACAATTATTGGAATTAAAAACAATTATTATTGAAATTAAAAACAATTAAAAACTTGGATTTAAAAAAATGCCGCGTAGGTGACTTGAACCCATGACCACCCAATTAGCATTACGCACGTCTGGCCGTTTTGAAAATGAGCCACATTTTATAAAAAAAAAATGCGGAAGTTATAAAATGCGGATCATTTTCCATGCCCAGCGTAAAATGTCAAAAAAAAAAAGGTCGCAATCTGGATCCGAAACGCAATCCTCCTACTCCAAAACGCGCGTTTTGGCCATTTTGAAAATGTCTGCATTTTGCAAAGAAAACGTTGAAAACGGCTAAATATCATTTTGCATTTCCATTGTAATTTTTTTTTGGCATTTTGGAAAATACATTTTCGAAAATAGATAAGTAAACAAGTTTTGATTATTTTCAAAAATAAAAAACGAAAAACGAGTTGAAAACTCCAAAGACAATACTTCCTAAAACACCCAAACATTACTCAGAAATAATTGTCCACAATGATAATAGAAAAGAAAATGACATAAAGTCATGTTGCTTTTATGGTGGTTACCTTTCTAAGTAATTTTCAATTTGATCTTGAATGAGTTTGAAAAGGTCTAATTATATAATTCTTAGTATCTTTTATAAAATGAATGTCTTTTTAACAGTCAATCTGCATGTTTGAATCACATTTATTAAAATTGCTATGTTCACATTATTCAGATAGCAACCCCCACAATTGTCCGTTCCATTCTTTTCTCTTTTCACCCTATTAGACAAACCGCGTCTATTAGAGTTCGGTAAACCCGAATTCTGTTAGGTCCAACCCAAAAAACTCGCTGTGCAAATATGTAGTGAAATTAAAATTATCAGAAGAAAATGAGGGGTTTTGATGATAGTGTGCAAAGTGAAAAGTAAATCTTTAAAGCTCCAATGCAACACGCGATGTTGGCTTACTCAGGCTTATGATCAGGTTTGCACCACCAAATTACAATTCAAGAAAGTATATAAAATACTAACGAGGGACAGAATTCTTCACTTGGATATTGAAACAAATTGTGTTTTTTGCCAACATGTTCAGAATCGGCTGATCATCTCTTTTTCCAGTGCCGGTTTACCTCTTTGGTTTGGTTGCATATTAGACAATGGCTTGGTATCCAATGGACTATGAGTACTATTTTCAGCTCTTTTAAGTGGATTAAAAAGGAGGCACGAGGAACAAGATGGCAAAGTAAAGCCAAAAGATCAACATTTGCCGCTACGGTATATCACCTTTGAATTGCAAGAAATAGATGGATTTTTGATAATCTTAAGGCTAACCCGACTACTTTAGTTAGGAAGATTAAAACATATGTATATAAAGTTATGTTTTCTTTATATCCTAATGTTTTGATTCATTTTGAGTCCTTAGCCTTAGTTCCTTAACCTTTTGTTTTTACATGGGTATACCCAGTGTACATGTTTTGTTTGGTTTTCCCAGGAGATGTCCTGTGTATTTTGTTCATTTTCAATGCTCTATTTTCTGCTTATTACATTGCATTGGTGCTAAGTTTTGTTACGGCATGTACAATCTCTTTTGATCTAATATACATTTACATTTTCAATTAAAAAAAAGAAAGTATATAAAATACTAAACCATTTCTCCCTAGTAGCTGCATCATAAACAAAATCACAAGCTTCATTAAAAATAAGAAATAAAAAAAAATAGAAAAGAGATCTAGTAAGATTTGTAATACGAATACTTTTTACACTTCACAGAAATGAATTCCAACTATCTGCAAGACATCTAGTTCTGTTTGGCTCAAGATTCATGTAGTCCATGCAAGTTCTGTTCTACATTTTATGGTTTTAGAACTGGAGCACACTGAATAATGGCAGCAGACAAGAGAATAACAAAAGCAAAAGGCAAAAACATATACATCAGTTTATGCATACGAAACCGAATCGAATAAAAAACTGTTGGCAGATTTGTGTAAATGACTCCAAAAAATGTAGAAACAAGAACCGAATGGAAATCAAGAAATAGTCGAGGCAAGAGTTGAACTCTTTGTCCTTAAGTCAATATTGCCCGCAAAGGTGCCTTGGTCTTTGGCAATTGACTCCCAAGATACTAACGACTTCACTTGAGTTTTGTAGCACTTCAAAAACTCAAGTACAAATAACTAAAATTGGTTTTGTACTCCAAAGGATGAAGAATGAAATGAATAACCAGAATTTTCGCAACAAATGCAAGAAACTTGGTTTAAGAAATGATGAAAATGAGTTCTTTGTGTTTACTTATCTATTCTGTATCAATACTCTGTCAAAATGGACGTCCACGGGCCCTTTTTAACGTTGGAGATCGGTTGAAAATGAAAAAGAATGGAACCAAATCGTGCAACCCTTTAAAAGGACACGTATGCATTCACGCGAACCCTATGCGATCGCATGGTTTAACCAAGTGCGATCGTAAGGTACAAAAAAAATCGTAACAGAACTTGATCCAATTTAACCATGCGATCGCAAGGCTTTGCCTCTGCGATCGCATGGAAGGATCAAAATACATTCTCGCTTAAAATTTAAGCAAGTTGCGATCGCGATGTAAATTAACCATGCGATCGCATGATCAAACTTTGACCCGATTTTGTCTTTTTTCGTAATTTTTCATTCATTCGATATTGGTTTCGAGATGTCAAATATACTCTTTAAACATGCAGATGAATCTGAATTTTCTTTCCGGGGATGTTGCCTCCGAGCTCCCACGAGGGGCATTGCCCCCTCGACCCCCGCGACCTGATCGGACAGGTCGATTCCCGTTTCTCTGAAGCGTCGAAGTGGCAAATTAATTTGTCTAAACGGATTGGGTCGGGTCTTATATATTTGGCCAAGTTGACACGAAGTCACTTTCGTTGTTTTTAACACTTAGTTAATTTTTCAACATATTTAAACCAATTTCCAACAAAAACATCATAAATTTTCTGTGCACCAAACAACCTAATGTAAAACAAGGCATGTAGACTTGTTTGTCACACATTAAACTGTAAAGCATATAGCAGAAAGGCAAGGTAAAAAGGTAGAGAGACAGACTAGTATATACATAGATATATAAAATGATAAATTGAAACCTAAAGATACAGGGCAAAGCCAATAAGTTTGGTTTTACACTTATCTGGACCATCAAAAGTGAACAATTGTAAGTACTCTTAAATAATTTTCTACTTAATTATGTGTCTATTTAATTGTTTTAGGCCAAAACTCCGAGATCGAATAGAATTGGAGAAAAACAAAGCAAAATACCTCGAGCGAAAAGGAGCAAAGTAGACGAAAAGGGGCGTATTTAAAACTTAGATATGGGGATCAACTTGCAAACATACAAAAGTTGAAGGGCTTGGGTTGCAAATAAAAGAGACTAAATTGAAATGAAAAAAGAAATTGGAGGACTAAAGAGGACAAAATCAAAAGTTGAAGAACCTTGGATCCAAATAAGAGGATGAAAAGGACAAATTATGAAGAAACATAAAACATGGACCAAATAAAATATATATCAAACTTTGGAGGACTAAATCTTGTGATTTGGGGATTGGAACAAATTTGGTAATTGTTTTACTGTTTGTCACGATCAAACCGTGGTTGATCATGACCATCTTGCGCAAAGCAGCGTGGAATGGCTTTTGGCTTATTTTTAATTATAGTAAGGACCTTTTTGTCTTTTCATGTATATGAGTTGTAAAATTAGTAAAACAATATATAAAGACCTACCCTAGGTCAAAATAAGAGTTATGAATTCTTTGGAGAAGACGGAGAAAAGAACGGCGAAGAAAACGAAGAACGACTAAGATCTTGAAGATTGGAACGTGAAGATAAAGAATTTTTGGTACAAGATATTCAACGTTTTCTCTTCTTTTATTCACGATCCGGTTATGTATTCAAAACTCTTCATCTTGTCTTTCTCCTGAATCATGAGTAGTTAAATTCATAGTTTGGATGAACGATGTAGCCTAGTTTTAATTCTTTAATTTCAAATATCAATTTTGACTTATAAATTGTTTAAGTATTTGATTTTACTTCTTCTCTTAATGCTTGAAATAATTGACCATTATTTCATTGATCTTGTGGATTGTAATGAATTGAGAGGTAAATTATTAATGTAGACCACGTAGTAAAATTCGACAATTGGATAAAAGGTAAAGATACACTTTTATTATTCTTTGTGATGCGAATTGAATTCTTAGAAAAATTAATGCATTTAATTAAAGACCATTCTGACTGCCTAAGTTGACTTAACTAGATAGGACTAATTTGAACTCGAGAGAGGTAAATTAAGTTAAATTCGTGAATTTGACCGAATACAACTTTAGAAACAAATCTTGAGAGGAGGAATTAGAGATGACAACTAGGTGAATTCGTTTGTCCAAACGCTTTAACCATCATTCTTTTTTAAATTGTTGATTTTCGCTTTCAAATAAGTTATTGTATTGTTTTTCTTATTTTGAAAATCTAAAGGTCTAGTTTAAAATTTCTCAAAGTAGTTTATTTTATAGTGCATTCTCTGATTAATCACTAAAGATTAATTAAACTAATACATAAATAAGATAATTTTCGTGGAAGCGATAATCCTGACTCGATAGATCAACTTTATTACTTTTTGTGCGTTATTGTACACTTGCAATCATAATATTTTCACAACAAAGCCATAACCTGCATCTTTACCATTGATCAGGAAAATCCTACTCCACAACTTATTGTCCATCATAAGCAAAGCCAAGCTCGGAATACAACCAGCAGTGTAGAAGGAGAATGGCAAACCACAAACTTCAAGATCCTTGTTCTCCTCCTTTTCAAGATCACGCAAAACCAAATTCTCGTTGCCCATTTCAAGTAAATCTTCTACATTATTCGCAAACTTTAAGGGAGCTGATACATAGTTTTGTACAATACTATATCCTTCGTCCAAGATTCTTACCTTTCAATACTCATTCATTAACCACATATGCCACCTCTCACCGGCATTATCAGAATAACTAATAAAAAGAGCCAATGATTTCTCATCAGCTAAAGGAGAAATGCGTGATTCCATAAAATTCAGTCCACAATATATCCCTTCGTCCAAGTCTCCACCTATCAATATTCATTCATTAACCACATATCCCACCTTTCCATACTCATTCATTAACCTTATGAGAAAATTTGTTTGTAAAACAATGAAACCTTTGCGAATGTGGAAGAATCACGGATTTCGGAATAGCAGGATTGAGAGAATTAGTGTGCTAGCCCAAGTGAGAGGGTGTCAAACGAGCAGATGAGCCCTTTGCTTGAACCCACAAGCCTTGAGTACCCATGGACACTCTTAAAAGGAGACTCAAGCCTTTTACACAAAGTAAAAGCGGTGGCACTGTGGAAAGAGAAGTATTGTTTTGTGTAGTCAGTGGATGCATAGTAAAGAAGGTGGAGGGGGTCATCGGTGCCACCATCACCACTGCTTTCTTTCTTTTCTTCCTAAATTTATTAGGTCTAATGTCTAGGGGCTCAAGTAATTTGAGCAAAAACTTTGATTCAGGAATAATAAAACCTTTGAAGAAAGAAATCACATGGCTAGAATCCCTCCTGAAAGAGTCGGGTTACAACTTACATGGTGTGACAACACTAGTGCTAGTGCACTAGTCTCTAGTCCACTTTATTATCCTTAAACTCAACACATTGAGATCGACCTACACTTCGTAGAGACAAGGTAGTACAGAAACAACTTAAAGTTTGATTATGTTCCATCATGTGATCAAATAACGGACTGCTTCGCAAAGCCTCTCTCTTCTTCACAATCTTGCTACTTCAAAGACAAACTCGGTGTACTTTAACAACCCTCTCATTTCTCGGGGATGTTAAGGAATTGGATTAAGTCCAAGCATTACAGTCAAGCCCAACTTCATGGTACAGTCCACAACAATTAATTAAGCATAAGACACGGTAATTAATCTTCTGCAAAATTGCTGTACCCAGTATTAGTTAATTCTTCAACTGAAAATACAGCAAGGAGATTATTTACTGAACAGGGATGTCAAATAACCAAAATCTTCTCTTTAGGCACAATTTTCATAATTCCAACACTTGGACCCGAGTCCCTTAAAATTACCTGGTAGCCCAATGAAATAGAACCATAATTCAAAGTAAGCTCTCAGCATCCAGGCACACACAGACATCATTTGAGAGGCAACACAAGTATAACACTGTTCACCTGTTGGCTCAAGATTCATGCAGTCTATGCAAATTCTGTTCTGCATTTTACGGTTTTTGAACTAGAAGTCTAGAACACAGTGAATTATAGAAGCAGACAGGAGAGTAACAACAGCAAAAAGGCAAATCACATTTAAAATTTATGCATGTGAAACCATAAGAATTGAAAACATCATAAATTTTCTGGGCACCAAACAAGTTTCTAATGCATACAGACTTGTTATAAAACTAAAAATTCAAAAGCATCCATCAGAAAGGCAAGGCAAAATGTATCTCTGAGCATCTCCAACCACAACCCTCAAATTGGTACAACTTTTACACTTAAATAGTACAATTTTCACCATCTTTTTTGGCCATCTCCAACCAAGATCTTCAAATATTACACCAAATGAATAGTATATATTTTCTTTCCTTATTTTTTTAATTCTCAACAATTAACTTATTGCAAAATTTATTTAATTAAATATTCTATTACTACTTAAATTTATACATTAAAAATTAAATTTAATTACCTAAAATATTGCATTTATTACATAGATTTTAAAAAGGCAGTACAATTAATATTACAATTAACAAAATAAAACATTTAACATCACAAAAAAATTTACATATAACATAAAAACATTCAAAAGAACAAACATAAAATATATTAATTTTGTCAATCAATTCTTGGAATTAGTATATTCATCCCACAAATTATCAATTAATGCACTTTGAGCAAGAAACACAAATAATATTACACCATAAAATAATAAAAATATATAAAAAAGGATATAGAAGGAAAAAAAAAATTTGTAGTATAAAAGAAAGGGCAAAGGTAGAAAAAACAAAAACTTGGCACAACAATGTTCACCACTCCTAAATGGAGTCTCCATTTGGAGACCCATTGGAGATGAAATGAGACCATTTTGGCATTTCACGCCAAAATGGCATCCCATTGGAAATGGACTAAGTTGGAGAAAAAATCTAATATACACATAGCTATATAAATTGACATTGAAAGCTAAAGACACAAAGCTTATCATGTTTTTGCAGTGTTCTAAGGATCTTTATAATAAATATGAAATGGTTGTGGAGAAAAATTGGAAGCTAATATGGGTAATTTCTATATATACTGATTGGAGGTCCCACGTCGGATCAACCTTTGCATCCTTCTGACTTAGTCAAATGGACTATTTGGCAAGATTAGTTAAGCATAATAGTCCGACACTCTGAGCCAAACACGGAGGTCGGACCCAGATAAAGGAGATGTTAAAAGAAAATATCATCATGATATGACAGGGGAAGTATTCCGTATTGACGGCAGCGCCTCACATGCCAACTAATCAGGGATTGAAAAGACAGAATACGTCTCAGGGCTAGGGGCCTAAAATCATCGTGACTCTGCTGTAACCGAACTCCCTAACCAATCAAATTGCAACCTGAGGGCAGTCGCACAAGTCCTGAGATCAGAGTAGTGTAAATGACCAGACCAGGGCTGTTTCTTACAGTGCGTTTGCCTATATAAAGGAGATAAGTGGAGAAAGATGGAATACACAACAGCTCGGCAAAAAGCTCTTTTGTTCCCACTCGAACTAAAATCTTTTGACATTATTCTAATATTTCAGTTTTATACAATCCTTTGCAAAATTTCCCTTGTAAGTTGATCAATAGGTGCCACGTTAATTTTTTGACATCAACAATCTTCATCTCCCCCACCTTGGGCAAAATAAATCTCTTCTCTAACTTTGGTAAGTCAAGTCCCCAAAAAAACCCAGCAATTTTCAACACAGTAGATTCTCTAAGCAATGATTCTTCCACAAGAAAAAAGATTCACATCCTCTACTAGGCATTTTCTTGCTTACAGGATGATCCACCATTGAAAATATTCTCAATGATTCATCCTGGGTCTACTCTGCAATATACATTCCTACACAAATCTTTTGACGATTACCTAATATAACCGCACATGTATACATACTTCAGGGTTTGGCTAAATATAAAGAGACCATTATATTTTTGTATTCAACAGCTCCAGATTACACCCTGATACATTAATAAAGTTCCTAGGATGCAATTTTTCGTAATATGAACGCCACTTCCAGAGGCAAATTACTCTGTTATAATCTCGGTTTTCCCAATTAAAGCGTGGTTTTGAGATAAATAATAACATCAACAGATATACAATGACAACCAAAAAATAAGAACATTAGTTGTCCCAACAGTACAATTACCATGTATTACTCAGTTAAACGTACTCCAGGTCCACACCATGATTAAAATGCAAACCTTTTATAGTTGTATATGATGATATATAATAGCTAGGAAAAAGTGCAAGTGTTATCTAAAACTAGCTAATCACTGACACTAAAAGCTCTTTCTCACATATTCACAATACAGCATCCAATGTAAGCATCACTCCTATGAAGTACTAGTACTATGATATAACTTTTATATTTTCTTGAAACACTATCAATCTCTGAAGCCAACATAACCTGCATCATTGATTGGGATAACATTACCATTAATCAGGAAAATTCTAGTCACAACGCTGTCCATCATCAAGCAATGCCAAACTTGGCACAAAACCAGCAGTGTAGAAGGACAATGGCAAACCAGAAACTTCAAGATTCTCAGTCTCCTCCTTTTCGAGGTCAAGCAAAACCAAATTCTCATTGCTCATTGCAAGTAAATCTTCCCCATTATTCACAAACTTTAAAGGAACCATATGATTTTGTACAATACTATATTTCTTCGTCCAAGACTCCACCTTTCCATACTCATTCATTAACCACATATCCCACCTCTCGCCGGCATTAACAGAATAACTAATAAACAGAGCCAATGATTTCTCATCAACTGATGGAGACAAGCGTGATTCCCTAAAATTCAGTTCAAGATCTTGCGGCAACTGCATCACCTTAAAAACCTCCTCACTAATATTGAACGCCATAATGCAATTAGGCCGACCATCAGCTGTTATCCTTGTATACGCCAACCAATGCACAGCACCATTCACAAAAACATTGCTGGACCAATTTTTGAGCATAAAACAGGGCACCACCACCCCAATTTTCCTCCAAGATTCATTTTTTATTCCATAAACCAAAGCCTGACGCCCAGACTCACACTCATAGTCCCAATCATGCAAAATTTGCACCACCTTGAAGTCAACAATTTTATGATCAAATCCAAACCCAACAGCCGTATGAGAAAATTTAGTTGTAAAACGATGAAACCTGTGCGTATCAGGAAGAATTTGGAATTTCCGAATAAGGGGATTCCAGAGAATCACAGTGCCAATATAAGTGAAATAGTTGGTATCAAAAAAGCAGATGAGTCCATTGCTTGAACCCACAAGCCTCAAGTACCCATGAATACTCTTAAAAGGAGCCTCAAGCCTTTTGCACAAAGAAAAACCAGTAGCACCGTGGAAAGAGATGTACTGTTTTGTGTAGTCAGTGGATTCATAGTAAAGCAGGTGGCGTGGATCCCCGGTGCCACCATCACAACTGCTGGCGGTGGCGGTGGAGTATGTAACGAGTTTGAGGAAGTGGTGGTGGGAAATTAAGGAGGCGAAGGATTTAGAAACGCACCTGACCAGCAGAAGGGATTTCGTGGGGAGTTTTAAGAGAATTTGAAAGAAGACATCTTGCGGAAGGCTGGAGAAGATATCATGATTGTTTCTCATTCTTGTCGATTTTGATAGTCGGAGCTTTCAATTCAGTTGTGCCAAACGGTGGACTTTGGGGGAATATATACAAACGGTGGACTTTGGTCCGTCAACTGAACTTGCCTTGTAGTGATAGGGGTACCACCTTTTCAATCCCACCTAGGAGCCGGAGCTTTACTTATATTGGGCTTGACTGTCTTGATACTTTTTTTTTTTCCTCGATTCGCAGAGGTCGAATAAAGGTAAAGACTCATTTTACGATTTTCCTACATTGGAATTTTACGATTTGCCGACATATGAAATAAGAAAAGAAAAAGTATTGAATCAGCGTAAGGAGATGTCGATGAAGATACAAAAAAGAATTAGCTTTGGTTCAGAACTTGAATCAGAATATCCTTCAGTCACACACCCAGATGAGGAGTTCGGCTAAGCCGGAAAGATAGATCGAGTTTAGCCTTTTGATTGACTTTAGGACTGAAAGAAACCGGTAGCAAAGGGTAACATTATTTTTGGTTAAAAAAACTAAAATGCTTTTGGGCTATTTTATTTGTGGTTGCCAATTAATGGTAGTGTTTATTTTAATTTGTTTTTTTTTTATATCTCATTTTCAATTACTTATTTTATGAAACTCGTGAATTTTATTAAATTTTAACCACACATGCCAACTAATGCATATTAATTTATAGCATGTTTGGTAGAGTTTATTTTAATTTATTTTTTCTTAAATTTATTTTCAACTACATATTTTATATGATCCACAACTTTTAACAACTTTGCAACTACACATTTCATCAATTTTTATCAAAATCTCTTATCAAACTACTTCTAAACTCCACCAAATAGGCGGTTAGAGTTTTATCGTTTCTAATTTGTCGCAATTTCTCCCCAATTCAACTTTAATCGCACATATCATTCTCAACTTTTAAATAATTCGCACAAAAGCGACCGTGGGATCAATCACCCCACAGTCTAACGTGCCTTCTAGTGTGTAGGTTGGCATTGTTTGGACTGTGACGTGACTTCTTTTTGTTGGCTCCGAGATCTAGTTAGATTTTGACGTCAATAGAAAGATTTAGTTGTCACAAAAATCGACACTTCCCTCATATGAAACTATCGGTTCGATCAACAACTCCTCCAAGCCAAAATTTATATTCTAGTAAAAGTTGTCATCCATGTCACATTTTCGTTCGCACTACCTTCCAACTTCCAACTATACTAACATTCTAGAATTAAAATTTTGGAATTATATTAGATAAAATGTTAGTAATATAAGAAACTGTCATGAAAATGAAATTCTGGAAAAATAGAGAATTTTTATAGTGAAGTGAGAACATTTCAAAATTGAGTTTTAGAAGAGAGAATGTGATAAAGTATTTAAAAATATTGACAAGAATTTACTAAATTTGTTGAAGATATTTTACTCACATTTTGAATAAAATGACCATTTAATCCAATTTCCACTACTTGAAACTGAGCACTTGAAAATACCATTGAGTAAGGTAAATAACTATTGGATGACATGAGATATAGAATTTAAAAATATTATCTATTATACTGTCACATACAATCTAATAATGCAAACCAAACATACTCATAATGTAATATGCCAATCATACACAGCATCTGGGGATTTCATGAACTGGTCTAAACCCAAAATCAGGTTACATTCCCAAGTCTTTATCTAAGACATTAATGGTAAAAGAACATACAGTCACGGGTCAAATTCCTTTGAATACATTTCAACAGCCAGCTTCCTTCTCCAAAACAACATATTTTCATCAGTTACAACATCAACAGATCTGCCAGCCGCCAAGCATTCAATGTATTTGATTGCGTAAACACCGCAATCCCCACTGTTTTAACATAGAAATAAGCAATATCAGACTTCATAAGACAATGTTGCACGACTGGATTGTAAATTGTACTTACGATTTCTGTGTTTGCGGAATCTCTGTCTTCTTCTTCCTCACAAACTGTAAGGGTCCTTCATGCCGCCATTCCCGCTGCTCAAAGACACCCATTTTTCTCAAAATCAAAGGAATTAATGTCAAGAAACAAGTAACTTTCTCCTGCATGACCTCATCCACATAACATGCAATATCCCCATCATACACCGTTAGCTCCCAAGCCAGCAAGTCAATATCTAACGTAACCCAATGGCTCTGGCCAATGTTGAATGGAACCAACATATGTTCGCATAACGACCAGGACATTCCATGGCTTGGCCACTCACCATTCAGATACCATTGAACATTATCGGGATACTTAATTTTTGTAGGTTCAAATCTGTGGCTGCCCTCGTACCATAGGTCGTACATGCACTGGCCAAATGTAGAATCAAGAATTGCATATCGGGGTAAAAACATGCGAGGATGTGATTCAGTTCTGAGGCGTATGAAGAGCATAGCTACATCAACATGCTGCAACATGGAATGAACAATTTTGTTAGGAGTCAAGACCATCAGTTACGAATTAAACATTGGAGAATTATTAATGTTTACCTCACCCTCAACCCACTCTCCATCCTTCAGTAGTTTGGAAAACCAAAGCTTGTTTGCAACCAAAATAGTCAAGTCCACCGCGTCACTATAAAAAAAATTGAACGTAGATGTTGAAGATTTGAAGGATTACTGCTAAAATCCTTAAAATCAGGGATTTATTTTCTGTAAATATAGTATAGTTGACCTAGAATATTGTGTGAATATTTTTGTTATTTGTTTCCTTCCTTAGGTTCCTAGTCTAGGAAAGTTAAACTATAAATTTGTAACACAACAGAAGGAAAAGATAAGATTCATCTTTCAGAATTCATTCTGAATTGTAACATGGTATCAGAGCCTTGTTAGGCTTCTTAAAATTCTCTCCCTTCTGCCATTTTTCCTGCAGTATTTTTTCTTTCATCTTTTATTCCCACTGCAGTATATTTTGTTTGGCAGTACAGCCCTTCTTCACCAAAACAGAAATGTCGACGACGTCAGACTTATCTTCTTCTCAAAACCCTCTGCAAACCCATTCAACCAATTCTTCTTTTCAGAATGGTAATCTTACCCTTCAATTACCAGTACAAAACTTGATGGTACTAATTTTCTTTGGTAGTCCCAATCTGCAAAAAGATTTCTCAAAATCAGAAGCAAGATGGGTTATGTTACTGGAGCAATCAAAGAACCGAATGAGAAAGACCCTAAATATGCGACATGGGAAGCCGAGAACTCAATTGTTATGTCTTAGTTGTTAAACTCGATGCTGCCTAAGATTAACAAAGGTTTGGGACTTTTACCAACAACGAAAGAAATTGGGATGCTGTGAATCGAAGTTACTAAAAAATTGGTGTTGCTGCCCATATTTATGAACTGAAAGCACAGATTCACAATACCAAACAAGGTACTATCACTGTTACCCAATATTATTATACCATGAGAAGTTTGTCTGGAAATGATTTGTAGCAAGACAATAGATAGGGAGTCTGAAAGAGTTTTTGATTTTCTTTCTGGCCTTAATCCAGAACTTGATCAAGTGAGAGGTCAAGTATTGGGAAAGGAACCTCTTCCATCATTAAAAGAGGTCCATGCTTATGTGAAAGGAGAGGAGAGTAGAAGCAATGTTATGTTGCAAAATTTTGGTAGCACAGAAACTTCTACTGCAGCAAATAATCCTGCCTTAGTTGCTGCCAATATCAATTCAGCTTCAATCTTGGGGATGCCAAAAGCTGAAGGGAAGAAGACTAAAGAAAAACTATGGTGTGACTGTTATAATAGACCTTGGCACACTAGGGATAAGTGCTGGAAACTTAAACCCACATTTAGCCCCTTAAGGAGGGAAACCGAATACCAGAAGTGGACAAGCCTATCAAGCTGCTACTGTTGGAGCCTCACAAGATGCACCAAATTTTGGAACTGGGCTTAGCATGGAAGATATTGGGAAGCTAAAGAATCTTCTCAATCTGCTAGAACCACAAGTCCTTGCCCAAGGACAGAACAACCCTTCTTTTTCCTTTACCCAAATTGGTAATATCCAAGCCCTTGGCGCCTCTTATTGTCATTCTTCTAACACTTGGATCATAGATTCAGGTGCCTTCGATTATATGACTAGTGATTCCAGGTTATTTTCGACTCATTCCACTTATTTTGGAAAAGAAAAGGTCAAGATTGCTGATGGGACTTTCTCTTCTATCGTTGGTCAAGGAAGTGTGCCTAAAATCAGTCTTACATGTACCAAATCTATCTATGATTTTCTATCCATTAAAAAGGTGACAAATGACCTAAGCTACTCTGTCTTCTTCACACCTTCTTTCTGTATTTTCCAGGACAAGCAAGCAGGGAGGATGATTGGTCATGCTAATGAGAAGACTGGGCACCTTCTTCAAACACCTATGAAACAGTCAATTGGTTCTCATAGCTTCCTCCGGTGCTCGTGAGAATAAAGACCAAATCTGGCTTTGGCATAATAGATTGGGTCACCCTCCATTTGCCTTATTGAAAAATTTGTTCCCTAGTTTGTTTAAGCTAATAAATGTACACGACTTGAATTGTGAGGTTTGTGAGCTTGCAAAACATCACCGTGTACCTTTTCCTCCCACGAATGGAAGGCAAAGCATTCCTTTCAGTCTATTAACTCTCATGTTTGCAATCCTTCTTGTGTAACTAACATATCATGTGCACAATGGTTTGTTACTTACTTAGATGATTGTACAAGAACAACATGGGAATATCTTGTAACGACCATGATTCCTCTTCTGGGGATTTTAATCCCAGTCGTACCCATCCGTAATGTCCGCTTTGAGAGAGTCTGTGCCCATCTTATCCCTCACAGATTTCTTTCGTGGCACCAGCGATTCAAACTTATGACCTCTACCTTATTAGGTGCTTAAGTTGAATGCTTGCCCAATTGGTACCATCATTCAACTTAAGTGCCTCATAAGATAGAGGTCATGAATTTGAATAGGGATAAAATGGGCACAGGCTCTTCCAAAGCTCCCAAAGCGGACAGTACGGATGAGTATGACTTTGACAAGAGGGATTTGTGTGGTTACATGCTCTTCCAAAGCGGACACTCTTTTAGATTTTGAGTCTATTTTGCCCATTGAAACTAGGAATGCTGAAACCACTGAAAATAGCCACTCTTTACCCATATAAATTGATCTTCTTGACCAACAAAATCAAGAAAAAGTAGTTTTCCAACAAATAGGGGATTAAGAATAATTGAAGGGAACCAATGATGCTGAATTCAAGGTGTGTGAACAAAGGAAGAAGTCTATCTTTCCCTCCCATGATCAAGAAAAGTTTTTATTCCAACAAGCAGGAGATTAGGAAGAAATGAAGGAACCAATGAGGCTGAACTCAAGGTGTGTGAACGAAGGAAGAAGTCTATCCTTCCCTCCAATGATCAATCACCCAAACCATTGGTAGGTAAGGAAAATATCTTTTCAGATTTTATTTCTAGTATTATTTCCGACAAATTCAATGATTTAGATGTTCCAATTGCCCTAAGAAAAGGAACTAGATAATGCACTCAACACCCTCTCTCAAATTTTGTATACTTTTACCGCTTATCCCATACACATAAAGCATTCTTATCAAATATTTCAGCCATTGAAATTCCAAAAAACATCCAAGAGGCATTGAAATGAAGGTTTGAAAAGAAATAGAGCAGGGGAGAGGGTGAAACTTCCTAAATGAAAAAAGACACCAGGCTGATAGTGGATATTCAAACCCAAGTTTAAGGCTGATGGTAATTTGGAAAGATACAAAGCCAAACTAGTTGCCAAGGGCTACACTCAGACCATGGAATTTATTTAAGCCAAAATGAACACTATTCGAATTTTACTCTCTTTAGCTGCTATCTTTGATTGGCCTTTGCAGCAATATGATGTGAAGAACGCATTTCTTCACGGTGACCTTGATGGAGAGGTATACATGGATGTACCACCTGGTTTTGAGGAACTAGCTACTGAAAATAAAGTGTTTATGAGCTCAAAAAGTCTTCAAGAGCTTGGTTTGGGAGATTTACTAAGTCTATGGTCAAGAGGGGATATTACCAAAGCCAAGGAGATCATACCTTTCATAAAACACTCATGGATGGGAAGGTTACTGCCTTGATAGTCTATGTGGTTGATATCATCTTAGCTGGAAATGATTGAAGAGATGATCTAATTTAAATTCTCACTTCGCATGAGAATTTGAAATCAAAGACCTAGGGAAATTGAAATATCTCTTAGGTATTGAGGTGGCACAAGCTAAGGAAAGAATAAAAATATCTCAACACAAGTATGTATATGATCTTCTAACCGAAACTAGGTTATTGGGATAGGCCAATATAACTTTCACACACAAGACTAGATATTGCATACTCTGTAAGTGTTGTCATTCAATTTATGCAAAATCCTTACAAACCACACTTGGAAGCAGTATATAAAATTTTACGGTATCTAAAAGGTACCTCTGGAATGGGACTTTTATTTCGGAAAACTCAAGAGGTAACTGTTGAAGCTTACACAAATGCTGATTGGGCAGGATCTCTAGTGGACGAGAGATCTACTTCAGGCTTTTGTACACTAGTAGGAGGGAATCTTGTAATGCCAGGAGGTAAAAAGTAATTTATTGTTGCAAGGTGGAGTGCACAACCAGAAATTCGAACCATGGCACTAGGACTTTGTGAACTTTTGTGGATTACGATCATCCTTATTGATTTGAAAGTGGATATCAAGGAACCTATGAAGTTGTATTGTGACAATAAGGTAGCAATAAGTAGTACTCACAATCTTTATCCTACATGATTGTACCAAACATGTGGAAATTGATAGACACTTCATTAAGGAAAAGCTAGATTGTAGATTTATTTATACTCCTTTCATAAGTTCTTCCAATCAGTTGGCAGATATTTTGACTAAAGGATTATCAGGAACTACATTTCAGAAAGTCATGCAGGCTATGAATGCAGAACCTCCTAGCACCATCTTGAGGGGGAGTGTTGAAGATTAGAAGAATTACTGCTAAAATCCCTAAAATCATGGATTTACTTTCTGTCCCTAAAATCAGGAATTTATTCTGTAGATATATTGTATTTATAGCATAGTTGACCTACAATTTTTTTGTATATTTTCTGTTATTTGTTTTCTTATTTGGGTTCCTAGTCTGGGAAAGTGTGTGTTATTTTGTAACACAATGGAAGGAAAACATATGATTCATCTTTTAGAATTCACTGTGAATTGTAACAGTAGATAAACGGGGGTCATATTAATTGAACTCAATGAATCAATAGTAAAAGAATTAAGAGTCAAGTATTCATTGATGCTTACGTATCCTTGGCACTTTGATACCAAGACTGAAAAGATAGCTCCTTAGCCGGGTTAATCTCGCGCAATATGTTGAATGTATCTAATGCAGGCCGTTTATGTCTATCCTGATTAGTGCAAGAGCTTCTTAAGACCTTTGATTTCTTCTTGGCACGATGACCTCTTCCCTTATACGCCGATGTCACCTCGGGCCCAACTTCAGTGTTAAACTGAGAATCAAACGAATATATCAGACTACTGGGCGTATATGATGGTTCAGCCCCAATATCCCCCTCTTGCTCAAATTCCTCTGCTTGCTGGAATTCCCCAGCTTGCTTGAATCCCCCAACTTGCTCGGATTGCCCCGCTTGCTCAAATTTTGGAAGTGGTTGTTGCATGTTTATCAGTGACAGTAACATTGCAATGATGGTGTTGAGCATGGTGTCAAAATGCTGAAACCCTTCATTGCAGTATAGCTCGACATGGTTTAGACTTTGCTGAAGCCCTTCTATGGAATCCATGAAGTGCTGACCAAGAGATGTAAACTTTGCATCAAGAATTGCCAAATGCTGCTCTATCCCTGTCAACCGATCCCTAACCTCCTGCTGAAACTGTTGATCAAGACAATTTGACATTTTAAATGGAAGCTGTTCTATTGCAGTCAACCGATCCCTAACCTCCTGCTGAAACTGTTGATCAACACAATTTGACATTTTAAATGGAAGCTGTTCTATCGCAGTCAAACGATCCCTAACCTCCTGCTGAAACTGTTGATCAACACAATTTGACATTTTCAATCGAAGCAGTTCTATCGCAGTCAACCGATCCCTAACCTCCTGCTTAAACTGTTGATCATCATAATTTGACCTTTCAAATGGCTCTTGACCAGCTGCCAAAGGCATACTGCTTGAACAGGATGGGACAACTTCAGACAAACTCACATCCTTGGCAGGGGCATCTCCTTGTTTGATGTAATCACGAACAATGGCATCGGGTACATCGCTAGCGGCTTCGTCTGTAAAAGGTGCCATTGTGGTAAAGTATGGCTGAATGCTCACTTCTGTTTCCTTTAGAAATGGCATGTGCTATCAACTGCAACAGTTAGAAGAATAGTCAAATAAAATATATTATCTACTACTAAGAAGCAGACTTAATTAATTTAGGATGCAAAGAAATCCAGAAATGCCATATGACCCCCAATAAATGTATAACTAGATCTAGATATATATTACCTAAAATGCCAAAGTAATCAAGAAAAACCACATCAAAATGTGTAGCTAGATGTTATCGAGAATGTCCAAATAACAAATGTTCCCTCGTCTTGGGCTTGGTTTTCACTCTTTTGGGAAAGGAAGGTATCAGACAATCTCATATACCGCCTCTGTTAGGATTCACAATAATCTTCATTAGGTTGAAAAGCCTCTGTTTTCACTCTTTTGGGAAAGGGAGGTATCAGACAATCTCATATACTGCCTCTGTTAGGATTCACAATAATCTTCATCAGGTTGAAAAGCCCTGTCTTGGGCTTGGTTTCCACTATATGAGGTGACACTATAATGACCATTTGTGATAGATTCCATACATTGAAGAGCTAAACCAATTCCACCACCTAATAAGTGGAAAAATATGAGTACGAAGTTTAAGTTTCCGTTACAAAGAGTAGACCTATTTTACAGAAATAAACATTTTCATAAAAATTTAAAAGAAATTCTTAAGGACCATGGTTGTGAGAGAGAATAAAAAATAGACTTCTCATAAATTTTCCAACAACAGTTCAAAATTTTCACTCTATTTGAAGGTGAAGAATTTCTCCTTCATTCATTTCCAGCTTTTCTTCCAAAACATGTGTTCATATTTAATGGTAGCGGGTAATTTCGGAATGGAGTGAATGATGGGTTATGAAGTTTGATTTATGAGTTTTTACAAGAATATGAAGAACGGAAGAAAAGAGAAGAGGGAGAGAGATCAAACTATATACATCCATAGTGTTCATGTCAACTCGACCCATTTGAGTTGGTCAAGCAGTTTTGACTTGAAGTTTATTTTTGAAAAGGGTAAAATTGATATTCAATGAATTCTTAAGTAAATAGAAGGCTATATTTAACAAATGCCTGGCCTTAGAAAAAAGGCCTTATAAAATGTTCTCCTCTAAACCACAAGATCAACTCTTGTACTTCAATCAAATTCATATAAAGAACTTCTCATAGGTTCTTTTTTTCAAAACACAAGCAAAGAAGTGGTACCTTGCTACATCGCACCGTATAGGGTTGGGATGCGGTTCGGTTTTCGGACCAACCTGTCACCAAACCAAAAATTTCGATTTCTTGAATCACCAACCCAAATCAACCAGAATTCAGGCATACTAACCAACCCAAATCAAACATTATTTGGTCGGTTCGGTTTGGGTTATTCGGTTTGCATACTAGAAAAATTTATAAAAATAATATGTGAGAAGAAACTATGTCCAATTAATAGTTTTGATAGACAACAAATCAACAACTGTACTCGTATATAAATGGCGAAAAAATAGCAATCTTTCTCCAAATGCAGCATAAAATCCATGATCAAAATCTGATGAAAAGGGAAACATTTGCATAGAATCTTCTACGAGTTCAAAATCTGCTTTTCCAAGTAGTTCTTAATTATTATAACTCAAATCTAACCTAGAAAATTAATTAGACACACAAAAAAGGTGCGATTCCGGAGGTTACTTCTTACCGCCGGCCACCTTTAGGGGTGGGCCGTGGGCTGTGACCCTGGCTGGTTTTGGTCCGTGGGCCGTGGTCTACGATTCCGACCGAGAGAGATATGAATGTGACTGAGTGAGAGAGATGAGAGTGAATTTTGTTCTTTACTTTTTGCTTTCGGGTTTTGGACTTTTTATCCTTTTGATTTCTTTAGTTTATTATTATAAATAAATATATATTTAATTTACCGGTTGGGGTTGGGTTGAGTTTTATAGAGTAACCTGAAACCCGACCCAACCCTATAATTCTCTATTTAAAACGAACTGGCCCTTCACTGAGTAGCTGGAAAAACCGAACCAAACCGGTCAGTTCGGTTGGTTTGTCGGGATAAATGTCCACCACCATAATCCATGTACCTTTCCCAACTAAGCCTCTATATTCACAGTACGCCCTATGCACAATATATTTATACTTTCTAATGATATAATCATGCATAGAACTATATTATACACAAAGTTCCTGTCAAAAACTTTTCTTTAATAGCACCTTCTCTGTGGAAGGCGTTGAAAGGAAAATTATATACTTCTTAGAATCAATTTCCTTCCATCCAGTCAAAACATAATGGATAGAATCCAACTAAATGGTTCAACCACATTCAACAATAACAAAGATATGACGGTTCAAGATAGAGGTAGACCGGTAGATGCCTCAAATAAATTAATGCACGATTAGTTGTATATTTATCAACACTCTTGATGCTTTCTGAAAGAGAAAAGATATGGAATCTTCGCTATAACCATTCTGGCAACATGTTAACGTTATTGTGTCTGCTACAAACAAAAAGTGACGAAATATGAGAACCATAAATAGGTGTGAGAAGACGACGTACCATCCCTCGTTCTTTCAATATTATTTTCATATAATGCAAGCTCATCTTCCATACTGCAGATCTGGGAACACTGACAAGACAAGTAAAATTATGACATGTATATGCATACATAAAAAACTTTATGTATATCTAGCAAAAGTATGACTGATGTCAACAAGCGCTGCCAAGACGAGTAAATATTTGACATGCATATGCATACATTGAAAAGTTTGTCTATCTTTCAAAAAGTACTTTAGATTTCAATGTTAGCATAGACACTAATTTCTACTGATGCAAATCATCGTCAAGTATACAAATGAAAGCTTTCAACTTTGATAACTGTTCACCTCTGATTGATTTTGTGAACAAATAGGAGTTCCATTTGTTCATGTATATTGCAAATAAGAGATCATAAAAATGAAATGAATTAGTTAAAAGAAGGGTTAAAATAACATGTAGCCACTCTGAACAACGCATCTTGTATTGCCCCAAAGAAATGCAGCAGGCATCAAACATTAGCCGCCAAGTGGAGCTCCCAAATCCAACCAGAAGTCATAAAATTGGCAATACTAATCCAAATAAAAAATCACTACTAATGAAACCACTGCAGCTACTATCAAAAGAATGATTGAAGATATTATTACTGAGAGATGGAACACTTGACTGCTAACAGAAAAAGTTAAACCAGATAGTAAAGAGAAAAATGTCATCCTTTCACATGACTAAGAAAAATATGACACCCTGAACAGGTATACCTCATTTATTAATGCATAGCCGCTTCATTTTATTCAAAGTAGTTAAAAATTAGGTCATATTATCAGGAACGACAAAATAATGACAATAAGAAGCCCACCAAGCAAATGTATTTTGGGACAATTAGAGATGGGTTACCGACCTATTTGAAATATCGGAAGGAGATCCCCCAACCTATTTTGGTTGCTTTTGGGTAATTTGACTATTAAAAAGTCGGATTTTTGTTAGCAAGACAATTTCACCCTTGAAGTTCAGTTCTTAAACACAAGTGAATTCTGCAATATGCAAAACCACGTGCAGTGAAAATATATTACAAAGTCCAGATGACTATTGACTGGGAGATTAGTGTGCCAGACTTCAATTCAGCACTCTGGGAGATCAGTTCATTCTTCTTATTTATATGAAAGTGAAAACACACATATAGCAACCATGATCTGTCACAACCTTCATGTTAGAGTTGATTTTTTACATGAAAATTACAAGACTCTCTCTAACATTTTAGAATACAAAAGCCCAAATGAAACAGAAAAGCAATTAGATGAACTGAAATCTGTTCAACCATGGAGCGAACCAAAATGGAAGTGCCTTTTGAATCACATTTATAATCAATTAAAATATTACAGAATAAACTGTAAAGAATGAAAAAAAATTCTTGAGACTAATAGCTTTAATAAACCAATAAAATCATATGCAATAAAAATTTCATAGTCGCGGTAATTGTAGTTCTTCTTTATTCATTTAATTCTTCTATGGGGGAGAGAGAAGCTATTTTCTGCTTGAAAATGAAGGATAAACAGATGAAATGGGAGAGAAAAAATTCGAGCAAGAGTCATTACATAATACTCAAAGAGAGAACTTTATTTTGACTAGTGCACATAATTAAGTTATCTGATAAAAATGCATCAGCCTGTTGTGAAAAGACCTCAAGTAACCCAAAGAGAGAGGCATTAACAAAAGAAAAATGGAGGTGTGTGTATCCACCAAAACATAACCTCTTGGAAAAGAAATCACGGTTAACTTTCCACTTAGACAAATATTTTAAGACTTCACTTCCATCTAAGGTTCTAGAGTGAGCTACATGCAAAACCATTTCCCGAGGAGCAAGTGATTTGAACCATTCACCAAATGCTTCAGTCTGCCCCATGAAAGCACATTAACCCCCATTCTGCCCCTTATGAAAGCACATTAACCCCCATTTACTTATAAAATAAGCAAACCTTGCACAAATTCTTGAGTTTGATTTTCTTTAGAAATGAGTTGACACTGCAAATTTCTGTCCTGCTCCTAGTATACACAAATGCACATGCAAAGCAGCCTATTGACTGAACTACAAGGAAAACTTACGAGTTAAATGGATGCAACAGGAAAAAGAAACTTCAGTAGGCACTGTACAACCTGACCCTGAAACTTGTCTTCACTTCAGATCCTGTAGTGTGTAAATATTTACGATAGGAGTGTAATAAATGGGCCAAATAGTTCCAGGTGGTTGCAAGAGAGTGTAAACATTGAAAAATATGGGAAAGGGAGCACCCAAGAACAGACATGGAAAAATGACTATTGACATTACATGCAAAGTATAAATACTCCTATCCCATTTATTTAACACCGTGGTTTAAGCTACAAAGTTCAGGAAACAAGTATAAATGCTTGCCGACTCATAAGATCTTCTGTTGATACCACTGCCCGTTTGAGCAATCATGGCTATTGGCTAGTGAATAAAAGGAAACATATTGTTCACCTTTGGAAAGGTGATATTTGATATGCAATATCAGTCACGATGTAACATGTAAAACATAGCGTGCAACAGAGGAAGTAAAAGAACTAAGTGTAAGTTTAAAATTAACAACTGGGAGTGTCACCCCTTCAAAAGTGCCCATTTTGTTTCCCTAAAATCTAAGCAGCATCCACGTGCCACCGGAGCCAGTGTGTCACTGTCTGACATATCAGACACTGGCACACGCCGCATATGCTCCGACACGTGTTGGACCCTCCAGGTGGTGTGTCCTTTTTCTTTCTTTTTGGGTACACGTCGCCGACATGCTGCCATCAACCTCCAACACAGCAAACCATTTCAAAATCGAAACAAAAGAAAAAAAAATACCAATAATCGAAACAAAAAACAAAAAGCAAGACAAACTAACCTAAATTAGGGCATAGTAGATGGGTCCACGAGAGAAGAGATGTCGGCCGGCTGGGAATAGAGCAGTTGCCTACTGTTTGGGATAAGAGGGTGGCGCCTGGTTTTGGAGAAGAGACAAAATGTGTAAATAAGGCAAGTCTGCAGAGTTAAAATGGAAAAACTTGAAAAATGGAAGGGCTTTTAAAATTGAAGCCCACCGTTCTAATGCAACACTCCTTGAAAAAACACATGAAGTCTACTTTTCTAAATGCAGAATGCATTGAAAAATTAAATGCGTTTTTAACAATGCATAAGGAATGACTCACGCTTTTAATGATGCACAAATCCTCCTCCAGCCTCTGACTATTCATCTTCTCCATTTCAAGCATACATTAAAAACAACATAAATGCTTTAGACTAAAAAAACATTAAAACCAACATTGTTTTATGTCCTCTACTCAAAAAAAATAAAAAAATTAATTATTGTAGTCGACATGTCTGTGTTCTACTTTTACATACCAAAGTCCCACCCGAATATGTTGTGTGAAATCAAAGTGTACAAAATCGTAACAAGTAATAAAGTAGTTAGTAGAATATCTTCCCACGAGTATTGCGTTATTAAGTAACGAAATTTGCTTAATCCTAACTTTATTTGAACAATCAAATTATGGTGAAGTTCAGCTAAACAAGTAACAAACTAACCTAAGTTAAGGAAAATCAATCAACAATTTCAACTTAAGAAAATTCACTAAAGATGAAGTGTTAGAGCGCAAGATATCACCACAGTTAATCCTATTCAATATCGCTTATCAATTTAAGACATCATGCATTCATGTAGTGTGTTGAATCTCCCTAATTCATTCGATAATCTCTCTTTGAGTAGAGCAACAACTATTTTTTATAAACGAAAATGCACCATATCTCTATGTGAACTACAATATATAAAAGTGCATTAATCAAAAAGGAAATTCACAAACAACAACGCACATAACAGTATATCTTCATCTCTTAGCAAAATTCATGGTAAGTGTTATTCAAGCTAAAACACGTATATCACCTCAGTCTTAATATGATTCATGAATCAATTAAAAGTTGATCAGACTTTTAAAGGAATTAAGTCTTAATATGATTCATGAATCAATTAAAAGTTGATCAGACTTTTAAAGGAATTAAGAATAATAACAAAAACTCGACATGAAATTTTGATTAAATGCCAAAACTTGATAATTGAAATCAAATATTCATAACTAGGTTACATCCTTGCCTTAACTAAACCAATTAGCCATAATCCAATTACATGAACACATATTAAATTAGAGTTCATCACTGGGAATTTAAAGAGAAGAATGATTTGAGAAGAAAACTCGTTGAATCTCGTAGCTATCCGATCTTCTTCTTCTTCAAGCAAAATCTCCAAAACCCTCGTCAATGTGCTTGTATGAATTTTCTAAGTGTAAGATGTGAATGTGTAACCCCCACTATTTCCAATTCCTTTAGTTTAAATAGTTGAGGATTGTCCATCGTTTATGCCAGAAAAATACCAAAAACACCCCAAAACACCGTGCAAGAACTAATCAGACTTGGGGTAGGAAATCCATCTTCGTGGCTGCAAAGCTCTTTCACCTTTAAGTTTCGTATACTTTCTTTCACTACAAAGCTTTGACGCTATGAAGCTTTAGTAATACAATCTCACGGCTGCAAGATTTCCAAGCATGTTTTCCTTGTCAATGTTTCTCGTTTCTCCTTCTTCCCATTCCGTGTTGCCCTTTGGGTCTTTTCTACCTTTGTTTTTTCAAAATCCATCCACGCTTGGGGTCGTTTCCTAAACATCGTTCCTAAACACAAAAATACACTAAAATGAGTGGAATCCCAAATCAAACGACTAGCATATGTTTAATGATGCATGAAAAAGAAGTGTATAATTTCCACTTATGAGGATTGATGTCTCTTTGTACATCATATCTTGATCCGAATCATCAGTGAAAACATATCACACTTATATTGTGTTCCTCTATAAAGTTCTCAAATCTGATTTCTAATTTTTGCTCTTTTACAATGCTCCAAAAACCTTCTGGAGTATTGTGTGTATCTTATGAAGATACACTTCATTCCCCTCAGACTCAAGTTTCAAAACTTATTGGAATGATCAAGAATATATGAGGCTGATCCTCCAAAGTATAAGATAACTAAGTTATGGTAATCTTTTTGTCCAAAACTGATCTATATGGAAGGTACTAATATTGAGAAACTCTATTGAATACACAAGTTGCAGTTAAGAAAATATCTTCCTAAAGGAAAAAGGTAAGTTAGAATGCATTATCATGGACCTTACCATATCAAGCAATATTCTATACCTTCCCTCAAAAACAACCAAATAGTTTTGGTGAACTAAGATAGTCAATCACCTAAAAATTTCTTTTACATTACATACTTCATTGAACACTCTTGATAGAGATTCACACCATCAAATAGTTCTCAAGGTCTTCACCTTTCTATGAATTCGATTTTCTACTCCACTTGAGTACACTTCAATGTTTTAAAACCCGGTCTGGTCATTGAACCAGAAAAGCTAAAGGGTCAAGGATCGAAAGGTTCACTTCGGTTGAACCAGATTTTTTATAATCTATTATATATATAATTTAAAAACATAAATTGATTTTATTTAATATGAAATAAAAATTGTGCGACCCTTAATAAAAGTTTTTCATGAGGGGTACTTTCAAGACTTACTCTAATTCACCCAAATATGTTTTTAGCCATTAAATAATACAATCACGTCATATCATAGATAACTTAGAAATTGAAGAAGTCTATGCAAGGCTCTTTATGAAAGTCAATCTGGTATATCTCTGGTTTTCCTATTCGTGTGTTGAAGTTTCATATAATTTTGATGCTAGCAGAGAATCGTCTATAGTTCCAATATGCATTGCCCTTCCTAAATTACCATTGATATACTATGATAAGGCAATCCTTTTCTCAATTGCCTCTGTAGTTGGAACCCCTCTAAAACTTGATGAACCCACAGCTAACAAAACCAAAACCAATCTAGCTCGAAGTTGTGTGGAAATTGATGATAATGAGTCTAGGTTCAAAAGAATTCGTATTGGTTATGATGAATTGCAATATGGCAGCAGATTTTTTATGAAGAGGTTCCATCATATTGTTCATTCCGTCATCATATTGGACACGAGGAGAGCTACTGTTACTGGAAAAAGGAAGCCAATATTCCCAAACCTGTTGAAAAAAAGGAATTCAAGGTAATGGTAATCAAATTGGTGTTAAGAAGGATAAAGGCAAAGGGGTATGGGTTGAAAAACAGAGAGATAACTCTAGTGTTAATAATAACACAAAACAGAATGGGTGGTTGATGCTGAGAAAATTTTGGTAGTGGGATAGGGATAAGGAGAAGGCAGGGGTTGTTCTCCAAGATGAAGAAGGAGGTTCCTCTAACAAGGTCATTATGGATCAAGCTGGGTGTTCTTATGGAGCTAATGGAGAAGCTAATAGTGCTGGAAAGAGTGTTGACCCTGTGATAATTCCTGGAAAAGATAATTCAATAGAATCTGAAGAAGAGGTGCTTGAATTACATCAGCAGGATATGGTTCATAAAGAAGTGCAGTCAATGAATGGTCAGCTGATAAGGGATGAAGTAGGGGTTAAGTTGTGTAATGACTTAGATTCTGCAAAAATAGGGAATGAGGAATTGAAGGAGCTCCTGGATCAATGTATGGGAGGAAATGATCAATGTTATACTGTGTGACGATCAAGATCACTCTAGTCGAGATCTTAACCCCAGCCGCACTCATCCATCCACTTTGAGATGGTCTGAGCCCTCTTACCCCTCACAGATTTCTTTTGCTTTCCCAGTTATTCGAATCCAAGACCTCTCATTATGAAACATTTAAGTTGAATACTAGTACCAATTGGGTTCGAATCATTGGGTTCAACTTAAATGCCTCATAAGAGGTCTTGTGTTCGAATAACTCGGGGACGCGAAAGAAATATGTGAGAGGGTAAGAAGGCTCAGGCCCTCCTAAAGCGGACAGTATGGATGAGTGCGGCTGGGGTTAAGATCCCGACTAGAGAGATCCCGGTCGTCACATATTGAAATCTCCAATCCAGAAGTAATAGACTTTTGCATAGACCTGGGGAAGTCCAATTTTTATCTGAAGAGCAGAATGTAGAGGGGACAGCAATACCTTTCCTTAGAAGAAGTTCCTCTGAAAACCTGCCAGAGTTCAGACCCAATCTGGTGGATGAGGGTTTCACACAAGTTGTTAATAGGAAGAGGCAATTAAATAAAATAAGATGATAGCACAAAGCAGCCCTAGAATAACAAGGATAAATCCAAGGAGGGTGGTCCAGTTCTTCACAATCTTTCTCAATGACAGTTAATATAATCATTTGGAACATCAGAGGGATTCATAAGGAGCCATCAAGGAGGAGACTTCGAAGTCTTCTGCCAATCCATCAAATCAGCTTGTTGGTAATCTCTGAACCTATTGGGGATCATTCTAAAATGAACAGTATAAAAAGGATGTTCTCTTTTGATGAATGTGCTAATAACAAATATGGTAAGATTTGGATTTTCCGTAAGAATGACATTTGTTGTTCTATTATTGAAGCCTGGGATCAATTCTTCCAGAGGCAAATTGCTGTTTGTTATAATCTACCATTTCCCACTTAAAGCGTGGTTTTGAGATAATTAATAACATCAGTAATAAAAATAATGACAACCAGAAAATGAGAAAATTAGTTGTTCCAACAGTACAATAACCATGTAACTTAGTCATATGTAATCAAGGTCCACATCATGATGATACCAGTGCAACCTTGTGTATGATGATACATAATAGACAGGAAAAAGTGCTAGTGTTTGTCTAAAAATAGCTAATGAGTGACAGTAAAAACTACTACTCACACATTCACAAGACAATATGCAATATATAAGTATTTTACCTAGGAAATACTAGTAATATGAGTTGAGCGTCCAGGAATTAAACAACTCTCATCTTTCCTCCTTTTTACTTTCTTCGAACGCTATCATTCTCCAAAAGCCACCATAACCTACATCTTTGATAAGGATAGCATTACCATTGACCAGGACAATCCTACTTCAAAACTTCCTGTCCAACATCAAGCAAAGCCAAGCTTGGCACAACCAGCAGTGTAGAAGGAAAACGGCAAACCACAAACTTCAAGATTCTTGATCTCCTCCTTTTTTATGTCAAGCAAAACCAAATTCTCGTCGTTCATTTCAAGTAACTCGTCCCCATTATTTACAAACTTCAGGGGAATTGACCTATGAACGCGCACAATCCTATATTTTTTCATCCAAGACTCCCACCTTTCCAGTTTATTCATTAACCACACATCCCACCTATCACTGGCATTATCAGAATAACTAGTGAACAGGGCCAATGATTTCTCATCAACTGAAGGAGACAAGCGCGTTTTCCTAAAATTCAGCCCACAATTTGCAGCGACTCTATCACCTTAAATACCTCCTCACCAAAATTGAAGGACATAATGCAATTAGGATGAAAATCAATTATCGGCCATCTGTAAGCCAACCAACGCACATCCCCCATTCACAAAAATATTTCTGGACCAACTAGTGGGCATAAAACAGAGCACCACCTCCTCAATTTTCTCCAAGATTAATTTTTTATTCCATAAATCATAGTGTGACGCCCAGACTCAACTCACAGTCCCAATCATACAAAAGTTGCACCACCTTGAAGTCAACAGTTTTATTATCAAATCCAAACTCAACAGCCATATGGGAAAAAATGCTTCTAAAACGATGAACGCTGTGCGAATCTGGAAGAATCTTGAATTTCCGATTAACGGGATTCCACAAAATCACCATACAAACACAAGTGAAATAGTCGGTGGAAAACAAGCAGACAATATGAACCCAAAAGCCTTAAGTTCCCATGGACTATCTTAAAAGAAGCCTCAGACCTTTTGCACGGAGAAAAGCCGGTGGCACTGTGGTAAGAGAAGTACTGTTTCGTGTAGTCAGTGGATTCATAGTAAAGACGGTGGCTGGGGTCATCGGTGCCACCATCACCACTGCTGGCGGCCGCCGTGGAGGAGGTAAGGAGGCGGAGGGAAGTGGAGGTGGAAAATTAAGGACGCGAAGGATTAGTTCAGATGCTGAATGGTGAAAAGATTTCGTGAGGAAATGAGGATTTGGTAGATGACATCATGCAGAGCAGCAGAAAGTTGGAGAAGAAAAAAATAAATGGATAATAAACGTCTTATTGTTTACCATTTTTGCTCACTTTGTCCTCATCATTTCGATTTTACAAATTTGGCCTTCAAATCCTGCAAACGTTGCACAATTCACTCTTATCGACAATTTCGTCAATTTTGACTGTTGAATTATCATGTGATGTATAACTGTTAAAAATGCTCAAGAACATTATCATCACCAAAGAAAAATCAAAATGCCGTGTTTGTTTTTCATTTTGAGACGAAGAAAACTCCCACCCCCAAAAATGCATCCAAGAAATCCAAAATTTTGCCTTTTTCGACAATGGGAAAACACGGAGCAGCATTGCACTGTCATATACTCCGGTATACAGCTCAAGATAAGTTCTACATGGCCCAAATGTTTAAGAATATGTTTGTGTGTGTGCTTATAAGTACTTATAAGTCGGTTAAACATCATTTTTATCAATACATTTCGTAGGATCCACTTTTCGTAGAACCCGGTGCTTATAATCTATAAAAATATTTACCAAACATGTACTAAATCTTGCACAAAAATGTTGAAATTTTTATTCGGATGTGATGTGGCTTGAACAGAGGTTTGGCTGAAATTTGTTTTTTTTTTTTGCTTCTATACAATTGCTATTTTTAGATAAAAAGCAATATTTTCTTTAAGATTTAGAATGTCAGTAAAGACGATAGGGATGAAATGCGCAAATGTTTGAAACGATAATGTTGATTTATGCAAAACGTTTAAACGTTATAGATGATTTGCACACAAACGTTTCAACAAAGAAACATGTTTTCTTCTTCAACAAAAATACAAATCATAGATTCAATTTCAATCCATCCAATTATGTTAATTTTAACTTTGATTACAATAACATAATACACCTCACGATATACTGAAGGGAATTTACATACATTACAACAACAAATTACTTTGACACTACAAAAAACACAGTCCTCAAACTTCAAGATTTACCATTCAAGAACCAGGTTACAACAAACGCACAAACAAACCTAAAAACCAACTTATAATAGTGTATGCATTCTTCTCTTCTTGTAGTATGCATTTCTGGATCTAAGCAGACTATGTATTATCTCTAAATATCTGATACACGTAGGGGGGTTGCACAAGGACAAGAATCACAACCTCTATTTTGCTTTGTAAAAGAAAAACAATTTTAACAAGAAATCATAATGTACAATTTAAAAAACAAAAACAAATATTCAAGTTCAATTACCCAACGTTGTTGGCATGTAAAAGACCGTCTACCCGAGTTAGCTCGTGTCCATGAGTTCTTCATCTTAATTTGCATTTCACATATGCACAACGACGATCCATCTTCACAATTTCAGAAATCCAAACTTTGTGCATTATTCCACATTTGCATATATAGTAGTACCATTTAAGAAATAATAGGATTTAGCGGGAAATGATTTTTCTTTGTTGTTCTGACGATATTGCCCTTGGATTTTTTTAGCAGGTCACGCGATAATTTAATAGTCAAAACTGACGGAATTGGACGGTAGGGGTGAATTGCACAATGTTTGCTAGACATTAGGGTCCAATTGCCAAAACTGAAACAATAGGGACAAAATGCACAAAGAAGGCAAACGATATGGACGTTTTGTGCCAATTATCCGAGTAATTACTATAATCATATGTCTTCATATTAATTATTATAATTAAACTATAAATATCTTTATAATTATTATTTTTTCATTGCATCAAATGCTTTAATATTTGTTTTTCAAAGCAAATTGTCATAATTTTTTCACAATAATTTTAAGTTTGCTTGCATTAAAAATCTCAAAAAAGATTGGGCCAATCCATCGAATTGGCTTGTCCATGTGAGAGGATCTTTGTGTTGGCCAAGGATTTGCTACCCTCTACGACCTACAGTACCATTATGTGAGAGGATCTTTGTGTTGGCCAAGAATTTGCTACCCTCTACGACCTCCAGTACCATTGTAGGGCCCCTTTTTGACCGAGGCGAGTGAGGCAATTGCCTCGGGTCCAAACCGAAGGAGTCCATTTTCATTAAAAAGAATTATTTGTGCAAAAGTTTGAAGTCGAGCAAAACAAAGCAAACTGCATTCTATGATGACCATAATTATTATTAAGTAGTGGCTTAAAATCGAAGGGACCTATTTTTTTTAAAAAGACATTGAAACCCAGCCCACCCTACCAGCAGCCCTGCTCATGACTTATTAGACTTTGCTTTGGGGGGCTAATTTTTGAACTTCACCTCGAGCCCTTAAAATGTCAAAACCGACCCCGCACCATTGGCTCACCTTCATGCTGAAACCATTACAAGGACTTATCAAAACCGTTTGTTCACTATTTTTGGTAAAACTCTCGAATGTCAATCATATCAATTCCAGCCACCTCAAGCAGTTGAACTTGAATAACCTGGCCTCATCGGTGGCATGTTAGATTTTGTTTGATAACCAGATAAAAAATGATAAGGCGCATCTTCATGGTAAAAAAAAAATGTTGTGTTTATGTACATTGTGTGTGATGTTTTTTGTAGTTTGGCTCGACAGCTAACTCCTGGAAATATTATTCAAAACATATTGTGGAACATCATGAAAAATAAATAAAATTCCAGGCCGCGGTCAACCGCAACAAACAAGGATTGCTGTCAACTTGGCCACGGTCCAGTCACACAAAGCATGCCGCGGTTGGACTGCGACATACAAATAATGAACAGTGGAGGCACCAAAAGGTGACTCTTCGAGCCAAGTGATGTGTCCCTCGGTTTTGGGTGTGTTTACACTATAAAACCAAGTTGAATTTGATAAAAATAAAAACAAGAAATCGTCCCTAAACATTATCAAAGTGTTTAAACATCAAATTCATTTCATAAATCTCAAATTTCTCAAACATTCATAGTTTTTTTCCCCGGATTTCATAGTGCTAGTGCAATCCGATTTGAGGTTTGAAATTCACTAAAGCTATTTGAGTGAAGACCCTATAGCATCTAATTATTTAAGAGAGGGTTCAATTATCGCTTAGCGTTCTACGCGCTTCAAGTCCCGTTCATATTAATATCGTTTGTTCTTCGATAGTAAAGTTGCTGCAGATTTTTAGCGTTTGTTTCATTCTCCTCTTTGAAGTAAGTTATACAACGCTAACTTTATTGGCTCTGGGGAATTTAGTTGCATTTTATGGATTCTTTGGGGCAAGAGGAACACGGTTTTCCATGGATCAAAAAGGAGGGACGATCTGGTGCTTGTTGAAATTGCTGATAATATTTTTGACTGGATCCATGAGCAAGTGGTGGAAATGAGGGAAATGGGACGAGCTGATGAAGTTCAGTAGTGGCAGCTGTCGACTTCTAGACGTCTCAAGCTAAACACGGATGCATCAGTTATGTCTGGGACTGGATTCTTTGCTACTGGAGCTGCTATTCGGAACGAGTTTGGGGTAGCAATAGCAGCGCAGGAAGGTGATTGAAACTCTTTGTTGCAAATGCGGAGGCTATGGCAGTGCATGATGGACTAAAATTAGCTAACGAACATGGTCAGTGACGGAGTGTGATTCACTTCGGGTGGTACAAAGTCTTAAATCAGACATTAGTTGTGCTCCTAATGCTCCCATTTTGTTTGATATTATTTCATTATTGCACAGTGTAAATTGTTGCCCTTGCAACTTTGTATCTCAGAAGAGAAAAAGGTTGCCCACAATATAGCGTCATATCATCTGTTATATTTTGGTACTCATTTTTGAGATGATTGTATTCTTCTCTTTATCTCGACCGTAGTTGATGGCGAGTTGGTTATTTAAGTTTGCTTGCTACTTCAATGAAAAAAAATAGTTGTTTTCATTCTGATTTCATGTCTATAAAATATTATGTAGTTGTAGCGACACGAAGTTTTAATCTTTCACTACGAAAATTTTCATTTTAACTTTGGAAATAAATTTAATTAGCTCACCGCGTCACTACGACACCTCTTGAAAATCAGAATTTAATTATTCGGTCACGATGAACCTTGCTTTCACTCGGTTTTATTTATTTTTTACTTTATTGACGGATTGGATTATTTCATGTGGCGAGTTCTTATTTTTTTATTCAGGATTAATTATTTTAATAAGTGGGCTCACCTTATTAAAAATAGGTTCGCATGGATTAAACTCTATTTTGACCTGCTAATCTAATTCAAACCAAAGCATTTTTATTCCTAAAACCCGTCCATGTTGGAGCTCATTTACCAGCCCAAAAACCCATCCATTTTCCAACCAAAAACCGTCCACTTCCCGGCTTAAAACCTCCCATTTCTTTCCCTAAAAAACAATCTCAGATTCAGCCCCAAAACACTACCCATGTGTAGCCAACCGCCCCCCATTACCCCATTTGCCTCTCATTTACCTTCCCCATTTTCAGGCCCCTCCACTCCCTTTTCCCTATATTTTTCCCCTTCACGCTTGGCCAACACCACTCCCCAAAACCAGCCAAATAACTACTCCCATTACCCCATAACCAACTCACATTTCTCCCTCTCTCCCTTTTCATTTTCGGCCATAACCAATCTCATTTCTCCCTCACAAGTTCAGCCCAAAATCCCAGCCCCCAACCCAAGTTCAGCCCCAAATTCTCAGATTCCCCTTATTCCCTCTCTAATTTCGGCCCCTGCACCCTCTTTTTTCCCATCTCCCTCGGCCACTCCCTTTCCTTCTCTCTTTATCATTCAACTCATTTCCTCCATTTTTCCTCTGTCATTCTCAGCCCTCACTCCCCCTTTCCCTTCTCCTCACTCGACCTCCCATTTCTCTGTTTTGTCCATACTCAAACTTCACACAAAATACACACTTTCGTACACAATCCTACAAACAAGAAAAGGCAAGCGTGCAGGATTTTTCGAAAATGTGCAGTAAAGTTATATCCACCATTTCAACTCTAGAAGAAATCTGAAAATTAAGATAGTATATGTGATTTTTCCGTACACGTGACTACAAATTTTAGTTGATAAATTTATATGCAAAACATGCACGTATGTGTTGATTGTTCACAATGTTTGTTATGCCTAGATGGATGTTTTATTATTTATCTAGCATGATATGTCACATCTATGTTGAAAGCAATATGTTGGTGATTGAATATCATCACTTAGAATGTTTTGTGATTGAAGGTACTCACTAGAAAGAAATGTAGAGCCGGTTTCCAAAATTTATGTTTTCTATGAACTTACGGCTTTTGACATATCGCGTGTGCATCTGTGTATATAATATAGAGTATTTCTTCTAAATGCTCATGCCCCCAAAAAATATATTTTACTCTCCAGATTGAAGGGCTTGGCAGCGACGCAATGGTGGCAAGTAGCAACTGAAATTTTGTATATAAGTTAAGACAATAGGTGTCGATATAATCGAGCCTTTTACATGTAAATTATTTTTCCATTTTTATTTATGTCAAAAGTTGTGTAAAATTGAGTGACAATGTTAACTTTGTTAATTTTGTTGGTCGAAACTAATATTTTAATGTATTTTTAGCTTTATTCAAAATTCTATAACTTTATTTGTACTACGTATTTTTGAGTGAAATTAGTGAGATTGCATAGGTTTATGAGTTGAATGTTTTAAGAATTTAGAATTACCTTAAAATCAAGTTCGATGAATTAATTATGACTATTTTCGAGGACTGCGCCAATTATACCTGAGTCATAGTTTTCAGATGACTTCAGTCACTTATTTCATGTACCAAATAATTTGATAAAAGTCTGAATTTTTGATATGTTGTTTCTTACAGTGTTAGATAGTCTTTAGAAAAAAAATTATAATATTTTGATTACATTAGTTTGGTCAAATAATTTATGGCGACATCTGGTATCATCGGTAAATCTCGAAAATATTCAGTTTTGAAAGTTTCTTGCGCCCTTGACGTTTTCCGCTACCGAAAAATTCAAACCATTTAGAAGTTCACCGGAAATTCACTACAACAAAGTTTACTTTTTACAACACTCAATAAATACCTTAAAATGATCTTTACGGTGTATAGCTGCATGCCATATAAAGCAACGACGTAAATGCTCACCTCTTTTTAGAGCATACATTGAATGCCGTAACAATAATGAAAGAATGCCGTTAATGAACTTACTACGACCTTCTTATGCACCCCGTAAATATATTTTTATTTATGACATGCAATGCTTGTCGTGAAATGTGTTGTCAAATGACAAATAAATGCGTTTTATGGCTATCATTTGTGTGTGGTAAATTAAAGAAATTTTACGGCATACACTAACTGCCATAAATATGAGCTTATCATTTTCTTTTATATCTTACATTTGCTTGCCGTTATATGAAAAAAAAAATGCTAAAATTAACAAAATTATGTAAATCAACTCATATATAATCATCATATTAAGGATAAATAAAAGTATTGAGTACACCATTAGCCTACTCAAACAGTTTATCTAAATAACTAAAAACATTGGCCTACTCTAAAAGTTGATACCAATATGCCAAAAGTATAGACTATCATTCCAATGTACACGATTAATATATTACAAAATAATTGATCTATATAGCAACAAGTTTGCATTAGTTCAGTTATCCAAAAATAATCCCTGCACATCACAAAAATAAATAAAATAAAATTTTAACATTATATAAGAATTTATAAATGTGTCACTTCTCTAATATCTAAAGCTTTTAGATGAAGTGATTCAACAAGGTCAAACTGAGCATCAAGAACCTCACTCCAAGATTCATTCGTTGTAATGGAGAAATAAAGAAATGCTTACCTTAAGATCAACAGAAGTATGAATTAGTCGATTCCTCAAGAAAACGTATAATGTGACTGTTGTATCTGTACATAAATGTAAAGTCTAAGAGGTCGAAATGCAAATAATATCGACAAATAGAAACAATAGAAAAAACTTTGAAGGCATGCAATACGTTTATTATATTAGTGCAATTACTGTAGTTTGTCTCAGCCAGCAAAAGGGCTTCATAAACCCCCAATGAGCACGCTTTGCTTAAAGCCTGAAGCAGATCTTGAAGCCTTCCATTTTTGGGTACAATAATAGTAAATGGGGATAGCTGAGAGTTGCCATCAGGTTTCACCACTGTTAGAGTCATGGTCCTATTGATGTTGACGGCAGAGGTAATGATAGATACATGAATGGATCAAAAGTAACAAACACATTTCTACAAACGGGGCATAATAACGTGGATCTATATTGACCTGCAATAATGTCATCCAAAATATGTCATTCCAGAAGGTAATCATAGAGACCACATGAAAAACCAGAGAGCATTTCCTTTGTTTTTCATCAAAAAGCAAAGGCCATGGAGCACTCAGAAGACATATATAAATTTCAAACTAGTGCAAGTTATTAAGGAAAGAATTACAAAACAAAAAAGTACTAATACTAGTAGAAGATATCAGAATAATATGGTTCACTGATCCGCCTAGATTTTCCAATAAAAGGTACCCATAATGATTTCAAAATTTCAAGCAATCGAACAACCTGAAAGTTCAGATCATCAAGGCAGGGAAGACAGAACATTATAATTTGGGCTTAAGAAAATGTCTAAACGAACTAAAACCAATGATTGTCTCAGTCCTTAACTAAGAGGATGGTAAAAATGCAATACTGTATACCATTCCTATTTTCCCAAATGACAAACTTGTATGCATGCAGGTCGAACCCCAAAGCACAAGTGGTATTTGGAGGAAAGAAAAAAAAAACAGAGCCTTCAATTCCTACTTTTACAAATGACGAAAACCAAAAAAAAACAATGGATAAACTAGCAAGTCTAGCATACCATGGGAAAAAGAGAAATCGATCACTCAAGCAAGCATGCATTCCATGTTGTGCAGGAAATTGATAATTGTATCCAATCTTTATCCATAATAATAGACCAACACTATTATATATTAACCTGTTATAACAAAGTGAAAAATTGAAGTCCAAAATGTGCATTCAGATGAGAACATTTACAGAATTTGGACCACCATGAAGTTAACAAATAATCACTACAAGACATTTTACTTTTAACGATGTCATTTTTTGTCGTAGAAAATTATTTTTAGGTTGTTTTGTCGAAAAATGTTGTCAAGAGACTTTAGAAGACTAAAATTTTTGTCGTTAAATGTGAAATTTTTTTGTAGTGAATTGACATAGTGAATTTCGAATAGATTAAGTCAAACATAAGGAGTTTATAATGAAAAAAAAAAAACAATTATAATGCATTGTGTAGGAAATTAATAGGAAACTAGTTACTATTGGCTGAAAAGGAATAAATCAAATAGAAATAAATATTTCAAGGCTAGAACTTTATCCAGCAAAGAACTTTAAATCTTAGAAAAGTTTAGTTCACTTTTATAATAAATCAACTTTCAAATGGGTTTTTTGCTAAAAACTCTTTCTAATAAAGAAATTTAGGGCAGAATGAAACAACACAACAAATAATTTTTTTTTTTTTTTAATGAAAACTTTAAAAAAATAATTCAAACATAGATTAAAGCATAAAAGTAAAATGATAAAAACCTGAATCTCCACCAAGATCTGCTACGAAATCCCTCTTTATTTCATCTCTTCTATCAAATTCCACCTAGAGAAGCTATTCTCACAATCTTTAATGTCAAAAAGGCCGAGAGCTGAAGTATTGACAGAGAGAAGAATAATCATTGACAAAGAGAAGATTATTGATGAGGCAAATGGTTGGACGATTTTTGAAAGAAGTGTTTGGTTGAAAGGATTGTGAGAAAGGTTCCATATTTCTCAAGGTTCGAAAGTTTTTATTGAAAATACATGTACCTTGCATCATACAGGGGAGGATCAGGTACAGGATGGGCTCAAGCACACCCATCTCAAAAAATAAAGAATAAAATGTTTTGATTTCTATTTCACCGAGTAAATTTGCAAATCAATTTCAGATTACAATTATCGAACTTTAGGAAATGTTCTTGATACAATTTAGAAGTACTCACGACGTGCTTCATAATGCACCTTTCAATTTTCATAACCGTTAAATAATAAAGTCGCAATAGCGAGTTAAAAATGATTGCACGAAATAGATTCAATAAATCTAATTCGTGGCCATACACTCTTTTAGCTTATTTTCGAGTTATATTTCTCGATCGCCAGGGTAAGTTATTGTTTTGAAGAACTTGTGACCAACTATGCAACACATATTTTGAAACGAAAAATGGTTAAACAATGGTCGTCTTAAAATAGCTAGTCAAAGATGGCTATCTAAAATAGGTTTAACAATTGTTTTTTTTCCCCTCCAACTCCGACATCAACTTAAATAAAATTCTATTTAACGTCAATTGATACTCGTTTGACTTGAATAATTAAATATAAAAATTTAATGAATTTTCGAGTCATTACAAATTGTATATTGTTATTTTTAACTAAATTTGTGGATTGAGAATTTGAGATTCTTAGTTGAATTTGTATATTTTAGTTCTTGTATTGATATAGTGTGAATCAATGATGAATTGGATCTTTCAAGGAATCGCAAGTTATGACTTAAGTAGTGTGTTGTGCGATTTATATTCCGCAAGTGGACGGATCGTTGACAAGTAATAAAGTGATAAATAGAGTGTCGAACCCACGAGGACCAGATATTAATTTAACCTATTAATTTATAATTCTAATTCTAACAATAAAACGAAACACAGATTTAATTTTGATGTGTGATTCTTAAATTAATTTAAATATTTTAATTAAATTGAAAATAACAATAAGTAACTTTAAAAAGGTAAGAACGAATTCAAGATCTACTAACTCTAGGATTTGCGAATCCACCAACACTTTCCTTAATCAAACATCCGTTTAACTGTTTTAGCTTATAATTACCATAGATTGAAAATCAGCGTTCCTAAATTAATCGAAAGCCTCTCTCGATGGTCAATCAACTCTATATGTTATGCGAACTTCATTATCTCTAATTAAGCTTCGAACATAAACACATGCATTAAAATCTCAAGAACACCTAAATAGATTTCATAAAGCATAATAGTAATCTCTATCTATTATTGGACCCTATGTTATTCAATACCACGTGCTTAATCTATATTGAATCTCTCGACTTCAATATAGATCACAATATATTCTAATGGTGATCGAGGCATTAAAATAATAGAAAAAGCGCATAAAGAATAATCAATCCAAAAGCAATTAATTACTAAAGCGGAAAAACTTCTAATTAATTAAAAATCATGAGGTTTCATCGTTCATCCTAGAAAAAGTAAATTAGCCGGACATGATTTCGTCAATTATAACAATAATTGACTTCATCATGATCCGCGAAAAAAAAAAAAAAAAGAAATAATTACAACCCATGACTCTAATGAAGAATCTTCAATCCCGTGCCTTGATCTTGATTCTCCTCTTGTATCTTGTTCCCAAATTCGTCTCCCTCTTACGGCTATTATACATCTTATTTATAATGTTCTCCAACCCTCTAAGGCGTGTGTTTAAGTTGTTGTTTTATCTTGGAGTTGTAGAGTTCTAGTCCCATCGTAAAAGCGCCAAAGCGGTGCCGTTATGCCCTTCAAGTCTCTTTTCGTCTTTTTGTCAAATTGATACTTGATTTTGATTATTTCCTAAAATAATAAGAAAACAACATGCAATTAAACTGAAAACAACTAATAGTACTCATAATCGTCCCTTTTTGTGAGCCCAGATAAGTACAAAATTGTACTTATCAAATACCCCAAACTTGAACTATTATTCGTCCTCGAATAAACTAGCTAAAACAATCATGCACACTAATAAAAATAATAAAAATAGTTATACTATAAATAGCTTGCCGTTCTTTTGTAACAACTTATAATTCATGGCGAGTATCCAAGTATTACTATTGCAAATGTGATTATACTCAAACCATACTTGATACGTGTGTGAGACCCGTTAATCGATTAACTTAAATTCTATGGTGGTGATAGCCCAACCACTAGGTCAACTTTTCCTTTCCCTCTCGTAAGGTACACTTCCCCAAAATGATGTTTTCTCTCAAATCCAGAGATTTTGGTTCAAAGGTAACACTTAGCTCATTATTTTCTTGTTCGAAATTTGGTTGAGAAAACTAATAATCTTGACAACCTAGGTATATGAAGATTCTCCAATTTATGAGCACTTTCGACCAGAAAGTTTCTACTAAATAAGTCAAACCCATTAGTTATCTAATCCCCAAATTTACTTTGCAAAGGATTTTTTTTTGGGGACAGAAATAAAAATTAAATTTAAATAAATAAATAATAATTTTTTTTTTTCCAAATATATAGATCTTATGTGCAAAACTCAATCCATTAAGCTTTCTAAATGACTCGTATAACGAGCTTGAGGTCGATGACTCCCCAGTCTTCGAACCTTAGGGCATCGGTTTTGAGAAACCCCTACGGACCTTTTCACTCAAGTCAAATAGGCTACGAAGCGAGTTATAAGATATTAATAAGGTGCAAAACTCAATCCATTAAGCTTTCTAATTGACTCATGTAATGAGCTTGAGGTTGATGACTCCTGGGTCTTTCGAACCTTAGGGCATCGGGTTTGAGAAACCCCTACGGACCTTTTCACTCAAGTCAATTAGGCTACGAAAAGAGTTAAGCAATAATAATAATAATTTTTGTTCCTTGTGTGCAATAAGTTCATGCGTGAGGATTAGATTCCTAACATTCGGTCATTACTTAGTTTCCTCTAGCTGGTCTAAAGTGCTCCACACAAATTTTCAACATACATGGAATCAATCATAACTTAGATTGCCACCACACAGTTTAATTACCACTTTCTCACTATATTGATTATTTGTTCGAGATACGGATGATTTTTAGGTTTAAACAGGGTATCCTATTATTTTCAACTTAAGTGCACCAACATAGCTAAAAATCATTTTAACTGGCCGACACAACACAATATCAAACATGGTCAAATAGTCTCACATTTAACCAATAGTAATAATCTGTTCACAAGTCATGGATTAAAACGTAATAATTAAATAAAAAGTTACATCATTAGCCGGCAAGGCTATTCATATCACATAAATATGCCAACAAATAAATATAATAATTTTTTTAAACGAAAATAAATTAAAAATCAAATATCAATTATCAATTATCGAATCAAGCAAATTTTTCATTTTAGTCCATTACCCCAAACTTGAAAGAAACATTGTCCCCAATGTAAAATTTAAAATCAAAATATTAGAGACTTTCACGAGATAGATCGATGGTCTTAGGGAGAAAAAGTGTGATAAGATCAAGCTGGAGAGAAAAATCGAACAAGTTGGTCGGCAAATCTTTGTGTGAATGTCATCCGGCCGACTGTGAGGTTATAACCCTAAAGGAAAAGAAAAAAAAAAAAACTTTTTTTGTTTTTTTTTTTTTTTTAAAGAAAAACGAAATTAATTTTTTTAATTTTTTTAATTTTTAATTTTTTTTAGAAAAACGAAAAATTATTATTTTTTTAAATATAAATTTAAAATAATTGAACAACGTGATTATGCAAGATAGCGATGATTGTAACCTCAAAACCTAAGAATTAAAAACCTACTTTAAATCCTAAAAACCTAAAGCGTGTAAATTATCAATTGAAATCCTAAAATTTAAATAATCTGAAATTTAAATAAATAAAAGGGTAGAAAAATGGGTTGCCTCCCATTGAGCGCTTCTTCTGATCATTAGCTTGACTTTGTCGCGGTGATCACTCATGGTACTTTGAACATGGCTTTTGATGACTTGTTTTGTTTGCATCGATTGACTTTGCACCATTTTTCCTTTGTTCTCCAATATTTAACTTTGTACTTCTCATAAAAATATGATTTAATTTGATCACCTTGCTCGAACTTAACTATGAAAATTTCAACTTTTTCAATGACCTTGATCACAAAATCAATTTTAGAAGAAAGATGGGAGTTGAAAAATTGCTTAGTTAGTGCGACATCATTAAATGCCACTTTTCATTACGCTTATGTATGATCAACTTCTCATTCTCCATATACTCTTCTTCTTTTGTTGGTACTTCATCAATTTGGACAATGGTCTATTTTCCAAAATTTCATGTAGTTGATCCTCACTAATTGTTGTAATGCTTGACATGTCTTCCATCGGGGTGGCTTTAGTGTCACTTGGAAAGGTGCCTTGTGGACTCTCTGTCGACATCTTAGTCAAGCCTTAATCGATTTTCCATATTCTTTATAGCAACATCCTGTCTTTTTCGCATCTCCTTCAATTGATTCCATACGCGTGTGACTTCTTCGATCCTCTTTTTTTTTCTTGTGGCCTCCCTTGATTTGGCGGATTACGGATATTTTGGTTGTTGCCATAGGAGAAATTTTGATTATTTCTCCATCCGGATTATAAGTCTGCGAGTATGGATTATTACGATGTAGTGAAAGTTACGAGCATATCTGACTTGTTCGGTGATGATACTTGACTTTGGTTAAAAGGCATTCGATGATTGATGATTTGCCCATAAGTTGCACATATTGGTAGAGACATCCGAACCATATTGGTGGTCGAGAGTAATTCAGTGTTTCCATCTGTTTTGCCAATGAATCAAGTTTCGCCAGTATGAGCCAATTGATGTCCACCCCGTGTATTCTGTTTGACTTTGGTTATTGTACAAAGAGTAATCGAGTGATTTTGTCAATCCCGATTGTAGGTGTAGGAGTAGGGACAAAAATTTTGTTTGACCGGTGGTTTCCATAAATCTTCCAAGAGCAAGTCATCCTTGTCAATCTCAAAGTCATCATCTTGTGTTGTGCTTGATCTCCTAGCTCATCTTTATTCCCTAGTAACAATGAAATCAAGAGAAACAAGTAGATCAACTAAAAAAAAAAAAATTTAATAATAATAAAAAATAAATAAAATAAATAAAAAATAAAATAATAATAATAATAATAATAATTAAAAAAATTTGTTAAAACTAAATTATCAATTAACGTAGTAATTAATAAAACTAGTCCCCGGCAACGGCGCCAAAAATTTGTTGTGCGATTTATATCCCGCAAGTGGACGGATCGTTGACAAGTAATAAAGTGATAAATAGAGTGTCGAACCCACGAGGACCAGATATTAATTTAACTTATTAATTTATAATTCTAATTCTAACAATAAAAAGAAAAACTGATTTAATTTTGATGTGTGATTCTTAAATTAATTTAAATATTTTAATTAAATTGAAAATAACAATAAGTAACTTTAAAAAGGTAAGAACGAATTCAAGATATACTAACTCTAGGATTTGCGAATCCACCAACACTTTTCTTAATCAAACATCCGTTTAACTGTTTTTAGCTTATAATTACCATAGATTGAAAATCGGCGTTCCTAAATTAATCGAAAGCTCTCTCGATGATCAATCAATTCTATATGTTATGCGAACTTCATTATCTCTAATTAAGCTTGAACATAAACACATGCATTAAAATCTCAAGAACACCTAAATAGATTTCATAAAGCATAATAGTAATCTCTATCTATTATTGGACCCTATGTTATTCAATACCATGTGCTTAATCTATATTGAATCTCTCGACTTCAATATAGATCACAATATATTCTAATGGTGATCGAGGCATTAAAATAATAGAAAAAGCGCATAAAGAATAATCAATCCAAAAGCAATTAATTACTAAAAGCGGAAAAACTTCTAATTAATTAAAAATCATGAGGTTTCATCGTTCATCCTAGAAAAAGTAAATTAGTCGGACATGATTTGCGTCAATTATAACAATAATTGACTTCATCATGATCCGAAAAAAGAAAAAGAAAAAGAAATAATTACAACCCGTGACTCTAATGAAGAATCTTCAATCCCGTGCCTTGATCTTGATTCTCCTCTTGTATCTTGTTCCCAAATTCGTCTCCTCTTACGGCTATTATCATCTTATTTATAATGTTCTCCAACCCTCTAAGGCGTGTGTTTAAGTTGTTGTTTTATTTTGGAGTTGTAGAGTTCTAGTCCCATCGTAAAAGCGCCAAAAGCGGTGCCCGTTATGCCCTTCAAGTCTCTTTTTCGTCTTTTTGTCGATTGATACTTGATTTTGATTATTTCCTAAAATAATAAGAAAACAACATGCAATTAAAAGCGAAAACAACTAATAGTACTCATAATCGTCCCTTTTTGAGCCTAGATAAGTACAAAATTGTACTTATCATAGTGTTTTATGGTATTTGCATTGCACATTTTTTTGTACTTTTTCTTGTTTTTGGTTTTTGTTTTTTAAGTTAATGTATTGTGTTAAATATGCAAATTGAAGGGTAAGACTTGTTGTACCGCATTTTCATCTTTTCGTTTTCTCGTATTGTCAAATTCCTCTTAAAGAAAAATTTGCAAGCCCCCAACTTATTCATCATAGATCCGCCCCTGGCATCATAGTCATAAGCAGGCTAGAAGTTTGGTTATTGGCCAGCACATCATGTTGAAGTGACAGATATGCTGCGCATCTAAAGAACATAATATCCGAGTTGCCGCTAGACATAAAAGTAATATTGTCGACTAAGGAAATTCGCACAACCAGGCATCTCAATGATTGATAAGGGAAGAGTGAAGGTGCAAGATGTAAATTAGACATATAAATCCGTTAACATGAATTTGTATTGTATATTGTGGAAGGCACCTTTCTGAAAGGAAAGAATAAGGGGACTATCAGACTATGCTCATTTACATGCCGGAATGGCAATGTAACACCCCGTATTCTAGCAACCTGACGCGTTACTGAAAAAACTGCAAATATACATTTATGACCTCATGAAGTCAGAAACATTTTACACTTTCTTGAAAATACACTAAACGAGCTTTAAAAAGGAAAATCAGGTAAGTGGACTTGATTATAACCTGCTCGAAATTTAATTTTCAAACTCTGGCAGTTGTTGCCAAAAATTATCCGACCCTCGAAGGGACCTCAAAACAACACAAAATTTGATTTGAAACTTCATAATACATGTTCGCATGATACATCCCAAAGTTAGGACTTAAATCAATCGATAGGGTCGTCAAATTACTTTACAGACTCATACAGTCAATGCACTCAGATACAATCTATCGCAGTGCACGAAAAATGCCATAACCAATTTGATAAACCTCAGATCAATGTGATTGAATGTCCTATGGTTAGATAATTCACAAGGCTATCAAATCCCACTGGTTTCAAGTCATTATGAATTTTTGAAAATAAGAACAGATTCTGAAAAAAAATACTCAAAATGCAAATTGACCAAGCGCTTAATCACATGGCACAAAAAATGTAAACATCATATAATGAGATTACGAGCCTGTATTTTAACTCAAAATTAATCATGTAATTAAAATCAAATCTCAAATCAATATTCATAATCCAAAACCAACTAATTGCCAATTATAACAGAAAATCAAACCCTAAGCTACTATAGGGTGGGTAATCAATGCTTAGGCATCCATTTAGTCCCTAAACTTTTCACTTATTGCATTTAGTCCCTAAACTTGATTGAGACTTCTAATAATGTCGAGTCAAATAAGGCACTGTTGCAACATGTACTGGAGTATCCCATGATTGCTCTTATAGAGGATATCAGAGGAATTATGCAGCAATGGTTTTGCGATCCACGAAAATGTTTCTAATGCTTTCATGGGTCCTGTGACTCCAAGGGTTAAGGAAGAGTTATGGAAAATTGCAGATGCATTTTCAACTTTACAGGTGAAGCCTGCAACATCATAAGAGCTCGTTTGAGAGGTTTTTTAGCAAATTTGACGTAAAAATTAACTGTTAACTTTTGCCTTTTTAGCAGATTTGAATCTGGACCAAACAAGAACTAAGAGTTAGATGTACAGGCACAGGCAGATCTGGGCCCGGGCTGGGCCTGGATACAACCCGGTCCAGTCTCAGCCCAGATTCAATCAACAAAGACGAAAAAGAAAGAATGTGATTTGAGGTTTACTAGTGGTTTTGGAAATTTTCAGATCCGTGGGTGCGTGAGATTTAAGGTATTGGGTCGGCAGGAAATAGGGTGGTGGCGATGGAAACCAGCGACAGATGAGTATGGAATTGTGCGGCATGGTGATGAAAAGTCACGGGATTTGTGTGGGGATTTGGATTCGGCAAGGCGATAGAGTTGGAATTGAGTATTCAAAATAGCAAAATGTAACAGGTAACAAACCATGTAACAAAGGCTAGTGTAACACATAACATAAAATGACACACACAAATGTAAATGTAACACGTCACAAAAAAGTGTAACACGTGTTACAAAAAGTATAACATGATATGTTACAAACACAACACATTATTTTTGTAAATTAAATGTTGAATAATATTTTTGGAAATAATTTCAGCTCATGCACATCTAGGGAGATCGACGTCAAACTTTTACCATCCAGGCATGCTCTTGTGAAAACTAGATTAAGATGCATATCATCGTACGCGTGCTTGAACTATTGACAGTTTGAGACAAGCTTATGTGAAGGTGATTTACCTCATTGATATGAATTGTGATCGCTTTTTGTGTTTTGTTGTAATCCACTTGACAACGAAATGGAATGTATTTTCTATAATTTTAATAAGGGCATACCATGTACTTAACAATGACTAGAAACATCGCCTATTAGCAGGAACTACTCTCTGTTATATATTTTAGATCGAACCTCGATATCATTAACGATATAGAATCTTAAAGCTGGAATGTTATCCGAATCATCCCCAAAGGTAGGATGATAGGTAATTGTGGACGTCTATATATCATCTGATGATAGCACGACGATAACCGTGAAATTGACACACTTTTTCTTCTTCAAACTTGACATGACATCCGAAGGTTCAGCTCCAAGTTCTTGTAAAAACAATTCCACCACTTTTCCCATTTTTAAACCTCCAATGAAGTAGCATGATCTCTATAGCGACCGGAAAATTTTTCGTTTTTAACTTCGTGAAAATAAAAATTATAAATTCTTGGCATCGCTACGAACTTCCAATTACGAATTAAAATATTTCAGTAACGCTAAATGTTGCATGCATTTACTTTAATTTCAGTTTGACAAATATGGTATATTATTTTATCAACGAGCCTCGTTAATTTTCTTAGATGGAATAAATTTTTCTTGGCTTAAGTTCTTGATTATTTTCTACCCAACCATTTAAATTAAAAATGAAGCAAACGTTAAACATCAATTACGACCCATTCTAGTCCTAATTTCTAGCTCAAATATTAGTTGTAGCACCGTGATAATTTCACCATATACTACAAAATATAAAATAATTTAAAAAATACTATTTAACTTTTTTTATTCTAAAAATACTGTTTTTTTTTTTTGCAAGACTTGTTGTTACATTTGTTATATTTGTTAATAACAAATGTAATACGTTTATTATAACTAAAATAACAAATGTAACAATAAGTGTTACAAAAATAAAAATAAAAAACAGTATTTTTAGAATTAAAAAAATATGATAGTATTTTAAGAAATATTTTATTTATTGTGGTTATTTCTGAAAAAACCCTGTAACACCACATAAATCCCTATAACACCCAATTTCACCCAATTTCAGTCCATTTATCCGCCCCTTAAATCCCAAAATCGGTTCCCTATTTAGCCCAAAGGTTTCACCTAATCAGCCTAAAACCCCGGTTGATATCAACCCCAAAATTCAACCAATTCCGCCCACCTTACTGACCCAAAACCGGCCTCAATCTGCCAGAAAATCCACCTCAACTTCAGTCAATAACCGCCCTTTTGCACTAGCCAAACTGCACTTCCCATTTTCTGAAAAACCACCCCCATGAGCTCCCCATTACCATAGATCAAGTCCCACATTCTTATCATTTTCCCCTCTTGTTCCAGTCAAGTGGCAACTGTTCCCCCACCCCAAAATCATCCCAAAAATCGGCCCTGCAGTCCCCATTTTCCCTCACTTGTCAGCCATCAAAGCCAACTATTCCCCCCCAGATTGTCCCAGAATTTCAGGCTTTGTATTGTAGTTTTATCCCCAAAAATCAGCCAAGTATCTTAAGCACAAACTACCCACTTTCTCTCACACTTTATGCATCAATTCATATCTTTCTCCATTTGTTACTCAAAAACTCGTCCAGCAGGAGGAGTGTTATCTTGCTTCTTCTCCACATTTCTTTTCTGCAAAAAGCCACTTACATATCCTTTAAATTTGGCCAGCAATAGCTTATGTTCTTTTCTGAAATTCAGTTCTTTTAACACATATTAAACTGCTCCAAAATTCTAGATTTCATCTCCATAGTTTCTCTTTAGAACATGGGCCATATTTCCCTCAAATACTCTCCCATAAATCTTCCTACAACAACTTGAATCTTGTAAACAAAAAGATATGCGTGTGGGTTTTATTTTGGAAAAAGGTACAATAAAAAATTTATTCTACATCAACTTCAACCGAAACTCTATTTCAAGGTGGTTTTTATACTACATAAATTATGATTTCATGAATTATAGTTTGAGAAAATATTACGTAACTCATAGGCCATGTTAAATGTGTTTACATCGTCATTGCCTTGTTGGATGTATATAATTTATCTAGCATGGTTAAGGCACGTTTTATGACCGAACAATATGTCGGTGATTGAGGGTAATCACCTAGAATGTTAGTGACTGAAGGTAATCACTTAAGAAATTATGTGATGCCAGCTACTAGTTTTATGTTGTTCTTTAAGAATGTTATGTCGTTTGACATGTCATTTACGATTGCGTATAAATTTCTCATATGTATGTATAATTACTATGGAGTGTTTCCTTTGAAATGTTCACCCCCCAAAATTATATACTCTTCAGATTGATATGCTTGGCGGTGGTGCGACTTAATAAAGTAGCGACCAAAAAAAAAAAAGATTTATGTTTTCTTTTGTATTTAGGCGTCAATATAATCGAGCCTCTTATTATGTAAATTAATGTACAATGTTTGACCTTGTTTAGATGATGTTAATTTCAGTAAAACCGAATTTATGTTTATTTCGCCGTTTGGAAATCAAATCTGAAATTCTAGACTTATGTGTTGCAAATATTCCAGTGTTGTGCTCCTGATTTCAAAACATCGTAACTTTTTGTATACTGCGAATTTTTGAGTCAAAGTAGTGACATTTGATAGATTTATAAGTTGTCTATTAGTAGTATTGGAAACACTTTAAAATCACATTGTATGAATTTATTATGATTGTTTTCCTGGGCAGCGTCAGTTGTACCCTAGATAGTTTTTCAGGCTACTTTAGCAACGTGTTTCATATATCAAATGACTTGGATAAGGTCTGTAATTTTGATATGTTGTTCCTTGTAGTGTCAAGTATCTACAGTTCAAAAATCATAATTTTTCAAGCATGTTAGGTTGGTCAAATAAATTTTGGCGACACCTTGTGTTAATGGTTAAATTATGAAAACTTAAGTCCTTTGAAACTTTTCCTTTCTAGCTTCATAGTCTTCCACTGCAGATAAATTTTTAAACCACGTGCAGGAAATTTAATTTTGGAGGCGTTACAATCTCCTTCTCATCCTCTTGGTCCTTCTGCTCATGTGCACGATCCTTGTCTCCTCCCTCCATAGCAATATGCGGACATCCTATCATTAATAACTGTTTGAAAAATCATGCTTTTCACCTACTCTATTGCTTTCTTGGTTTCATTTAAAGTTGATTTGATGGCTCCACGTTCAGCGTGTTGGCCGCAGCCATTTTGTTAATAGGTGTACTCCTTGACGAGGATGTCTAGAAAGTATCTTAAAATACATAGTATAGTCTTCCTCATTACACACTAACGAGGACGACTAATCTATAATAACAGAAATATAGCAAATACATTAGTAGCCGGGCATCTATTCAGACTAGTTACAAGTTGACAAGGAAGACTGGCCGTATAGTTTCTTCTATCAAGGACAATATAATAAAAGAAAGATGGAAATTGCATTGTGTAGCCAACCATCTTGTCTGGTATTCTGTATAGTCTTCCTTGTTACACACTAATGAGGACAACTAAAATAACATGAAGACTGGTTGTCCTCGTTACAAGTTGATGAAAAGAGACTGGAAACGAAGAAATTTGGCAACGTCATTGGTTATATTGAATTTCTTGTTACAAGTTGACAAGATAGGCTAGAAAAGCCGAAAGATGGCAATGTCAATGGTTACATAGCTACAAGTTGACGAGACAGACTAGAATAGCAGAGACAATGTTATTAATTAATTACAACATAAATTAAACATTAGTCTTTTACAACATATGTTCAACTTGAAGACATCAATGGTAAAAGATGGTAGATGCTGTTACGGGTCAAATTCATTTGAATAAATTTCAGCAGCCAGCTTCCTTCTCCAAAACAACATATTTTCATCAGTAACAACATCAACAGATCTGCCAGCTGCCAAGCATTCAACGTATTTAATCGCATAAATACCGCAATCCCCACTGTGACATAGAAATAAATAATATGAGACTTAATAAGAGAATGTGGAACATGACTGAATAGTAAATTGTACTCACGATTTCTTTGTTTGTGGAATCTGTGTCTTCTTCTTCCTGACAAACTTTAACGGACCTTCATGCTGCCATTTCCGCTGCTCAAAGAGACCCGTTTTTTTTAAAATCAAAGGAATTAATGTCAAGAAACAAGTAACTTTCTCCTGCATAACTGCATCCGCATAACACGCAATATCCCCATCATACACAGTTAGCTCCCAAGCCAGCAAGTCAATATCTAATGTAACCCAATGGCTTTGAACAATGTTGAATGGAATCAACATGTGTTCGCATAACAACCAGGACATTCCATGACTTGGCCACTCACCATTCACATACCATTGAACATTCTCAGGATACTCAATTTGCGTAGGTTCAAATCTGTGGCTGCCCTCGTACCACAGGTCGTATATGCACTGGCCAAACGTAGAATCAAGAATTACATATCCGGGTAAAAACATGCGAGGATGTGATTCAGTTCTGAGGCGTATTAAGAGCATAGCTACATCAATATGCTGCAACATGGAATGAACAATTTTGTTAGGCATCTAGTTGGACCACACAGTTATGAATTAATAAGTGGACTATTATTAATCTTTACCTCACCCTCAACCCACTCTCCATCCTTTAGTAATTTAGAAAACCAAAGCTTGTTCGCTACCAGAATTGTCAAGTCCACTGTGTCACTATCAAAAAAATTTGAATGTAGATAAAACCTGAATTGGATGAATCAATAGTAAACGAATAAAGTGAGGGTCAACTACTTAGTGATGCTTACGTATCCTTAGCACTTTGATACCAAGACTGAAATGATAGCTCCTTAGCCGGGTTAATCTCGCGCAATATGTTGAATGTATCTAATGCAGGCCGCACCAGTCTATCCGGGTTGGTGTAAGAGCTTCGTAAGATCTTTGATTTCTTCTTTGCACGACCTCTTCCCTTACTCACCGATCCCACCTCGGGCCCAACATCAGTGTTAAACTGAGAATCAGACGAAAATATCAGACTACTAGGGGTATATGATGGTCCAGCCCCAATATCCCCCACTTGCTCAAATTCCCCTGCTTGCTGGAATTCCCCCGGTCGCTTGAACCCCCCCACTTTTTCGGATAGCTCTGCTCGCTTGAATTCTGGACCTGGTTGTTGCACGTTTATCGATGACTGTAACATTCCAATGACGGTGTCAAACTTGGTATCAAAATACTGAAACTCCTTTTTGCTGTTTAGCTCAATGCGGTTTAGATTTTGCTGAATTGCTTCTGCGGTATCCTTGAAGCTCTGACTAAGAGATGTAATCTTCGCATCAGAATGCTGATACTCTTCTTTGCGGTATAGCTCAACATGGGTTAGACTTTGCTGAAAGCCATCTATGGAATCCGTGAAATGCTGACCAAGAGATGTGAATTTTGCATCAAGAATTTCCAAGTGCTGATCTATCGATGACTGTAACATTCCAATGACGGTGTCAAACTTGGTGTCAAAATGCTGAAACTCTTTTTTGCTGTATAGCTCAATCCGGTTTAGATTTTGCTGAATTCCATCTACGGTATCCTTGAAGCTCTGACCAAGAGATGTAATTTTCGCATCAAAATGCTGATACTCTTCTTTGCAGTATAGCTCAATATGGGTTAGACTTTGCTGAAAGCCATCTATGGAATTCGTGAAGTGCTGACCAAGAGATGTAAATTTTGCATCAAGAATTTCCAAATGCTGATCTATCGATGACTGTAACATTCCAAGGACGGTGTCAAACTTGGTGTCAAAATGCTGAAACTCTTTTTTGCTGTATAGCTCAACGCGGTTTACATTTTGCTGAATTCCATCTACGGTATCCTTGAAGCTCTGACCAAGAGATGTAATTTTCGCATCAAAATGCTGATACTCTTCTTTGCAGTATAGCTCAATATGGGTTAGACTTTGCTGAAAGCCATCTATGGAATCCGTGAAGTGCTGACCAAGAGATGTGAATTTTGCATCAAGAATTTCCAAATGCTGATCTATCGCAGTCAACCGATCCCTAGCCTGCTGAAACCATTGATCAACACAATTTGACATTTCAATTGGAAGCCGTTCTATCCCAGTCAACCGATCCCTAACCTCCTGCTTAAACTGTTGATCAACAAAATTTGACCTTTCAAATGGAAGCTGTTCTAGCGCAAACAACCGATCCCTAATCTCCTGTTGAAACTCTTGATAAACACTATTTGACATTTCAAATGGAAGCCGCTCTATTGCAGCCAACCGATCCCTAACCTCCTGCTGAAATTGTTGATCAATTAAATTTGACCTTTCAATTGGAAGCCGCTCTATCACTGTCAACCGATCCCTAATCTCCTGTTGAAACTCTTGATCAACACTATTTGACATTTCAAATGGAAGCCGCTCTATTGCAGCCAACCGATCCCTAACCTCCTGCTGAAATTGTTGATCAATACAATTTGACCTTTCAATTGGAAGCCGCTCTATCGCTGTCAACCGATCCCTAACCTCCTGTTTAAACTCTTGATCAACACTATTTGACATTTCAAATGGAAGCCGCTCTATTGCAGCTAACCGATCCCTAACCTCCTGCTGATATTGTTGATCAACACAATTTGACCTTTCAATTGGAAGCCCCTCAATCGCAGTCAACCGATCCCTAACCTCCTGTTGAAACTGTTGATCAACACAATTTGACCTTACAAATGGAAGCCGCTCTAGTGCAGTTAACCGATCCCTAACCTCCTGCTGGAACTGTTGATCAACACAATTTGACCTTTCAAATGGAACTTGACCAGCCGCCGTAGGCATACTGGTTGAACAGGATGGGACAGCTTCAGACAAACTCACATCCTCAACAGGGGCATCTCCTTGCTTGTTGTAATCACAAACAATGGCATCGGGTACATCGCTCCCGACTTCGTCTGCAAAAGGTGCCGGTGTGGAAAAGTATGGTTGGATGCTCTCTTCTTGTGTTTCCTTTAAAATGGCATGAGCAATGAACTGCAATAGTTTGAAAATTAGTCAAATAAAATATATAATCCATTACTAAGAAATGAACCTGGTCCCATAAAAAAAAAAAAAAAAAAAAAAGAAGAAGAAGAAGAAGAAGCAGACTTAATTAATTTAGGACGCCAAGAAATAAATAAAACGCCATATGACCCCCAATAAATATATACCTAGATCTAGATATATCTTACCTAAAACGCCAAGTAATCAAGAAAAAGCACATCGAAATGTATAGCTAGATGTTATCAAGAATTCCCATGTATAGGTAGATGTTATGAAGAATTCCCAGATAAGAAATGTCCATTAGTTCCATATTACTCTAAAAACCCGAGAAAACCCCAACAAATGTAGAATAACACCTCGTTAAAATCCAAAAAAACCCGTCGTTCCAAAAGAACCCTAAGAAAAATGAACTACAGTGAATCATTACAATGTCCAAGAACAGTGCATTGAGGTGTTGCTCACATTTCCCAGGATGCCATCACCTCTTTCCGGAGGGTTATACATAATTTGCACAATAAAGCTCATAATACTTAATGCCTTCTCTGAATAAGATATAGAAATGACATATATCTCCACAAAGAGCAAAAAATTAAGAACTTGCCTGCTCTGATTTCTTAGGGATGAAGATATCAGACGGTCTAATTTGCTCCTTCTGTTGGGATTCACAACGATCTTCACCGGGTTGAAAAGCCTTTTCTTGGGCTTGGTTATCACTCTTTGAGGAGAGTGAGTTGTCAGACAATCTCTTTTGCTGCTTCTGTTGGGATTCACAATGATCTTCACCAGTTTGAAAAGTCTTGTCTTGGGCTTGGTTTTCACTCTTTGAGGAGAGGGAGTTATCAGATAATCTCTTTTGCTGCTTCTGTTGGGATTCAAACTGATCTTCACCTGATTGAAAAGCCTTGTCTTGAGCTTGGTTTTCACTCTTTGAGGAGAGTGAGTTATCAGACAATCTCTTTTGCAGCTTCTGTTGGGATTCACAATGATCTTCACCTGGTTGAAAAGCATCATCTTGGGCTTGGTTTTCACTCTCTGAGGAGACGAAGGTATCAGACAATCTCATTTGCTTCTCCTGTTGGGATTCACAATGATCTTCACTAGGTTGAAAAGCCTTATCTTGGGCTTGGTTTTCACTTTTTGCAGAGAAGGTATCAGACAATCTCATTTGCCACTTCTGTTGGGATTCACAATGATCTTCACCAGGTTGAAAAGCCTTGTCTTGGGCTTGGTTTGCACTTTTTGAGGAGACGTTATGACCATTAGTGATAGATTCAATACATTGAAGAGCTAAACCAACTTCACCACCTAATAAGAGGAAACATATGATATAGAAGTTTTAGTTTCCGTTACAAGGAGTATACATCAAATATAGAAATAAACAATTTCTAGAAATTTACATCAAAATTCTTAAGGACCACGGTAGTGAGAGAAAATAAAAAATGGAGTTGTCATAAAATTTTCCTTCAAAAGGCATTCTTTCAACAATGTTTCCATAATTCAAAATTGTCCCTCTATTTAAAGGTGAAGAATTTATCCTTCATTCATTTCCAGGTTTTTGCCAAAAACATTCGATCTTATGTAATAGTATCTGGGGTGATTTGGAAAATGAGTGAATGAAGGAATGGATTTATGGAGTTAGATTTATGACTTTTACATGAATATGAAACGTGTAACTCATAAATGTTTAGCAATAAACAAAATGTAACAAAAAATGAGAACCATGAAAAGGAGTGAGAAGATACCATCTCTTATTCTCTCTATATTTCGTTCACGTAGTTCAAGCTGATCATCTTCCGTATTGCATAACTAGGAATATGACAAGACGAGAAAATTATAAGATGTAATTACATACATTAGAACTTTCTTCATATCTTGCAAAAAGTTTGGCCGGTGTCAATAAGCACTGCCAAGATAAGTAAACTTTTGACGTATATCAGATATGGATACATTGAAAAGTTTGTCTATCTTCGAAAATGTACTTCAGTTGTCAATGCTGGCATAAACACTAATTTCAACTGATGCAAGTCATCATCAAGTATATATATATACTTGTCATTACAAATGAAAGCTTAGTTTTCAACTTTGATAACTGTTCACCTGTAATTGATATTGTAAACAAATAGGAGTTCCATTTGTTCCTGTATGTTGCAAATAAGGGATCACAAAAATAGAATGAATTAGATAAAAGAAGAGGTGGACAACATATCTCGTCCTGCCCCAATGAAACGCAGCAGATCGCCAAATTGGGGCAGGGGACTGAATGGGCATGAACAGTGGGCGGAGTTGAAGCTGAGACAGGGGGGCAGCTGGGGCGGGGGTTTGCTATTATTTTTCTTTTTCTTTTTCTTTTGTCTTCTCCTTTTCCTTCTCTATCTCTTTAAATTATTTATTTTATTAAAATTAAGTGTTACCCAATAATCCCTATAAATATCAAACATATGATCATCATGTAACTTTTTAATAATCAAACCGACGAATACTGTCCAAAGGAGATCTAAGTGATCCAAATGAAAGGTTCGGGATCCACATGCGACAATTTTCTATAGGGAACCCACTTGCTACATTTCGCATACGTTGGGGACTCACGTTGTCTACCCGATCTGAGTCGTTGTTGATGTATTTTATTTCAGGAACATCCAGCATTCTGCTTTGAGTAATTTCTTTGGTTCTTTGGGAGTTGCTGCCATCTAAACTTGGCATCGATGAACATGTCCTGCAAGATTTGGATGGTTGTCAAACCAATTCACCATGAATACTCAATCTTTAGGTCTCAGAACAAAATTAACATAGAAAATGCCTAAAAATGTACCCAGCAATCATGGAACACCACACTGCTGTAAGCAACACAGGAAATTGTGATCAATTTTGAGTTTCATCAATTCTTACAAATGCTATTCAGCAACAATTTTCAATTTAAATATACAACTGCCACTCTGTTATGGGTTAATTCACCACGAATTAGACAAAACGTGCGCTAATCAATGCCAAAAGGCTGAAACAAGATATTCACACCTAAGCTATTTCATTTAAAAGAACAGAGATATCCTTGAGGCTGAAAAAACCAATACAAACAAGGAGGTAAGCCTTATTAGAAATACATTCAACTACATAAATATTTTTTAGAGCCCCTTTATTTCCAAAGCTATATCTTCTCAAAGGTTCAAGGAAATCAAATCTTTTGCAACCACCTTTGGCCATTTTAATTTTAATCTACCGCAGCCTTTTTTAAACTTGGTTTTGTACAAGTTATGTTCTAAACCATATAAGAAGTTTAGTCAACATGGAAATTTCCTCTACCTTCTTCATCTTATACAAGAAGAGATAAACAAATATTGAGTGAAATTGTGCAATCTTTCAAATGCCGAGTTATAAAGGGAAAACAGATTGATAGACATGGTACCTTGATAACCAGCGAGACATGATCCCTACATAGGGATGCATGTGATAAAACTCAACAGCCAGACTACTTGTCCAGCTACCAAAGGTTTTTTCCACTAATGGACCCTGCAAACTGAAAAAAATAAATTTTAGAGAGGCTGTGAGCACCGGAAACTTTAAGGAAACAAAAACAGTTAAAAGACATAAATATGAATTGTTAGCCAGAAACAAGAAAGATGTGTATAGTTTCCCCTGTAATGCAGCAGATTCACACTAAAATTGCTGGATCGTAGTGCAGGCCAGCCTCCAAAATTAGACTGAACAAAATGACTACAGGAGCAACATAAATGCCTAAGGTGACGTACGATATGCTGAAATTAATTTGAGCAGCACTGGGATAGAAAATATAATATAATGAAGATGGGAAGGTGATAGAATTAAGTCATGAACGAAAAATTTCACATATTTGGAATGAAAAGCATTTCCGCCACTTTTCTTGTCCCATGTTCACTAGGTAATCATAGAACACAAGAATATATTACCTACTGTCTGAGCCGATCAAATACATTTTTTTTCTTTCTTTTTCTCTCTGCATCCTCCATCCTCTTTTAAACTTCTTCCCCACCAGTGCTAGTCTGCAGGTAACACTCCTCCCACTTCTCCCGACTTCCCTCACTCCAGAACCCATCCCCACCCAACACCAACCTTCTCACGTATGTATCCTTATATTGCTCTATATTCATTTTTATGTACCTTGTGAGCATCGTATGTGTGTGTCATGCGCAGCCAACGGTAGCATGTAACCGGAATGTTAGTAGTGTTGGTGAAGGTTCTCAGGATTGCACATGCTATGCGGGGTATTGGTAAACAAAATGTCTGTGACTGACCGTGTTATGGGTTACGGGAGGTTTGGGTTCATGGAATAATATCGTTAAGATTTTTAAAGTCCCTATAGTTGTTAATGGAAATTGTAACGACCACGGCTTTACTCTACAATCATTTCCCTCAAGGGTTATTCCGTGCATCGTTAGCTTGCGTAGAGTCCACTGGGGATTTCCCCCCAGTTCCATCGAGGTAGTTTGGGGCCCAACCCCATTGGATAGTATATAAGCTAACGGTACACGGAATATCTCTTGAGCGAAATGCTTGTAGGAGAAAGTTGTGGTCATTACAAAGATGAAGGTAGCGCATGTGGTGCATGCTAATTTTAGGGGAAGGAATGGCAATGGTGGTGCTTTCTTTGGGAAAAGACACCAACAGGTGGTCGTTTCAAAAGAAGTTAGTTTTTTAGTCATTTCAGCGAGGCAAAAGACCCAACTTGGTATATTTCATTCATCTACTATGGAGACCGTAGGATTACCCAAAAAGTGGAGGCTGTTGATTTAGGTAGTGAAACCGGGGAGTTGTTGGAGATGATTGTAGAGGGTGGCAGATATGGGTTAGCACATGATCCAGAAATCGAAATTTTTCAGAGGTAAAATGGACTACTTTGCACGCAATTCAATGACCAAAACCATATATATAAGGACAGAAATGACATTGGTTGATTTTTGAGCAGGAGTGGAGCCAGCAAAGGCTAATCGTAGTAATAAACATGCAAAACATGGAAATCAAATTAGGTGTGGGAATTCTAAACCCCAACTTAGAATTAGTTTGACCAGCGTAAGCCAATTTCTTCGAGATAAGCAAACTGTTTAACATTAGAGATCTTTCATATGATGAAAAGCCTCTCTTTCACTACCCACAACTAACAATGATGAGCAATACATTGTTAGCAAGATAATAAAAGTGAGTTTAACTAACCTCATCACAATCTCTTTAACAGGAATTCGCTCGTTTTCGCTGATTAATTCACTGCATTGCATCACGTAAAAGCGAGCTGCTGTGTTTTCTATACTTAATGAATACACGACATGGGTTTCCAAAACCACTAGGTCCGAACTGTTAATATCTGTTCCATGAGTAAAAAAACGTTCAAGAATTATTCATCTCTCTGAAATATGGAAGAGGCATTCAGCAATTTGAAGATTATATCTGTGCCAATGACAGGAGGCGCAGTATGGAAAGACAACATAAGTAAAATTTGTAGACTAAGAAAGTTTGAGTTTGCTTCCAAATAATTACATCTGAATCATTTTAGGATAATATGAAAAATTCATTCTTGCACGTCAATATATCATGATTTCTTCTAATAGAAATTTTCATTTAAAGTTGTACACGAGAAATGAGAAGCCAAATGACAATGATGTGTTTCCATGAGATTCTTGACAGTAATATTTGATAACAATGTGATGATTTACCTGTCAGTTCCTTAACAGCATCAAACGCAAGCTGCAGAAACCCATTGTCATCGGCATTCTTTTTGGCTGCTGATCTT